>CM035416.1:157451454-157536454 GCA_020310875.1 Ceratopteris richardii | reverse complement strand
GCCGCATCTGAGTTATGGAAATCAATGGATAAAAGACATGTATGTATCTTTTCATACCATGCTCTAGGTGCCTGTTTTAAACCATACAAAGCTTTTATAAGCTTACATACGAAGTGTTCTTTACCTGTCTCTTCAAAACCTTATGGCTGCTGAATATACACATCCTCATGTAAATTACCATTTAGAAAAGAAGTCTTAATGTCAAGTTGATATATATGCCAACCAAAATGTGCTGCTAGAGCAAGTATTGACCTAATAACAGTCATCCTAGACGTAGGAGCAAATGTCTCATCATAATCAATACCTTTTTGTTGTGCATATCCTTTGACAACCAATCTTGCTTTGTACCTGTCAATAGTACCATCTGCTTTCCTTTTGATTTTGAAGATTTATTTTACACCTATAGCCTTCTTTCCCTCTAGTAACTCATATAGCTGCCAAGTTTGATTCTTATGAATAGAATCAATCTCTTCTTGCATAGCTTTTCTCCAAATAGGAATGTTAAGTGCATCTTTAACACATGCAAGTTCATCTTCAACGGTCATAAGTGCCAAAATATCATGAATCTCAAAGTCTTCAGCAAAACTTACATGATCTTTTTGTTGTTGCTGTCTAGTCTGACTTCTTGTTCTTACATGATCTTGTTGTTGTTGTCTAGTCTTACTCCTTGTTCTTTTAGTAAAAGTCTTTATACCACTATCTTGTCAAGTGTGATATAACCAAGTAGGTGTATCCTTAAATAGTGGTGAAACTCTTTCTGAACTTTCATCTTCCACAGGTTCTGGAACTTGTCCTGCCGAGGTACTAGGACTTTCTGGAACTTCAACTTCTTCCATTTCTGGAACCAAAGTCTCTTGTGGAACTGAATCTCTAGAAGGTTGTGAAATTCCTCTTTCTTCAACTCTCTTGAATCCTAGGAATTTTAACTCCCTCTTGATATGGCTAAACATGTACATCCAGAATCTTTCTAAAAAATCCATAGTCATTTTCACTAATGAACTCTGGAATTTCTACTTCTATATCATAAACCTTATTTTCAGCAATATAAGCATTATGTGAAAGAATAACTTCACCTGTCTGTGGAATATAAAACCTGTATCCTTTACTGTCAATAGGATATCCAATAAAAACAGCTTTCTTTGCCTTTACATCTAGTTTGCCTCGGTCCTTTTGCTCAACATGTACATAAGAAAGTGATCCAAACACTCTTAAATAACTCACATTAGGTTTTCTACCATAATAAGCTTCATACGGTGTGATTACCTTTAAAACTTTTGTAGATGACATGTACAAAATGTGATTAGCTGTATGTACTGTGTCAAACCAGAATTTCGGTGAAAGCTTCTAGGATGCCATCATGCTCCGCATCATTTCAACAAGTACTCTATTCTTTCTTTCTGTAACACCATTCTGCTGAGGCCTATAAGCAATAGTAAGGTGTCGAGTAATACCTTTCTCATCAAGAAATGTCTAGAACTCTTTTGACAAGTATTCTCCACCTCTCTCACTTCTGAGAATCTGGATAGTTTCTTGACTTTCATTTTCAACCATAGCTACAAACTTCTTGAACATAGGAAAGACTTCTGAGTTCAACTTAAGACCATAGATCCATGAGTATCTCGTAAAATCATCAACAAATAGAACAAAATACCTGAAGCCCTGAATAGAGTCTTCTCTCATAGGTCCATTCACATCTGAATGAATAATCTGCAATTTCCTGGTAGCTGGAATATGACCATGTTTCTTGAAAGGTAGTTTATGCATCTTACCTTCAAGAGAACCTTCACATATATCCGAATCATCTGGTAGCTTGAATGAGGGTAAACTCTCAACCATACCTTTGTCTTTGATACTTTTGAGAGCTTCAAAACTAATATGTCCAAATCTTTCATGCCATAGCTTCATATCTTCCATCGGTGACGAAGATTTGACCTCATATGCCTGACTGATTTTTGACAAAACAAAGATATATCCTCTATGCTCACCTTGTAAAAGACACTTGTCGTCTTTATGTGATAAGATCTTACAAAGATCTCTCTCAAATACAACTTTAAAACCATCACTTAAAAATGCAGATATAGATAGAAGATTCTTCGGCCTTTCAGGTACATAAAGAACATCTGAAATCTGAAAATTACCACCTTCTCTTGACTTTAGGGTTACTGTACCTATTCCCACAACATCCAAATCATTGCCATCTGCAATAGTAACTCTTCTACCTAAAGAATAGGAAAGAGAAGAAAACACATCTCTACAACCTGTCATATGATTTGTAGCACCCGAGTCAAATATCCAAGGACTTGCTGAAAGAACTTGTAAAGCTGCCTGATCAAAAGCTACTCTTGATATATTTAGGTAGTGATGTGTGTGAACACTATAGGACCGCCGGGGCACTTTTTTCCCTCTTTAGGAGGTTTTTTTTCCCTGGCTTGTATATACGTCTATTGCCCTAATGGGCTACTTATCTTTGTACATTCTCTAGTAATACATTCAGTCTTGTGTGTTGTGCTCCAAGCTTCTTCTTCTTCCTTGTGTTGTTCGCGTGCTTCCGCAGACGTCTATCTCCAACAATTGGTATAAGAGCAGTTCGTCGCTTCTTCTAGGGCGCCGTCGACACTCCTCCGTTTGCAGTCTCAGATTTGCACAAAATTTGGTGAGCATACTCAGGGTGTTTCCGAGTTCAAAACATCTTCGCTCTATGGTGCCGAAATTGTGATCTGAGCTCGTTTCGGCCTCCGAACGAACTATCGCAGCGCTTGTGCAGGCTATTTCGTCCTTTTGTGCCAAAGGCATATACCAGTTTCTATTCGCCAGTTTAAGCGTCTCGAAGTCTGCTACAGGTCTAGCAGAACTCGTCTGGGCAGTTCTGTTCAACTTTTTGAGATACAGTCAATTTTCTGCATCAAGGTATTTTAGTCACCGGCCATGGCTGAAAGCAGTGATGTATTCCGTATGTTGGCTGTTGAGGATAAGTTGGATGGTACCAACTACCCATTATGGGCTTATATGATGCGACATGTACTGGTTGCAAAAGGATTGTGGAACATTGTGCAGGGTGTTGAAAGACGTCCTGTTACACCTGTAACGACAGGTACTGCAAATACAGGTGTTGGAGCTGATGAAGATGGTGTCGAAGATGATATTCTGCAGATTCCTGTTCGTGCTTCTGTTTCTGTTGCACCTACTGCAGAGCAGATTCGTTGGGATGGCAGAGATGCCCAGGCACATGCATTGATAGCGTTGTCTGTCAAACGTGCCATTATTCCTCACATTCGCTCTTGCAGAACAGCAAAGGATGCTTGGTATACACTTACCACTTTGTACCAGGCTAGGAATGAGGCTCGTGTTGCTTACCTCCGAAAACAGTTGGAGAGTGAGCACATGAATGAAGGTGATTCTATGGACAGTTTTCTTACAAAGATCAAAGACCTGAAGGAACAATTGATTTCTGCTGATGAGGTTATACCAGATAGCTCACTTGTGCAGACCGTTCTGAATGGTCTTCTTGATTCATATCAGAGTTTTGCCTCTACTCTTCAGTTGATGATGAAAGGCAATCCGAATGCCTTGTCATTTGAGGAATTAGTCTCTGTTCTGTTGCAGGAAGATCAGTCCAGGCAGAACAGGTCCATTATGCGTGTTGCAGATCAAGCTTTCCTTGCTAGTCAGAAGGGCAAAGGAAAATGGAGCTCTTCCACTAGTAAGCAAAAATCTGCAAATGCTGCACAATCGAAGAACCAGGATAAAGATGAAAAGAAATCAGAAAAGCAGAAATTGTTCTGCAAGTACTGTAAAGGAAATGATCATATTATAAAGAACTGTCCAAAACTGGCTGCTAAAGAGGCAAAGAAGAAAGAGGTTGGAATGGTTGTTGCAGAGGCCTCTACACCAAAAACAGAGTCTGCAAATCTTGTGCAGGAAGAAGAATGGGCGTTTACTACTGTCTGCAGTTTTGACCCATCTTCTCATGATCAGTGCATGTCTGCAGTAGACTCAGATGTTTGGTACTTTGACAGTGGGGCGACCAAACATATTACCTCGCAGCGCAGTTTCTTCTCTTCACTCGAGCCTGCCCCTACAGGGAATACTGTCACATGCGCCAATAACTCCTCTTATCCTGTTATGGGAGTTGGTAAGATCATTCTGACTACTGCTGATGGTAGTTCTTTCACTTTGTCAGATGCTTTATTTGTGCCAGGGATCAAAAAGAACCTGTTATCAGTTTCTGCATTAGCCAAGATTGGCTTGGTTGTGAAATTCGTTGATGACAGGTGTACAGTCCATGATCTCTCAAATGGCGATGTGATTATTGCTTCTGGCATTTTATGTCGTGGGCTGTATAAGCTCATAGACTATGAAAGATCTGTGAATGTTTCGGCATGTGCAGTTCATGATTCTCAGGCTATGTCAGATGCAAAGCTTTGGCATGCACGATTTGGTCATCTGAATTTTGCTAGTTTCTTACGCCTGCAGAAATCTGAAATGGTGTCCTCTTTGCCCAAACTTGAGGCACCTGGAAAACATGTTTGTGAAGGCTGTATTTTGGGCAAAATGCAGCGTTCTTCCTTTCCAAAAGATGGTTCAGTTCGGGCTACGCAGAAATTGCAGCTTGTACATAGTGATGTCTGTGGTCCTATGCAGACACCCTCTTTTGGAAATTACCTTTACTTCGTGACTTTCATTGATGATTTTTCCAGGCATGCGTGGGTATATCCACTCAAAGCAAAGTCCGAAGTGTTCATGTGCTTCAAACAGTTTTTGGTTTTAGCTGAAAATCTGTCAGCATGTAAAATGGGCACCCTCCGTTCTGATCGAGGGGGGGAATATATGTCTTCAGATTTTAATGCATTTCTGGCTGAACGTGGGATAAAACACCAGTGTACAGTGCCGTATACACCTCAACAGAATGGAGTTGCTGAACGAAAGAACAGGTCACTCATGGAGATGGCGAGGTGCATGGTCAAAAGTCAGGCTTTACCACATAGTTTCTGGCTTGAGGCTGTCATGTGTGCAGCATATGTACTGAACAGGTGTCCCACTAAAGCGTTGCAGTCTATCACTCCATATGAGGCTTGGCATGACCGCAAGCCATCTGTTGCTCATCTGCGTGTTTTTGGTTGTTTGGCATATGCATTAGTGCCTGAACAACATCGCAGAAAATTGGATGATAAGGCAGTAAAATGTATTTTTGTTGGGTACAGTTCTGAAAGTAAAGGCTATCGTTTGTATCATCCACAGACTAAACGCATTCTGGTTAGCCGTGATGTTGTCTTTGTGGAAGATGCTATTCAGCCATTGCTTTCATGTACTAAGGAGACATCTGTTAGCTCCAAAGACATGTATGATACTTTGATGCCTCTTTTTACAGGTGGACAGGCTAGTGCTGGTCCTAATGAGGCAACTTCTCAACCTTTGCAGGTTTCATATGATGATGCAGATCATTCCATTTCTGATGCAGATTTACATGATGCACTTGTTGATGAGAGAGCTGATATTGAGCAGGCAAAAACTATGCCAAAATGGCTGGTGCAGACTTTGCGTGACAGCAAATTAGATGCACCTTTGTCATATCGTACTCGTTCAGGCTCTCATAGTGCCTCCTTTGCATCAGATTGCTATGCTATGGCTGCATCTAGTCTCTGTGATGAGAATGAGCCTGTTTCTTTTGATGAAGCACAAAATTCAGAAAATTGGATGGCTGCTATGCAATCTGAATATGATGCTATAATGAAGAATGGTACATGGTCTTTATGTGACTTGCCTCCTGGCAAGAAGGCCATTGGCACTAAGTGGGTATACAAGATGAAGCGTAAACCTGATGGTACAGTTGACAGGTATAAGGCTAGGCTTGTTGCAAAGGGTTATGCACAGGAAAGAGGCATTGATTTTGATGAGACCTTTGCACCTACATGCCGTATGACTACTGTTCGCAGCATTTGTGCACTTGCAGCCCATCATGGTTGGAATGTACATCAGTTGGACATTAAAACAGCATTTCTGAATGGTGACTTGCATGAAGAAGTGTATGTTTTTCAGCCCCGTGGCTTTGTGCAGAAAGGGCATGAAAACCAGGTTTGCAGGTTAAAGAAGGCATTATATGGTTTAAAGCAAGCACCACGTGCTTGGTATGAGAAGATACATGCCTATCTGATTGCACATGGTTTTGAGAATAGTCCAACTGAAAGCACCTTATATGTTTAGCGTGCTAATGATGTGCTTCTGATCATTGTTGTCTATGTTGATGACATGCTGCTCTCACTGGTCCTATTGAGACACATATTGCTGATTTTAAGGCTGATTTGCATGCCTCATTTGAGATGTCTGATTTGGGGCATTTGCATCACTATTTGGGCATTCAGTTTATGCATGTTGATGGTGGAATGGCTTTGTGTCAAACGAAATATATTGACACATTATTGCAGCGTTTTGGCCTTGAAGACTGTAAGCCTATTGCCACTCTTATGGAGACAGGTTTACGATTGAGTCTTCATGATGCTGGAGATGCATTTGATGCTGTTCTCTATCAGCAGGCTGTTGGATGCTTGATTTACTTATGCATTACTCGGCCAGATATTCAGTTTGCTGTCTCACAGATGAGCAGGTTTATGCATTGCCCAGGAGTCACGCATTGGAAAGCGGTTAAGCGCATCTTTCGCTACTTGAGTGGTACTCGGCTACTTGGGTTGTTTTATCCCAAGGGGGGATCACTACCGCCAGATTTGCATGCTTTTTCTGACTCAGATTGGGCTGGTTGCTATGACACTCGTGTGTCCACCAGTGGTTTTTGCTTCATGCTTGGTAGCTCATGTATATCTTGGTTGAGCAAGAAGCATCCTACTGTGGCCACTTCTAGTTGTGAGGCTGAGTATAGGGAAGCTTTCACAGCGATTGTTGAGTGTGTGTGGCTCAGACGCCTTATGGCTGATTTGGATGTTGGCCAGTCTTCTGCCACCACCATCTTTACTGACAGTCAGAGCGCATTGGCAGTTGCGAGGAACCCCGTGTTCCATGCTCGCACTAAGCACATTGAGGTGCATTATCACTATGTCAGGGAGAGGTTCTCTACTGGGGAGATCAGCTTGGCATATGTGCCCACGCAGGAGAACATTGTAGACCTTTTCACGAAGGCTCTGCCTAGGGAGAAGTTTGAAGCTTTCCGCAAAGCTTTGGGCTTACTTCCTTTTGTGGAGTGATTTCCACATAGCTTGGCACTTCCTTATACATGAGTGCCAGCTCCTTGTTCACCGCATCACTCTCAGGGGGGATTTGTTGATATATTTAGGTAGTGATGTGTGTGAACACTATAGGACCGCCGGGGCACTTTTTTCCCTCTTTAGGAGGTTTTTTTCCCCCGACTTGTATATACGCCTATTGCCCTAATGGGCTACTTATCTTTGTACATTCTCTAGTAATACATTCAGTCTTGTGTGTTGTGCTCCAAGCTTCTTCTTCTTCCTTGTGCTGTTCGCGTGCTTCCGCGGACGTCTATCTCCAACAACTACTTCCTCAATGGTGATACAAGCATAAGAATCACCTTGAGATTTCCCTTTTTTATCATCTTCTGCAACATTACCTGATGCCTTTTTCTTTTCTGTTGCAATCCTTTTATAACATGCTGACTTAAAATGTCCAAGTTTTTTGCAATAAAAACATATTACTTCCTTCTTCTTAGAAGACTTCTCTTTAGATGTAGTAGAAACAGAATTTGAAGTAGAAGGTGAGAGGGACCTACTTTCCTTCTTGGATTGCTTTTCCTTCTTCTCCTTCTTCTTCTTTTTACCCTTTGATGAAGATAAAAGTACTTCTTCATTCTCTTCCATTCCCTTCAATTGATCTTTATCTTGAAGTAACAAGAATTCTAACTTTTCAAATGTAACCTCTCTATCTCTTGTGGTAAGGGTAAGAGTGGTTATGAAAGATCGATATGAAATAGGAAGTGAATTAATCAGCGTATTTACCATTTCTTCATATGATATCTCAACTCCTACATTTAGAAGTTGATCTCTCAAGTCAACGAGTCTCGTAATGTGGGTTTGAATTGACTCACCAGCCTTCATCCTTCTATTTGCTAGTTGTCTCCTCAAGTGAGCTTTCCTAGCAGGATTTCTGCTCTGAAAAAGATTCTCAAGCTTTAACGAAGCTTGTTTAGAACTTCTGCAAGATCTGATATGTGGTAGAATATGCTTTTTGACACTCAGTACCAAGCAAATGATTGAAGAATAGAGGCTGAAGCCTAAAAAAGAATGCACACAATGTAGATTAGAAGGCCTGTTCAGTTGACAAAATATAGATGCTTGTGTGGAAGGCTGTCAAAAGAAATAAAACTAAATTTTGGTAGGCTGTAGACTGTAGGCTGTAGCAATTAATTCTTTTCTCGTTAGTGTGATGCATTTTAGATGAGAGTCTTTGAGACATCCTTTGTTAACTGTGAATGAATAGAAAGATTGAATAGGAAGATAAATAAATACAAAAAGGAAGGAATGAATGTATGAATACATACATAAGTAAACAATGAGTCACCATTTGGCTACATAATACACTATTCAGCTTAATGTAACTGATGAGAATGCAGATGATTGAATAATAAGGGCTGAAGCCTAAAAAAGAGTGCATACATTCGTATTATAACTGAATTTGCACTGTAATGCATCTGCTTCAATGCATCTGCTGTGAACTCTCGGAGGGGTTAGGGCATACAGAGATGATATGCTGAGGCTTGAGCTGGCGTCTGACCTGGAGTCTGAGCTGGCTAGAGTTTCTGACCTCTCACTCTAGCTAAGCTGGAGACAATGCAGAGGATAGTCACATGATTACTTCGCCCACGCCAAACTGACATGCTCGTATGAAAAGCAGCCTTGTCATGTCACTTAAAAATAATGGGCAACCTCTGAAATGATGTCCTATGCCAACGTCTGAAATGCTAAAACCCACGTCTGGAAAAAGAATCCAACGCGTCTGATAACAACCGTGTGTGCAACCATTGCTAGAATTTTTATGAGATACATCTTTAGGCTACATGGGTTGCCTGATGATATTGTCAGTGATTAAGGCTCACAATTCATATTAAACTTTTGGAAGAGTCTTTGGATGCTCCTTGGTATTCAAGTTCAACTATCGACGATCAATCACGCAAAGACCGATGTTCAAATAGAAAGAATGAATTAAGTTCTAGAGGAAACAATCATTTATCATAAGAATGTTTGGTTTGAGCTTTTACCATTTTCAAAGTTTGCCTATAACTTTAGCATCCATTTATCTACCAAGCAGATTCCCTTCTTTGCAAACTTTGGACAACACCCAAGTATGGATGTACAACTTTCAAATCATGTGAATAACCCAACTTCTAGAGATAGAATTCAATACCTCATGGAGAGTCATCAAGAACTCAATAAATAGATTCTTTGAGCCAAGCAATATGCAGACCAACATCACACTCAGAATCTATCTTACTGTATGGGAGATAAGGTTTGTTTACTCAAAAATAAATTGGAGATTCTCAGGCCTTGTGCAAAGCCAAACCGCCAGATATTTGGTCCTTTCAACATCTAAATGAGATTAATCCGTCAGCGTCAAGCTCCAATTAACAAGTACCATGAGAATACATTCAACTTTCCATGTAACCATAATGGAACCATATCAAATTTCACCATTGAGGGGGAAGAGGCTAGTCCTTCACCACCTATTGAGATATAGGATCACAGAGAATTTGAGGTCGAGCACATCTTAGATTTAAGAATCTCTAGAGGAAGATTGGAATATCTTGTTCATTGTAAAGGGTATGATATCATCGATCATACTTGGGAGCTTGCAAAAAATCACCAATCAAGGTTTGTGAATTCCATAAGAAGAATTGAATGAAACCCAACCCAGAGACCATGATTACTATCTTCGCTTGAGAGGGAGATGATGTCATGGAAACAAAGCAAACCATCTTGAATCTTTGATTTCATGTAACTTCCTATATCTCATGATTGGTTCAAAATTTACACAAACTAATGTGATCATTGCGTCCCGAACATACCAAAACCCTAAGATCAACTATCTACTTGCTTGATTTTGACATACAGAGGTCTTATTTCGAATTTTTGACATCATCAATTTGTAAGCATCCTTGACAAACCATCCTTCAAACACCTATGTAAGGAGGGCTTGGCCACATATATCTTCTGTCTTACCAATGCTTATCTTTGGAGCTCAAGGAGTCGTGATCTCCAAGTAAGTACTTTCCGAGTTCTAGTTCATGTTCTTGTCTTGCACTTTTTTCTAGTTCTATCTAGTCTAAGTTTTGGACATTCAATCTGGAACTCTTGTAATCTCGTAGTATGAGATCTTGTCCAATTTTTTTTTTGTATTTTGTTCATCTCCTTGAAGGGAATGCTTGTAATTTAGATATCTTGTTTCATGCCTATGGTCCTCGGTTTCAGGATCTTTTATGTCCTATCTATTTAATTATACATACCTATGAGCCTTGGGTTGTGGGACTTCTTGTAGTAGTGGTATATTCTTGTATTATTTTCCCTGCACGATTGATCTTGTAATTAGAAGTATATTTTTGAAATCTTGTCTAGTCTAGTTTGAGGGCAGAATCTAGTGCTCCCTTGACATTTTGGCATGACTAGCTTTTAATCAAGGTCAAGCACCATGGAGAACACAGTTGAACAGATTGTGGCATCACTTGAGAATCTCTTGCAACAAGTTGAGGACCTTACTCATCATCCGACATAAATCAAGATGAGATATCCTTTGCATCTAGGAAAAGTAATCCAAGAGTTACGAGAACGAATTGGAAATCTTCAAACAAATCAAGGAAGCAATCAAGGAAATCAACATTCTATTTCATTTTTTTACAAAGGAACCAAAGATCTGTATGGCAGAAAAATTCGATGATGACCAAATGAAGTTTTGAGGATCCTTGCATAAAATGAAATTATATATCTGAATGGGGCGTGATAGATACCCAGATGATGCAGTGAAGGTCAGTTTTGTTGGAACTTTCTTTGTGGTCAGGTGTTGTCATGGTTTGCCCCAATCTTGAAAAAGAACATGGAGATTCTTCAACGGCCTCATTTGGAGATGCAGAAACTAGTCGAGTAGCAGAAACAAAACTCTGGAAGTTATGTCAAGGTAAATGCCTTGCCTTTACAAACCCTTCGATCCTACCCCTAAGGAAGAACCTATGCCGGAGCCTATGCAAATAGACGTAACAAGCTTCCAACCTCTAACCCCACAAGAGAAACAAAGAAGGAGAGATAATAGAGTATGCCTCTATTGTGGGAACCTTGTCCATATTGCAATAAACTGTCCCAACAAGAGAACAAACTCCAAAGTTGCAGTCATCCTTGTAGAGGAGGGAGACAAAGAAGTCCAGTCCCAAAGGAGACCGTGCATCCGGACCATAATATAAGAAAGGGTCTCATAATTCCACCAACACCCATAGAAACATGACTTGCCCCTGTCAAGTTACTCATACCTATAAAGACCATTTCCCTTAAAGCCTTAGTCGATTTGGGAGCCACTCCGCGTGTTTCATCGATGAAGGATTGATTAAGAAACATAGAATTCCAATACTTCCGAAGAGCAAACCAGTAATAGCTGAAGCCTAAACCTCTTCATGGCCTCATCTTCCCTTACCCACACTTGTTCTCTTTGACACGTTGTCAATATATTCTTTTGTATTAGTTAGAGCATATCATCATCTGTACATCTTTATCATTAATGGAGCACTGTAATTTTTTACCATACTTTGTGTATCTTGTGTTTACATTCTCTTATTTATGTGCATGTGTGTCCTCTTATATGTTGCATACTTGTGTTTATCCTGGCTAACATGGTTGTGAAAAGTCAGTTTGCTGTATACAGTTGTGGTTATGCACTGTCCAACAAGGTGATATTTCATGTTTGGAATCTGTGGGAACCTATTTTGATTGTTCAGGATATTTTGTTGGCTAAGGAATAGGGCAATTTCTGCAGGTATGACAAGTTGCCAATAAATATAAAGAGCAGACGCATGCTGTTTCTGCGAAATCAGCAATGTATGGTGCATTCATTACCTCTTCAGGCAGTCACAACAGATAATGATTCAGATGGAAGCACCCCTTCAGGGCCATCATCATCAGTTGAATATGCAGATGTTTTCCAATCAGAGCGGGGGGCACAGTGGTCTTTGCTCTACTGTGTTAGAGTTTGGTATACAAATGCAAAATCACAGAAAGTCCCCACGAGCATCAAGCATGTGCTGGAGAAATCAAAAATAGATCTTCGAACTGTGGATAGAGGCCTGATTTTGCAACAGATCAAAAGCAGCAAATTGATGACAATTGCAATACATCCATGGGAAAATTTGCAGCCATGGGTGAAATGGCCCATCTCAATCTTGTATGGATTATAATTCAGTCTCATGCTTCTTGTTACTGGAACACTTACACTCTCCCAGCTGTCAATCATCCTTTTATTTTCCTCTGGCCATTGCTGTAGGCACCTATTTTCATGAGACCAGCATACAATGCACATGCATATGCATGCAGCATGCATGAAAAGGACATCAAGGATTGACATGCATACATATACATGCAAGTTGAAACTGGTGAAATGATATAACATGTCGCTTTTGCTTATATAATTGTGTGCAGGTGGAATACTTATCAAACTGTTTATACTATTCATACATTGAAGGGGTTGTCTTACTCTGTTTTATTTTTTTTTATGAAACTTTCGGCAGTGCCCCATGGTTTCTACTTGTCAGTCTCGTTTATGGAACATCTGCATCAATGGATTTACTACCCCTGTGGATAATTGGACCTTTGCTGACTGGCCTGACAATGAGGTCAAGTCTTCAGCTGTGTGAATCATACAAGAAATGGGTGGTACATAGAAAGATGGTGGAAGCATTTTTGTATGTGAGAGACGGACTCATGACGGGTCAACTTCCACGACGGACAGTGGAATATTTGGTAACAAGCCTTATGGAGCTTATTGCACACAGCACCAGGAAGAAAGAAGAGTGTAAGGAATTCTTTCAAAGTGGCAGACATCTGGAAGTTGTGAGAGTTTTTATGAATAAGAAAATGCTGGAGGTCCAGGAAGCATGCATTGACAAATATGAAGATTGGCGGTTGGTTTATCTGTATTGGGAAAGAAAGTTGAAGAACATAGTCTAGTTATGACACTTACAATGCGTTTGAGGTGCAACAAGAAGATTAGCAGGGACTTATCTTCTGGATCTTTGAAGCTCATTGCGTAACCACTATATCCCGTTCTGAAATGAGGGCTACAATGTTTCAACATGAAGTTCCTGATCAGAGTTAAGTCACCAAATACTAGAGGAGCGATTTCGGTCAAATGAGCTTAAGAGTGCATTTTGCTCTTCAACTATGCTAATCTCAGCATCTGCTTCATAATTACTCTCAGCAATCTCTTTGTTGAAGATGTAAAACAACAATAAGAATGAACACCACAAGCTGTTCTCTATCATGTCATGATGGTGATGACACATGGCAGTTTTGTATTGTAAGGCTTCTCCTTCCTGTAGCTACTCTCATTTTACATGTTCTAGACCTCACGTAATTATATGCTGACTGCTCTTCAGCAGCATATGCCAGTTGTTTCAACTCTCAAAAATTTGATGTGTTTTGGTCCCTCTCTCTCTCTCTCTCTCTCTCTCTCTCTCTCTCTCTCTCTCTCTCTCTCTCTCTCTCTCTCTCTCTCTCTCTCTCTCTCTCTCTCTCTCTCTCTCTCTCTCTCTCTCTCTCTCTCTCTCTCTCTCTCTCTCTCTCTCTCTCTCTCTCTCTCTCTCTGTGGGTTTTTCAGTGGTACATATCTTTTTGTGCCACGATTCTAAATATTTACCGTGCCTTTTTTCTTTTTCTTTTTTTTTGGTTTTTTTTCCCTCCCTCAATTATTATTTTATTTTTATTTTTTTAAATCTCATATGTTTATTATATCACTAACCAAAATAACTTCTTTTAATTGATTGCAAGTTGTGACAACATAATGAGCTTTCAAGGTCATCTGCCATATGTTTGCGAGGCTTTAGTCATGGCCCAGGACCGTAGGCCCTAGGCACCAAACTATGCCAGATGAAAAATGTTGCCCCTTCAGAAGCCTGTGATGTAAAGCAACAAAGGGAAGCAGGAACATACTGGTTATCTCATAAAGAAACACTCAGCAAAGCAAAAAGTCTGCTCATTGGCTATGTTTAGATGAAAAGCAACTCATAACTCGGCACTCTCAGTACTTGCACACAGTCAGATTGGAGACTAGGGTAGAACTCTTTCTTCTGTGTTGGACTACTTGCATTAGGCTCACTATGCCTATTGAATGGCATTGAGCTGGAACTATCATGTGGTTTCTTTTCTTGACGCGTTCCTTACCCCCCCTTGTGCCTTTGCAAGGTAGTAAAAGTGGACGCCAGTTGTCTTTTTGACTGAGCTCATAAGAAAACCTTATAGCATTAATCAGGTAGTTTCGTTTGTTCATGTTTGACTGAAAGAGATTCATAGCAGGATTGATTGGAAATGGATGCTCTCTGTGAAGTTGGGGTATTCTGTATATTCATGGGGTACACAAGGTGGTTCTACCTCTTTGCTTGAATTTACTGGCTTGAACAAATTTTCAGACTTAAGGATGATCAAGAATCTTTTTGTCATAGAGGTGTTGCATGAGATTGAATAGTTTTATTAATAATAAGCGGAGTTTTATAAGAATCTGTTTTTTACTTAGAACAATTCTAATAACCTACCATTGGGAACCAAAAAGAATTATTTTGGGCTTTTTCTTGCAGCCCATCTCCAGTCTATTTATTTTGTTCCATGATTGCATACGGCTTTCTCTAGATTCCAACCATGAGCTTTTTACCTAAAGTGGAAAGAATAAAAGTATGTTAGTTCAATGCTGGTGTTCATGAAGTCTCTTGTCACTTGTTATGCCCAAAGATTCTTTTGGATCCGCCTAACGTATGATCATCCCCTTGGCAACCTCTGCTGTTCTTGTCAGACTATGATGCACCTTTATTGGAAAGACCACATGTTTTCCACTTTTCCAGGGAATACTGCTCCTTTGGTACATATCTACCCACAAGTGCTGTTCTTAGATGTGGCCTTTCCATCTCTTGAACTTACTATTCTGTCTTATGCATGACTTACTCCCGTATATACTTTGAATCCACATGAATCCTAAATGGATAAGATTGTTCAATCTCCTATAACAGTACATCCTCGATCTCAGAGCGATTGCCCAGTTCCTTATGATGATTTTTTGAGGTAAATCTGTACACTCTTCTTTGAAGCATTGCTTAAATCTTTTGATGCTTCAATCATTTCTTTCAACATGGATAGACTGAGGCAGAGCTATCCATTTTCTTGTTTTTTCCTTTTAGGTGTCGCCATTACAATTAACATTATGATGTTGTGGGGTGTCCCATCATGCACGGATTTACCTATTTCTGGGTGCAATGGACTTGAAATGACACTCTAGGGAGGATTGAAATACTGATGTCTCCTAGGTAAGCAAATGTCCCTTTGGTTATCAGCGCCATGGAGTGAACAAGGGCATGATTCTCCATAAAATAGCATTCTTTTTATGGAGCTGGTAATTTTGGGGAGGCTCGTGTAGAGCTTTAAGATGCCTCAAGAACAAAATCGGACGAGGCTTCCGTTCAAATCAGGCTTAGTTTTGCACATAGACTATTTACCTCACTCCGCTTATAAGGCTTCCCACCTAGCTGCATAAAGGACTAGGATGCCTTGTACTAGAAGCTTCACTTAAGTCTTCGAATCCTTGCTACTAATGAGCCTTTAAATTCATAAACTTATTTATGCTCCCAAAAACTCAGGGTAAGGAATGTAATATTACGTGGGTGACTCCCTTGAGTCCCATGATCGGGCACCATTGTTGATATATTTCGATAATGATGTGTGTGAACACATTAGGATCGTCGGGGCACTTTTTTCCCTCTTTAGGAGGTTTTTCCCGCCTTAGTCTTGTATATACGCTTATACCCCAACGGGTCACTTCTCTGTGTACATTTTCACTTGGTAATACATTAAGTATTGTGTGTTTTGCTCCAAGTTTCTTCTTCTTCTTTCTTGTGGTGTTCGTGTGCTTTCGAAGACCTCAAACTTTAACAATTGGTATCAGAGTAGGTCACCGCTTCATCTAGGATGTCGTCAACACCCCTCCTATTATAGTTTCAAAATCACACGAAAATTGGTGAGCATACTCGGGGTGATTAGGAGTTCAAAACAGATTTGTTATCTGATGTTGAAATTTTGATCTCAGCTCATTTCGTCCTTCGAATGCACTATCGCAATGTTGGCTCTTGAGGACAAATTGGATGGCACTAATTACCCGATATGGGCATAATATGATGCGTCATTCGTTGGTGGTAGAAGGGCTGTGGAATATTGTGCAGGGTGTTGAAAAACAACCTACTACACCTGCAAATGCAGTTATTGAAGGTGATGAAGATGGCATTGAAGATGATCTTCAAATTTTTGTTTGTGCTAGCACGAACTCGTCTTGCAGTTCGTGTTGCACCTAATGTAGAGCAACTTCGATAGGATGGTAGAGATGCTCAAGCACATTCATTGATAGATTTGTGTGTCAAACTTGCCATTATCCCTCATATTCACTTGTGCAAAACAACAAAGGATGCTTGGGATACACTTACCGCTTTATATCAAGCAAGAAATGAGGCTCGTGGTGCTTACCTCTGAAAATAATTGGAGAATGAACATATGAATGAAGGAGATTCTATGGATAATTTTTTGACAAAGATCAAAGATTTGAAAGAGGAGTTGAAGTCTTGGTAGATAGTTCACTTATGGATGCCGTTCTTAATGGTCTTCCTGATTCATATCAAAGTTTTGCTTCTACTCTTTGGTTGATGATGGAAGGCAATCCAAATGCCTTAACATTTGAGGGGTTAGTCTTTGTTTTATCGTAGGACGATTAATCTAGGTAGAATAGGTCCATTATGTGTGTTGCAGATCAAGTTTTCTTAGCTAGTCAGAAGGCAAAGGTAAATGGATCTCATCTACTAGTAAGCACAAATATGTTAGTTCTGCACAGTAAAAAAGGAAAGACAAAGACGAGAAAAAAACAAAAAAGAAGACACAATTCTGCAAATATCGTAAAGGAAATGATCATGTCATAGAGAGTTATCCAAATTGGATGCAAAAGAGACAAAGAAGAAAGAGGGCGGAATGGTTGTTGCACTTAAAACAGAGTCGGCTAATGTTGTGCAAAATGAAGAATGGTCGTTTACTACTCTTTGCAGCTATGACCCATCTTCTCATGAATTGTGTATGTTTGTAATGGACTCACATGTTTGGTACTTTGACATTGGGGCAACCAAACATATTACCTCGCAACGTAGTTTCTTCAGTTCACTTCAGTCTTCCCCTATAGGGAATACTGAGATCATTCTGACTACTATTGATGGTAGTTTTTTCACATTGCCAGATGCTTTGTTTGTGCCAAGGATAAAAAAAAATATGTTGTCAGTTTTAGCATTAGCCAAGATCTCCTTGTCAAACTTGTTGGTGATAGATATACAATTCATGATCTGTCAAATTTGTTGATGATAGATGTACAATTTAGGATCTATCAAATGGCAATGTTACTATTGCTTTCGGCATTTTATGTCGTGGGCAATATATGCTCATAGTCTATGCAAAATTTGTGAACAATTTAGCATGTGCCGTACAAGGTTCTCACGCTACCTCAGATGTAAAGCTTTGGCATGCAAGCTTTGGTCATCTGAATTTTGCTAGTTTACTACGCTTGCAAAAATTTGAAATGGTGTCCTCTCTCCCAAACTTGAGTCACTTGTAACATATGTACCATAAAACACTCAATTTTGTATTTAGCAGCTCCATTTTGTGCAAGCCGAGGAGTCCTCCAGCTTAAGGAGCGTAGGTAGAATGATCATCATAATGTTGGTTTATTTTAGACCTCATTTGGACCTTCGAATGACCCCAAGAACCTATTTTTTAAGTATACGGACACTAGATATGAAACCGATCAAAACTAGTCTAGAAACTATAAAAAGAGCTAGAGAGCTCATTTTTGAGGTTGGCAAGTTAGAGATTAGAGCTATTTTGGAGCTTGTAAGAGTGTTCTTGATTAATAGAGCTTGTTCATGACATTCCATTGCTTCTCTCTTCTCTGTACCGTGTGTGTATGTGTGTGTGCGTTCTCATGCTTCTCACCATCACCTTCACTCACCTCATCCATAGATTGACATTAAGGTGTTGGCGCTTCTTGACGTGTTGCTTATCCTTGTCTAGAACAACACCAAATTTGGTGCCATTGTCAGGGATCAAGTTCTAGGACAAACACTTGATGGTAAGAGTATAGTGAGAATCGGCATTGGAAGGTAATTAATTTTAATTTTTGTTGTTTTTGCATTGTTTTTAGTGCTTTTCACCTCCCCTAAACTCCCTTTTAACCCCCACATTATCTTTTTACATCGCCAAAAAATGAGAAAATTCAACATATTCACCTATTGTCTCCATTTTTCTCATTTGCGCATGCGTGAGAGAGCTCTTGAGCAAGTTCATGCTTGTGTGTTTTTGAGTTTTTATGCAGGAAAAGCACTCTAGTACAACATGGAAGCTCTGAAAAGGTCTGTCGTGTGCCTACCATCACGATGGTCTGAGCCTCATTACTAAAGAGCCCCATTACTATAGAGCCCCACAAAATTACCCTTATTACTATAGAGCTCAGCCTCAGCCTCATTACTATAGAGCCCCACAGAATTACCCTTATTACTATAGAGCCCCACAGAATTACCCTTATGAGACTCAACGGAGACCTCAACCAATGCTCAGCCTCATTACTATAGAGCCCCACAGAATTACCCTTATGAGACTCAACGGAGACCTCAACCAATCTTAGGTCAGTAGTCACCCCCTCCAACCAATGTAATCTCAGTCAAGTATGCTGCTACAAAAGAAAATCTCAGTAGGGCTTTAGTGCTTTCTTCACCTTTGGTCATAAAAAGTGATTCTAATTCTAATAGCTTTGATTCCATCCATGTAGATAGCCCACCCACATATTACACTAAGTCACCCGAGCACATGGAAATATACCACTATGATAGCCTACCATTGGAACCGAATTGGGAGCCTGACTACGGAAACGTAATATATGCCAATCCTAATCCATGAACCCAGTTGAGACAACCAAGACCATAGGGCCCTAAAGGACCATGTTTTAGGTGCCAAGGAGATCATTACATAAAGGAGTGCCCACATCCTCCGATAGCAGGGTAGTCACAATATTATAACATTCAAGGTTTTTGTGCAGAATGTGGTGAAGAGCATGTCATAAGAGATTGTCCTAAGAACCCTACTAATGCCTCAAAAGTGACGCCCATAAATGTGATAGGTATTGTGCATACCTCAGGCGGATCCCCACCTACATATGTGCCTATCCAAGCTATAACAAGAGCCCAAGCTTTGTTACAAAATCAACAACCTAACCCTGATAAGATAGCACAAACTAGAGAAGTTGGAGAGTCCAGTGGAAGAAAAAATAAATCATGGAAGGAGTCATGAGAAAGAATCAAGAGGAAATGGAGTAAAAAAGTAAGCGAGTTGGAAGGAAGTTTAAAGGAAACTAGAGATAAAATCCTAGAGTCAACCTCGTAAGAATTGAACTAGGAAACCCCTAACCAGAGACCAAGATCAGTTCTAACTGAACCCATACCTGAAAATCTAGACATGATCCGAGCATACCAGACAAGATGAAGAGAAGGACCCCATGTAACCGAATTGAGTAAAAACTATCCAAGGGTAGACTTAGAAATTGAGAAAACTAAGCTTTGTATGAAGATGGTAGAATTAACCCAAAACATGTTTGAAGCCTCTTGATATATCGATTGGAGTAACATAGCAAAACCAAAGCTACACTTTCAAGGACTATTGGAGAGGTTAGAATACTTGATTTCTAGCAACGAAAAGAAGAGTCTGCGAAAGAACCCTATTGTCTGAGAAACACAAGAAGGTAATGCACCATCACTGTCTCAAGGGACGAACACTAAGGGTGAAGAAAATCTCTCTTCCATACATAAGTACTCATAAGGGTTTTTGAGAGAAATCCAAAAGGAGAAGTGGAGACGAGAGCTAGAAACCCATCCCCCTATTCAAGAGATAGATGACTTTCAGGAACAATTTCCCAAAGACATACCCTCTATATATGACGAGGTAGAGGAAGGACAACTTAGTGAACAAATGGATTTTGAATCTAATTCCTTACAAGAACTACCCCAGTTCACAGGATCTTGGGAAGCTAAGTCTATTAGTATGAGAACACCCACCATAATAGTCAGAAATGAAGAATTCGTAATCCCTAGAAATAGGAAAGTGATCAAGAACACTAAAGTCCAGTGCCATCTCACTTTAGAACAATTGTTGAAAATTAAACCTGAGTTGTGGAAGCACATAGAAAACCAATTCCCAGAGACAACTACCACTCACTCTGAGGGAGCATCACACCAAAAGGTACCAGAAATACCCGTGGAAAGAATTGGAGATATGAGTGAGGGAAAGGAAGGTAATACCTATCTTCCAATAACCCACCAAGGCTACACCACCAAAGCCATCCTAGATTCACATGCCGGAGTAGCCATCGCTACCACTACTTTATGGAAAGGTTGGGGTAAGCAAGCACTAGGATCCACAAGAATGAAGCTGCAAATGGTTGATGGAACATTGAGAAACTATTAGGCTTGTTGGAAGGTATATCCCTTGCCACTTGTGGTATAGAGTTTGAGCACACCTTTGCCATTTGTGATTTTGGGAAAAATCATGCTTACAAAATGATATTAGGAAGACCATTCATGCAATAGTTGCAAATTGTACAAGATTGGGGAACTAATTCCTTGTACCTGCAACATTTAGGAGTGACCACCAAAGTTAACCTCAAGGATTATCCCCATCGCGATGTACCCCCAATACAATGGAATACCATCCATAGGTCACTTGAAGAAACAGAGTCGGTACAATTTATAGAATCAGAACCATCATGGTTGCACGAGGACACTCATCTATGGATGTGTAAGGTAGCCAAACAAGAGGAAGAAAAATTAGAAGCTAGAACCTTAGGTTCAGATTGACATCCACAAACTCTTCAAGATCCTGCTCATGCACCGATTGTGTTTCTCAACGAGGAATTTGAGCCTCACGGTTGGGCAGAGATCTTAGCTACCATGGATATAGCAGTAAATGAAGAACAATAGAACCTTCACTGTGATGAGGACGGATATGACATTTCCATATTTATGATAGAACCTTTAGAGGAAGATCCTAGCCTAGAAGAATGCATGGATTTGACTCAAAGACCAGACGAGACAAGTGACGAGGACCTAGAGTCCATTATCATGGAAACCTTCTGTTCAATAGAAGAGGAGTATCTTTACTTTGTGGAAGCCACTACCCTTGAGATGGGCAAGGAAAATTAGACTGAACAACCCAATTCACTCACAGAATGTACAAAAAATAGGCACAAGAAGGAAATAAAGAAATCACTTAAGACAGAATAAGAAGAACCCCTCATGGAAGTACCCGAAAACTTTAAAAAATATGAAATAAAAGATAGAAGAATTATGGTATGGATGCCTAAATGAGAAGCAAGCATTGTAGAAGTGTACGATAATCGAGAGAAAACCAAAAAGATAATAGTCTCGATAGAAGAAGGAGAAGAGAAATGCACATACATAGGGCATGGTTTGACAGAAGAAGAAGAACAAGAAGAGTTAACTACCCTATTGTGAGGATATAGAGATGTGTTTGATTGGAGTTACGAGGACTTGAAAGGAGTAGACCTAGATATATGCTCCCATAGAATTCCTATGACTTCAGAGGCCAAGCCTTTTAAGCAGAAACCATACACCTATAATGATAATTATGCTGCCAAGATTCAAGAGGAGACAGATCTATTGATACAAGTAGGATTCATTTACAAAATTGAACAATTGAATGGGTATCCCCCATTGTGGTCGTGCCCAAGAAAAATGGGAAATTGTGTGTGTGTATTAACCTCAAAAAAGTTAATGCCGCCATGATTAGAGACAATTATCCTCTTCCTATCACAGAAAATTTGTTGGAACGAGTTGTGGGAAAGGAAGTCTATAGCTTTCTTGATGGATTCTCAGGCTATAATCAGGTATCCATTGCTCCTAAGGATCAACATAAGACAACCTTTGCCACAGAGTGGGGGAATATTTGCATTTTCTGTGATGCCATTTGGGCTCACAAATGCACCAGCCACTTTTCAATGATTAATGTGTGATGTTTTTAAGGAATTCCTACGAAAGAACTTGGAAGTTTATGTGGATGACTTATGTGCTCATTCTGACATGAGACGGACTCACATCCCTGAACTAAGGTAAATATTTGACAAATGTCGAGAATATTAAGTCTATCTAAACCCATAAAAGTGCACTTTCATGGTCAAGCAAGGCAAGATTCTTGAACACATTGTGTCAAAAACCAGAATCTCTATGGATGAAGAAAAGGTTAGAGTGATTGCAGACCTACCTAGGCTAAAAAATGTCAAGGAAGTATAGGTTTTCATGGGACATTGTGGTTATTATCGACGATTTATACACATGTGCATGATCATAGCAAGGCCTCTATACTCTCTTTTGAGCAAGTTTGAATGGATGAAAGAATGTGAGAAATCATTCAATGAACTCAAACAATGCTTGCGTTCAACACCCAACTTAACTACACCAGATTGGAGCAAGCCATTCCATGTACATGTGGATGCATCTAACTATGTCATAGGGTGTGTGTTGACACAACCCACGAATGAAAGCAATATAGATCTTCCCATCGCTTATGCAAGTAGATAGATAAATGTAGTGGAAAGAAATTATGCCACTATGGAGCGCAAAGGATTAGGAATGATTTATGTAGTAAAAAAATTCAGGCATTACTTATTGCCAAATAAATTCAAGTTCTCACGGATCACTAGGCATTGTTGTACCTAGTCAATAAGCCTTGTAACACAAGACCATTGATTTGATGGTTTTTATTATTAATGGAATACGAATTCAAGGTCGTAGTCAAGAAGGGAAAGACCCCCCTTAGAGCAGATCATCTTTTGCAACTAACTACAAGAGAAGCCTCTCAAGGAATTGCAGATGAACTACCACATGCCTACCTGTTTAATCTAGAGATAGTACCTGAATGGGCCAAGACTATTGTCCCTATTCTCACATTTGGACTCAAGAATCTTAGGATTAGGATCAGAGAAGGAGAGATTACCAAGTCACAAAGATACCAGATATTAGTAGGAAGCATATATAAACAAGATAATCAAAAAATTCTTGCTTGTTGTGTAGACGAATCAGAATACAAGAATTGGTTGGAATTAGCACATGTAGGTGCATTAAAGCAACATCATTCGAAACACCGTACATTGTAGACTCTGCATAGACTAGGAGTGTATTGGCCTTCTATGGAAGAGATGTCTATAGGCTATATAAAGAATGCCCAGTCTGTTGTGAAAGACCGCCTAGGGAGCATGACATGCTTTACCAGGTGTCTCTTACACTAGAATGGAGTGAACCAATGGTGAAATACTTGAGGATGAATACATTCCCTCAAGGAATTACTTTAGCAAGACAATGAGGTCTAGAGCAGGAAGCTCAAGACTACTTGCTTATTGGCGATAACCTATACAAATGAGGGAGAGATGGATACCTGAGATAGTGTGTTTATGAGAGTGATTATTTGAGCATATTAGAAACTCCACACCAAGGTGTTGTAGGAGGACATTGTGGCCCCGATAGAATAATCAAAGCCATACTATTCGCAAGATTATGGTGGCCCACTCTTCACATGGATACACATACCTATGTTAAGAGATGTGATGTGTGCCAAAGAACCCAGATCCCTACTCACAGAGATGAAATGCCACTGAAACCCATGATGGGAGGACATGCATTTTCTATGTGGGATATAGAATTTGTAGGATCCATTAACCCCCCTACCAAGGGTACGCATGTTGAATACATAATATTAGTGATATATTATCTCACTAAATGGGTAGAAGAAAAGGCCAAAAAAGGAATGATGCACACATGACTGCAAAATTCTTATTTGAAAATGTCTTTACGAGGTATGGATTACCTATAGAACTAGTGAGCAATCGAGGAACTCACTTTTTAAACCAAGTCATTGAATATTTGTTATACGATTTTATGGTGATTCACAAGAAATCCGCACCATATAATTCTTAGGCTAATGGTCAAGCAAAAAGTACTAACAAGATCTTTTGTAATGTATTGACAAAACGCATGAACAAAAAATGTTCAGATTGAAACAAAGAGTTACATCACCCTATTTGGGCATATCGAGTGGCCTATAAGGCCGTACGGCCAAAATGCAATGCTCCCTTTGGATTTTTTGATACCTACCCTTAAGGTTGCACAAGAGCATCAGTGGACCGGACACAAATTATTATCGAGGATAATGGACTTGGAATGATTAGGAGAAACCATGCTGAAAGCAGCAGCAAACATATATGCAGCCAAGAAGCGACAAAAAGCCTATTTCGATGCACACGTGAAAGATAAAGTCTTAAAAGAAGGTGACTTAGTCCTACTGTATACACTGAAACAACACACACGAACGCTAGAGAAACATGGTTATGGACCTATGATTATTAACAGAATTTTGACAAGTGGAGTGATACAATTAGCCAACATTAGAAGGAGAGATAATGCTTAATTACATTAATGGTTGTAGAGTCAAGCTTTATTATGAATCTCTTACAGAGGATATGCTTAGATGACTCACGTTGGCAAAAAATCGCAAGGAGGAAGAAAAGAGAATACGAGGAAGCTCGGCCAGAGTCTCTAGAGTGCATTAAACACATGAAACTAAAAAGATGAGTACTAGGGAGAGAACATTATAACCATCTCAACGGCTCAAGGATAGACATCAACACTGACAAAGAAACACTGAGCTATCCTATGGCCATGTGTCAAACAAAGTCAACTGCTCATCCTAGCATAGTGCATTAGAGACCATTCATTACATTCATGCTAAGACAAGGAAGCACCCACCAGGAGCTTAGGGCTTTAATTGATTCAAGTAATGTGACTAGTGCAATTAGGTGGTCCCACTATAAGGACTCATGATTAGAAATGCAGCCAATTGAGGCATACCTCATAGGGCTAGGAGGCATGGAAACCCCTTGCATGGGTGAGGTGGACCTTCCTATCCTTATACACAAGATAACCTTGACTGTGAAACTCCTAGTGTGCCATGACAATGACCTGATAGAACTGTTAATCCTTGGCCAAGATTGGTTATATGATCACTCAATGGACTTAAATCTTAGGAAATGCTCCCTACATATCATAACCTTAGACTAGCAGCGAGTGATACCACTTGACTTCCCTAACAATACCCCACCTGAGGAATGTAATCCCAAACCATACAAAATAAATGTGAAGGAGAACCAAAAGATCATTTGACAGATAAGTCAAATTAATTCAACATCGATCCATGCGGGACTAGAGATGGATCACCTTTGCTCCGAAAGATGTTAAGGGATTTTCCCCTAGTTTTCCTTTGAACAAGAAGAAGTCATCACCCACCAGATGGGTCAGGTTGACTACATCAATGGTCAGGTGGGCCTCACTTCCTAATGGGCAGGTCATACAAGTGTTGGACCTCCCTTCTTTTCCAAAGTAGAGTGTCAACTAGACCTCTTAGGCACCCAAACCTACGACCATACCAGACGACCCCTAGGTGGAAGCAGTATAAGCATGTCAAGCCAATTGGCACAAAGCAAGCATGGGTGCCAAAAGGTCAGAAAGCACCACCATTTTCCAACGACGCAGGCTATGACAAGAAGAAGTGAAGGTAGAATCAGGTTCAACGTCTAACCCCTTGACCTTCTTCTCCATCAATGAGAACCCGACAGATTTGGATCGCAAAGAAGTACCTAACAAACCGACCCACACCCACATGGATCTAGGTACCAAAGAACTATCTTTTAGCTCCACACCCAAGTCATGTAATATACATCCCTTTGAAATCACTTCACCCATCGACACTACCATTGCCTGATTCATCCTTTGTACTTTAGCCAAAGAATCAAAGCCACTCACCAACTCTTAGAAAATGGATGCCAAAATGCATTCACCAACCTCCATACAATACTTTCTATGACATACAACCATTCACAACTAACCCTTATCCTTGTAATAATCCACCCACAACTTGTATAAATTCATCCTCACTAACCCACTATCACTTATAGTATAATCTCATCACAAGCAATGTATGCACTATCTAAAGCATGTAGGTTGTCTAGCGTCCTACATTAGTTTATGAGAAATCACTACATAAACCACCTCACAACACACGGCTACACAGGTTACACATTGGTTATGGAAAGGGATTGCGGTCTCACTTTATTGGGATCATAATTAATTTCCATACTAATGTGTTATCCTTTTGTAGCAGATGATCTACGCACTTATTCAGATCATCATGCAAACTAAAGGAACTTCTAAGGTTGGCACTAGTACGCCAACAGTAAATTTTGGTAATTTTTAGCTGAGCCTTACCTTGCTATGAAACCATTGGAATTTCAAGGTTTTATGGGACCAATGTTGATTTAAGATCCTCCTCTTGGAGGAATCGAAAAGGTACACAATTACTCCCATTGGTTCCAGGGATTAGCAATTTGTCTGCCATATGTGAACTAGATCTATGATGCAATGCTTTGCTTTAGTGGAGACACGTGGGGAAGATACCAATTTTTCTCACGTGAATTTGAAGACCTTCAAAATTCAGAGGAATTATGAACTATTTGGGCTAGGGCTAGATTCACATAATATTTTATTGCATCCCTACCAAAACCAGATTTTTATTGATGCTTTTGATTGGTGACCACTCTTGAATCCCCTGTTAGCAAGGAATTGCTAGGGACATTCATTTTGCCCTCTCTAGTCAATGACCCCCCTTATAAGAAATTCTATCTCTCAGACGATCTCATTCGGGCCACACTCAAGATCCGTGGCATGCACATCCAATGGAGAGAGAGAGAGAGGCTCATTCCGGAGCAATGAAAAGTGGTGATGTTTTGAAGTGGACAGACATTTTTGTCATCACACTAGATTATCAAAACCACTATGTATCTGTATGAAACATTTTGCTTTTCCGGCTCAAGATAATCCCACAAAAGCACACTTGGTTCAGGTTGTACTTAACAAATATAGGACCTCAAATGATAGATCTTTCTAATTGGATTCAAGACCATTTGTACTTAGCACAAGAAAAATGGGTGCGAAAGAGAGTCCTCCACGACTGTTGTGCCATCATAAGAATTGTATACATGTGCCTAGCCTATGACATACCGATCGAGCATGCTATGAACAGTGAGGAGTTAAAGCAATTTAGAGGTGCCTCCAAGAAGGCACGTAAATCAAGCAAGGCAAGGGCAAGTAAGCGCATGAGGGGTACAATTCCATGCCTACAGGTCCCAGAGTCGCCCTCACCCCAACCATCCCCGAGTCTCCCATAGAACCTCTTGCACCAGTACCTGTGATAAGCATTAGTTTGTTGTGTCCCATATTAATTGAAGGCACCACCATTGCAATGTTCACCTTCGAAGAGACCCCCCCACCATTGGTGCGGATGCATTCACTTTTTCAATACCTAACCTCGAGGTAGAACCCATCAATACCAATGTTTGATTTTGAAATGCAAGATGCATTCTCTAGTGAATTTCAGTTCTCATAAGGATAATTTTGCTTGCAAGAATACAAATGACCAAGTTATCCAACCTCACCACCTAATCAACAACGAGAACAAGTAGTGTCAAGCTCAGACAAGGAAGACCGGATAGTAATGGATGATGATGATGGTGATGATGAAGCCAACCGAAATAGTCCAGATTCTTAGGATAATGACCATCATGAATACCAACAGTAGCAAACTAAAGCTCAAGGAGATACTAGCACATATGAAGAGGATACATTCGAAGATGCCGCATACACACTGGCGACTCAGAAATTATATCACAATATGCAAGCCAACAAGAGGATTCGAAGCCTCCTTTGTAGAAGGCTTCAATGAATTAGTCAAGCAGACAAATCTTAGAAGAACAAGGTAAAGAAATATTACAACAAGAGCTAGCCAACAGAGGATTCGAAGCCTCCTTTGTAGAAGGCTTCAATGAATAAGTCAAGTCGGTGGGCATAGTCTAAGGGCTCCATTTCTTAAAGAGGAAGCCATTGCCGCAATTCAACCCTCGATGAATATGTTTGATGTCAAGGTTCGGCCAATACATCCGTGTGTCAATAGACACTCAGTCCTCAAGACAACTAGAAGAAGCTCGACTAATTGCTGAATCACCACCAATAGGAGAAATCCTCAATCGATGACCTTCTCACCGGTATCCCCTCCCAGTTTGAGTACATCACCTTTGTCTTCCCCTCTACACCAACTAATCCATGAAATTCAACGTCATATATTCCTCCATGTTTGTAAATCTTGTGTTCACACCCACTCACACACCCATAGTCATGCGACTTTTCACCATTAGTTCACTCGATAACACTTCAAGTGATATGTATATTTCACCTCCTACTACACCACCTCTCACATCCACCACTTCACCAGGTAGTCTTACCACACCACATTTTTCCAATGTCACCATACCATTCATCATCCCAACCCCATTTCCCTCCCCCCGCATCAACCACCACACCACCATCATCATCAGTCACTACATCATTATTATTATCATCCATTGTAGATAACACATTTAATCAGATGTTCACATGCATGAATCAAGTCATGCAGGAATTCACTTCTCTTGGATGCAATTATGAGGCCTTGCAACAGACAACAACACAATTGCAAGCCCAATTAAACTCATTAAATATAGAGAATGCCTCTCTTAATGCATGAAATCAGGAACTCCATGATGTGTATCATTCAAAGGAGCTCGAGTTTGAACAAAAGACAAAAGACGCTCTTACAGAAACAGAAGAAGTTCTACGAATCCAAATTGTATGTAATGCAATGCTGACCAGAAACATGGGGCTCTTAAGACAACACCGTTGCAACAGCCAAAGTGGAGAACCAAAAATTACAAGAGAAAACTTGTGAAAACTTTGAAGCATCCGTGGATAGATCCGATGAACCACTTAGTCCAAGCAGATTTAAAGCAGTCCCCTCCAAGACCATGCAGTTACTTTTGGATGATCATGCAAGTCTACTCAAAGATTACAATTGGATCAATGAATAATATCAGCAATTAAAGAGTGAACACACTACTTTACAATCATAAGCACCTATACAACAATGCAGTGTTCAAGAGGTCATGCTACGAGAGATCATGGAAGAATTAGTCACATTACTGGCATGCATACTAGATCTATAAGCTCAAGTTGCAACTCAGTTAGAGCCTGTTGGAAATTTAGTAGGCCCATTACTAATACCACAGGTCCAAGGTTCCATATGTCCAGGATCTACAACACATATTCCAGCAATCTTCCAATATTGACAAAATATGAACATACTACATTTAATCATACAAATGATGACACAAAGATAGAGAGAGACTAGACAACATGTGTAAAGTGTTATGTAAGCCACTGCTTACTCACACTATCATATATACCAATGTCAATGTACAATGTGGGAGTCAAAAATATCAACCACTCTATGTGAACAGAAATAGATGGATGAGTGAATGTACAAATGTAACAAACATATTCAGACGTATGGATAGAAATCTGAAATATATGAGATGTGTGACCTAATAGCTTGTAGAAGAGTGTATATGAGTGACAGAAAGAGGAAGGATCAGTCTAAAACTGATAATCAACAAACCCTCATCTAACCTTAGGC
This sequence comes from Ceratopteris richardii, assembly GCA_020310875.1. Lineage (NCBI taxonomy): Eukaryota > Viridiplantae > Streptophyta > Polypodiopsida > Polypodiales > Pteridaceae > Ceratopteris > Ceratopteris richardii. The sequence continues at coordinate 157,506,566 of CM035416.1, read as the reverse complement.
TATGGAAGACCCTAAGTCAGACACGTGTGTGAAAAGATCACATACTTACAAAATTAGCAAAGAATTGCTAACAAGTTTGCTGTCAGAATTCCTCAAACTCATATGAATATACCTTCTTGAACACCTCATCCAAATATGCATAAAGCATACATGTACTGATTCTCTTGTACCTATGCCGAATAGGACTCCTCCTGATATGGACGTTACTGCCTCCATAAACTCCAAGTAGTACCTGTGTGCATAAAGAGAACATGTACCTGAATTCTTAACATAAGATGTAAATCTTATGTTAACCACCATCCAATGTCTTTGAAGTAACTCGAAATCTTCATGTAGAAGACAATCTTCAAATACATCATGTGAATGGTTGATCCACACCATCAAGCTGTTGATGGGCAAGTCCTCTCCATAAGCAAGAGTGTGAGCACACTCTTCTTCTCCAAGAAGAACTCCATAGCTGCTCCTCAACATGCTCCAAGATATCAACATGGCTGCCCCATGTGCTAAGAAACACCACCTCTATTGAGGTACCAAAGCTTCCAAAGCTTGGTGTTGAACTAGGTGAAGGATAAATACAAAGTGACCCATGCTTGTTCTTATATAATAGTTAGTGTATCTTGAAATGCACCCCTCCAAAAGCTATCACTCTTAATAAAGCACAAGAAAAACTCTATGATCGCTTATGAATAAAGCTATGAACAATGATCGTGATTCGTAAGTGAAGCTATCCATGAAACACATGATAAAAAAACTTCGCGTTTTTCGCGCTGTCGATGACGGGTATCGAACCCAGGTTGTTTCTTTAGGAGGAGAACAGCATAGCCATGGCACTCATGCTTTTTGCTTATAAAGGGAACAATAAGAACAGCTACATATCCTATATATTGTGAGCAAATTTGATCAATTGCTACATGCACAATGTACTATATGACATTGTTTCCAACAATCCCCCTGCAATGTCATATTGGTACAAATTGGACTGGATCTCCAAACTTCATAAATCTTCAAACTTGTACTCCCCAAATTGACCTTCAAATATTTTCTTCAAAAGTCTTCTTCAAAACTGAATTTGACTTTCCTTCAAAAAACCTGAACTTGCTGAATATGAACCATAATACTTGAGAAAATATGCAAACTAGATATCCAATAGTGTACTCATCAAGCAATCACTGCTTGACAACAAATGTAGCAAGTACTGATTCTGAACCTGCTATCTCATGTCTTCTCAAACTTGAAAACATACACTAGGATCCACATATTTGCATTTACCTTACGAAAGCTTTCTCAACGTACTTCTGCTGTGTCATGTAAATACACTAAACAAAATCAAGAACTAAATCCTAGAACTTGTAACTGACAACTCACAACTTAGTGTATTATGAACACTGCTGATTCATCTCTGACTGTACTTCAAGTCAAGTCAACTCAACTCAATTCAACTGAAATCAAGTGAAATCAACTGAAATCAACTAAAATCAACTGAAATCAACTTATGAGTCTCAGCAAAAAATCTATGATGTCATCATGTTTTCTTCCTTGTTCAATTTGTAAATCCTTCATACCTCTTTCCTTCAGAATCTGGTATAAACATATATATGTGCACCTCTTAAACATACCTCTCTGAAATATCAAGCTTCTCTTCAATAGAACTCTGGAACCTTCTCTTGAACAGGAACATCCTAACAGGAACTTTCTCCAAACATTCTCCTTCTTCTTTCTTCTTTCAAAGCTAGAACATAAAGAGAACCTGACAAAGGAAATATAGGAATACCTGTACATATGACTCTGCATTCTTTTACATATGATTGAAACTAAGTCTTCATGTTTCATCACCCCCAGGATGACTTAACACTAGTATCCAGAATTCTTCGAATTATATCAGACTTTATGAAATATGGAACGTCTTCCTTCTTTCAATAAATATGATCTTCAGCGATCAATACCTGTATCTGAAACTAAACCCTTTTTATTAGCACTGCAGTTGCCAATAGATTTCACTGTAACTCTTCAGCTTTCCATATTAAAGAATAAGGTTAGCTGATCTATTACATGATAACAAAACCTTACTAAAAGCATTTTAGGATCCATATTCTTCTGTAATGTAACAAATATCTTCTTCTATTTTCTGCAACACAAATCTAATAGAATCTAAACCTTTGACTTACTACTTCCAATGCTAAGAACCTTTACAAACAAAGGATAGACAATTGACTCATAAATACTCAAGATGATCATTCAAAATCATCCAAGATCATACAAGATCTAGCAAGATCTTACAAGATCATATGAGATCATCCAAGATCAATGATCTCTCCAACAAAATACCTGTGTAGAATCTGCTCTCATCAAACCTTCAAGACTGAATGTTTGATTTGTTACCTGAATGTCTCTAAGTGTCCATGCTTCTCACATAAAGTTATAAAACTTTTCTTCAAACAAATCCTTCCCAAGAATCTACAACTCCTACTTGAAACGTAAGTGGACAAACTTCTCACCTTGAGAACTCCAAAAGCTGCAAGTTGATACTTCATATTCTACCCAGGTGAAATGTGATAGTATCTGCTTGACTTTCTTTTGGCTAACTCCACTTCTCAATCAAGTGTTAGGATGTGATGAACACCTTTTTGAATACAAACATGTATCCAAAAGTCTAGACAATCATAGAAAGTAGATTCTCCAACTTAGTGGTACATCAAAAAACTGAATTTTCTTGAATTTTTCTGAAAATACTGAATATGAGGTAACTTTTCCAAACACAAAACCTCAACCCAAGTCTCCAACATCTGCTACAAAAAACTCTTTTACCTCAAGAGTTAGGTCAAGAAGAATCTCTACAACTTCTCATATACCAAGTAGCTCTGTATTGACACTCCAAGAATTCTTTGAGGGAACATGTAAGCTGCCTGCTCAAAAGCTTCAACTAAAACATAACTCATACACATATGAGTCAAAACATATAAGCTGCCTTTTTTTCCCTCGATGCAATTCTTTGCCAAATCTACTAAATCATGACTAAGTGTAATGCAAAATAAGAAACTGCTTCTTCTTTATACTATCTTCACACAAGATGTTCTCATAGACTTTTCTTTGGGTGTAGAGGATAAATAGGAAAAGTATATGGAAAATATATGAGAAAAGGAAGTCTTACTTTTCTTTTGGAAATATTGGACTTTCTTCTTCTGCATCTTTCTTTCACCTGATGATGATGTCAACATCTTCAAACTTCTCTTCCATACCTTTCGTTCTCTTCATCTTGAAGTAGTAAGCACTCTTGACTTCTTCAAATGAACTTTTTCTCTTCCTCTAGTGCTAAGAGTAAGAGACAAAACAAACATGGTATACAATTGGAAGTGAATATAGAATCATGTTTTACCATCTCCTCATATTTTTGAATCAAAATTATGCTTCAAATGACTGATATGACTGAATTGACCAACCTTTTCCCTTAAGTTGGCTGAATTACCTCTCTAGAGTTACCTCTCTAGATACCTAGATCACATTTTGTATCAAGATAAAAACCTTCCAACCAACTTACAAGATTGACTGAAAACAAAACTGATGCTCTCCAAATTTGTCTTCTTAGATAAGCTTTCTTGTCCTGAAAGAGATCTCTCAAAACTTTCTAGAAAAACCTCTAGATACCTGTTTTGATGTAGCCTTTAACTTTCAAATAATGAAAGTGTATAAAAGCACTCCTTGAAATCTCTTCATAACTGCTCTTCTAAGATATGACCTGCAAATGATAATCTGATAGTAAAAACTGATACTTGTGATTTGATGTTGATATGGTTCCTTCATCTTCTCCAAACCATTGTTTTTCCTTGAATTTGAAGTAGCCTTCTCTTCATCAAGTCTTGGTCTTCAAACAATACTTCTGTAAAGTATGTTCATACTCTTCCAAAAGTATTTGCTGCTAATAGATCATCAACTTCATACTCCACACTGATGAATACACATGTGACTGAATTGTCTAATTCTCAAAACTCTACTCATCTAGATTAAGTGTGTATGTCAAATGTCAAATATTAGAAGATGATCTTAAATCATATGTTGTAAACCTCGAAGTCTGGGAACTTGGGAATCTGAATGAGCCTTAATGCACTGATGCCAAAGCCCTAAAGCTCTAATACCAAAACCCTAGAACTCTGATACCAAATGTTGGAAATTTAGTAGGCCCATTACTAATACCACAGGTCCAAGGTTCCATATGCCCAGGATCTACAACATATATTCTAGCAATCTTCCAATATTGAAAAAATATGAACATACCACATTTAATTATACAAATGATGAGACAAAGATAGAGAGAGACTAGACAACATGTGTAAAGTGTTACATAAGCCACTGCTTACTCACACTATCATATATACCAATGTCAATGTACAATGTGGGAGTCAAAAATCTCAACCACTCTATGTGAACAAAAATAGATGGATGAGTGAATGTACAAGTGTAACAAACATATTCAGATGTATGGACAGAAATCTGAATATATATGAGATGTGTGACCTAATAGGTTGTAGAAGAGTGTATATGAGTGACAGAAAGAGGAAGGATCAGTCTAAAACTGATAATCAACAAACCCTCATCTAACCTTAGGCTATGGAAGACCCTAAGTTAGACACGTGTGTGAAAAGATCACATACTTACAAAAGTAGTGAAGAATGCTAACAAGTTTGCTATCAGAAATCCTCAAACTCATATGAATATACCTTCTCAAAAACCTCATCCAAATATGCATAAAGCATACATGTACTGATTTCTCTTGTACCTATGCCGAATAGGACTCCTCCTGATATGGACGTTACTACCTCCATAAACTCCAAGTAGTACCTGTGTGCATAAAGAGAACATGTACCTGAATTCTTAACATAAGATTTAAATCTTATGTTAACCACCATCCAATGTCTTTGAAGTAACTCGAAATCTTCATGTAGAAGACAATCTTCAAATGCATCATGTGAATGGCTGATCCACACCACCAAGCTGCTGATGGGCAAGTCCTCTCCATAAGCAAGAGTGTGAGGACACTCTTCTTCTCCAAGAAGAACTCCATAGCTGCTCCTCAACATGCTCCAAGCTATCAACATGGTTGCCCCATGTGCTAAGAAACACCACCTCTATTGAGGTACCAAAGCTTCCAAAGCTTGGTGTTGAACTAGGTGAAGGATAAATACAAAGTGACCCAAGCTTGTTCTTATATAGTAGTTAAGTGTATCTCGAAAAGCACCCCTCCAAAAACTATCACTCTTAATAAAGCACAAGAAAAACTCTATGATCGCTTATGAATAAAGCTATGAACAACGATCGTGATTCGTAAGTGAAGTTGTCCATGAAACACATGATAAAAAAACTTCACATTTTTTGCGTTGGCAATGACGGCTATCGAACCTAGGTCGTTTCTTTAGGAGGAGAACAACGTAGCCACGGCGCTGACGCTTTTTGCTTATAAAGGGAACAATATATGATCAATTGCTACATGCACAATGTACTATATGACATTGTTTCCAACAGAGCCTCCTAGACCTGACTCCCCACCAGAGATCCGAGTAGATGAAGAGACAATTTCAATCCCGGTAGAGGCTACATATGAAGAAGAATACAAAACACAACCAGTCCCAGGTGGACGAGTCACGAAAGAAGGGCAGGATACATTTGAACTTCCCACTCCAGCATGGCTAAAATTTTTAGAAGAGCTTGGACAAACCCATCCAACAAGGGTAGAAGCCCAACTCCATGTGATGGCCTTAAGTGAAAAGTGAATCCTATAATCACCTTATTTTGCACAACTAGCACCACATATGTATATCTCAATTAATTAACTCTAATATAAACCCTACTTTATATACATGGTAGAATATCATATGGCAATCGAAAAGGAAACCGACAAGAAACCCACGCACGCCACATAGTTTGAAACTAAAGACTTACCCCAGGAGGCAAAACAAGGTAAAATCTTTCAACCCAATTGGCACAAGGATCTTCTCCAAGAATATCCCAAAATGATGCATAGTTGGACCAAGGCTCCCCTACATCTAAAGTACAATCCATGCTATGGTCTAGTACCACATTGTCGCTCCTCGACTACCTTTCCCATTAAAATTCAAAACAATAGGCAGTGTCAGGATTGGTTGAATTATCCTTATCTTACACACCACACGGTCCACCTACCGTAGGTTACATGATGGCAACAATTTGACTCTGTCTCCCTAGATTGTACCGCATGACTCAATGCAGATGACCATCAAAATCTTTGACATGATGCAAATAGTGTTTAAAATCTTCCTTCTTGTCAAAGCACCTCATGTTAACACCCCTAGCTTTGAGCATGGTATCACAGACCTCGCCTATGACATGAGCACAAGGCGATCAAGAAATTTTTATGGTCTGATTTTGGGAATATCACTCAAAAGTCTTCATCACCCAATCGACACATCTGCTGCAGTTGTTTGCATGCGAACAACTAATGTATTCTACACACTATCGGCTCCCACCATGAGACGAACCTCAGGTTATCAACTGGGAGAAATTAGAAGCCAATCTCACATGAGGCATTCATGTAGCAGAACACACCCTAGCCTAGGATCTCTTGCAAACTTATATCAGACACACCCTACAACAAGGATTTGTCAGGAATGACAGATGCGAGAGGGAGGGGGTGTTGGTAGTGCATTCGGCAGTAGCCATAGGCATCGACACAGAGGTAGCATGTAAAGACGGGAACGCAATGAGTTGCGGGGGCCAGACACTTCATTTTTTTTCAAGAAATATGTTTCATGATATTCTGTTCAAACTTCAAACAGTAATTATTATCACTCATCTAACATATGTACCATAAAACACCCAATTTTGTATTTAGTTGCTCCATTTTGTGCAAGTCGAGGAGTCCTCGAGCTTGAGGAGCCTAGATAAAATGATCATACCAATTTTGGTTATTTTTAGACCTCATCTGGATCTCCAAATGACCCCAAGAACATATATTTTTTAAGTATACTAGACACTACATATGAAACTGGTCAAAACTAGTCTAGAAATTATAAAAAGAGCCAGAGAGCTCATTTTTTAGGTTGGAAAGTTAGAGATTAGAGCTATTTTGGAGTTTGTAAGAGTGTGCTTGAGTAATAGAGCTTGTTCATGACCTTCCATTTCTTCTCTCTTATCTCTATCATGTGTGTGTGTGTGTGTATGTGTGTGAATTCTCATGCTTCTCACCATCATCTTCACTCACCTCATCCATTCATGATCTTCATATCACTCCTATCTCTTCTACGGATTGACATTAAGGAGGTGGAGCTTCTTGACATGGTGCTTATCCTTGTCCAGAACAACAATAAACCTCAATAGAATGGAGTTGCTAAAGAAAGAATCTTTTCACTAGAGTAGCACACCTTGAAATCAAGAGTTCTTCAAAGTGCCATCCAATGTGAAAATCGTTCATGAATGTATATTTGATCCATATCTTATGAAAAATATAAATAAACCAAGCATCCAAACACTTTTTGATAGAGAATCACATCAAATGTGTCGCCAGCATCATGAAGACTCAACTATAAACTTATATCCATGGGAGTGGCAGTAGTTTTGCAATCTTTAAGGCCAAAATGCTACAGTAATGAGTCAATGTATTCTGTTTGACACAAAGTTATTCCCGCATCAACTTGCATAGACTAACTACCCAAATAATGATGCAAATGCCCCATTTTTAACATCTCAAAAGGGGCATGAAAATCAGCCTTAAATTCAGCAATATGATTCTCATTAGGACTGATGAGCAACATATCATCATTTACAAAAATGATCAGAAGTACATCATCTCCACACTTAATGAAAATATATGTGCTAGAAAATAGGCATGTATCTTTTCATACCATGCATGTTGTTCTTGCTTCAATACACATCTTCATGTAAATCACCATTCAAAAATGCAGTTTTAATATCCAACTGATGTACATTCTAATCATGATGAGCAGCAAGTGCATAGATGCTACGAACAATGGTCATTCAACACATGGGGGAAAAGTACACTTCTTCATGTAAATCACCATTCATAAATGGAGTTTTAATGTCCAAGTGATGTACATTTCAAGCATGATGAGTTGCAATTGCATAGATCCTAGAAATGGTGATCATTCAACGAATGGGAGCAAAGGTATCATCAAAAACAATGCCCTTATCTAGAGCATAACCTTAGGCAACAAGCCTTCCCTTATACCTATCAAATGTTCCATAAACCTTACATTTCATCTTGTATACCCATTTAGTGCAAATGGAATTTTTTCTTGGATGAAAATCACATAACGACCAAGTACCATTCTTCATAATAGCATCATATTTTGATTGCATAACAATAATCCAATTTTTTGAATTTTATGCTTCATGAAAAGAAATAGGCTCATTCTCATCACAAAAACTAGAAACAAACATTTCTTAAAATTTTGATGCAAAAGAATCATTATGAGTGCTTAAATAAGTACAATATGCAAATGTGCATCTAACTTGCTCTCTCTCAAAGTCTACACCAACAATTTAGGCATAGTTTTTGCCTCTTCTATGTCAATTATCTCATCAATAAGTGCATCAAGTAAACTTGCATAGTAAATAGGATGATCTTCATTATCATTTGAAACTTGTAAAGAGTAGCATTTGAGTGTTCAATTGCAAAAAGAGGAAGCAAATTCCATTACACATCCTTTGCACGGATTGATGTCTCCTTGGTACATGAAAGTAAGGAATGAATTGCATCATACACAAAGGCAACATCACGACTAACCTGAATGCATTTAGTCTATCAATGATATAGATAATAACTTTTTCTTTCAGAAATACACACAACAAAAGTACATTTCACTACCTTATCATCTAATTTTTTGCTTTGTTCAAGCGCTAATGCATATGCCAGATAATAAGAAAGAGATGGGTAATGAACTAAGAAAATATCATTGATGAAATTCAAACTAGCATCAATAGCTTTGAAAATAAGCAATATATGAATTTCAAATTCAATGAAAATTGTGATTATAATCACTAGAATCCAAATAGTTAGATTCAAGTTTGAGGTTATTTATGTAGCATCATTTAAATAGGTAAGGCATGATGGAAAAATCTAGTGGGCACATAATATTAAATGAAGTGATAATTTAATATTAAAAGTGTCATATAATAATCTATCCACATAAACATGGAAGGATGCATAGAAATTCCGTTTGCCATCATTGTTGGAGTTTGTGGAGCGAGGACACATAAAAAATACAAAGAAAAAGAAGAAGCTTACAAGAAGAACACACAATGTATTGCTAATTACCGATTGTAAAATGATAAGGAGCTCATTACCGTTATGTACAAGTTAGATGGGGGAAACCCTCCTAAAGAGGAGAGAAAAATCAATGATTAAAAATACATTGAAAATCCTAAGTGTGTTCAAAAAGATTATTAACAAATATACTAGCAAAACCTTTTTGGAAGTGATGCAATGAAGAAAGAGTTGCCACTTATGTATAAGGAAGTGCCAGTCAACATGGAATAAGATTAATCCACAAAAGTGAGTAATCCCAAAGATTTGCTAAAAGATTTGAACTTTTAGTGGGGTAGAGGTTTTATAAATGCACATGCAACATTATCTTGTAGTCGCATAAGTAAAATGGTCTCTCCAATAGATTCTCTTTTTGACATAATGATGGTGACCCTCAATGTGCTTAGTATGAGCATGGAAAATTGGGTTCCTCATAACTACCAATGCACTATGGTTGCCAATAAACATCGAGGTTGTTAAAACCTGACCAACACCTAAGTCATCCATAAGGCATTTGAGCCACACACACTGCATCATAGCGGTTAAAATTTCCCTATATTGAACCTCACAATTAGAAGTGGATAAAGGGGTTGTTTCTTGCTTAAGCAAGATATGCATGAGCTACTAAGCATGAAACAAAAACCACTTGTGGACACATGAATGTCTTAACAACAAACCCAATTGGAAACAAAAAAAACATGTGAATCTAGAGGTACTCTTCCCCTCTTAGAAAAAAAATCTACCAGGTACTAGATAAGTAGTGAAAGACACACCTAATTGATCTAATTTTTGATACTCAAGATCTACTCATATGGAAGACAAAAAATTCAATGTTAGGATGTGTAATGCATAAGTAAATAAGAATATGAGCAATATGTTGTTAAAGACCAATGAAATCCATCAACATGAAGATTCAATCATAAACCTATTTCCATAGGATTTGCAATGGTTTTCTAATCTGGAAGTTTGAAATGATACAATAAAGTTTCAATGTATATTATTTTACACAAAGAAATGACTTCATCAACTTGGATAAATGGAATGTTGAAATAGTGATCAAAATGCCTTCGAAATTTCAAGAGATGCATGAAAATGATCCTTAATAAACAATGTGCATCTCAATAGGACTTATTAGCAGCATATCATCAACAAAAACATCAATGATTAGAAACATATTATTTGCACACCTTACGTACAAAGTACGATTAGTTGGAGTATTGTTAAATCCATGTGGTAATAAGTAGATATGTGCTTTGCCACACCAAGCATGAAATCCTTAATTTGATCCATACAATGCCTTCTTTCACATGCAAACTTTTTTTCCATAAAGTTTTTCATAAAACCATGGGGCAAAAAAATATATGGTTCTTCATGCAACTTCTCACTCAAAGCTTTGGCTTGGATGTACAATATGTGTACGTTCGAAACATTCTGATTTGCAAGTGTAGATATAGTACATGGTTATCATAGAATATGTAGAAGCAAAGGTCTCATTAAAATATATCCTTCTTCTTGAGCATAATCTTTGGCTACAAGCCTAGTCTTAAAGAAATCAACTATAACATGAGGATTGCATTTCAACCTATGAACCCATTTAGTACTGATAACATCCTTCCAAAGAGGCAAATTACAAAAAGTCAAAGTACTATTGTTTATGATCACATCAAATTTTGATTGCATAGAAACCATTCAATTCCTAGAGTTTTTTGCTTCTTCAAAGGAAAAAACTTCATACCCATCAAAATCTAGAAAAAACTATATCAATTGAATGCAAAAAAAGCACCATGAGATGAGAAGGAAAAGGTATATCTACCTTCCTATCTATCAATGTGAAACCATTTTGGCATAGATTTTTCTTTATCAACGTCTTCTTTCTCATGGATAAATGCATTGGAGGTGAGGTTACTAGCTCCTCATGGTGTCCATTATCTTTTGGTATGACAACATAAATGCCTCTAAACGGTGAAGTAGTATGTGTGGGTACACAAAATGTAAAATGCACTACTTTTGGAGTATCCTAAGAACACCATACAAATATCATAGATGGCATGCAACTTCACACTACTTAAATTAGAGGAAAGGAGGAATACTTAAATGAAAGACACAAAAACAATGGAAGAAAAACAAGATAAAGTGACAAGTCAAAACAACAAGTGAACTATCAATATGCACACAAGAGCCTTGATAACAAATACTACTCTATCTTCTCAACCATCCTTCTAGGTACCCTCACACTAGCACCAACTAGGAGGGTCTGTTGGTTCCAAGGGATGAGCAAGTCTCTAAGTTGCTAAAACCAGCTCTAGGCTCTATAACCTCCATTGTGAGAAAAAGGCTTGAATGAAGTGTGTGTGACTCTCCTCCCATCCATATATACCCTCTTGTATTCTAAAAATAGCAATGATCTCGAATACTCTAGGGCCACCGTGTGTATCATGCAACACTTATTCCCATTACTATTGAATAGTGTAGGGTGTCCCCTAAGCTTGGGACCTTGGCTAGCTAGCCCTTGTCCCTCACACATATGGATTGATCCCTATGGATCAATTTGATGATCCATGTGGATCAATATCTGACACTCTCTCCCCCTTCTAAACATCATTGTCCTCAATGATCAATGAGAGAAAGTACTTGCGAACCAGAGCTTCTGATTCCCAAGTAGATTCAGTAAGTGGTAACCCTCTCTAGGCTACTAGATACTCCACACTGACATGATTCCTCAATCGTTTCTATATCTGAATATCCTATCTAGAGAATGATCTTTGCTATCACTTTCGTGCAAAGAAACAATACCCTCTATTAGATTATCCTCCTTGGAAATATACTTTCAAAGTTTACTGACATGAAACACTAGATGGACTCTATAATCTGGAGGAATCTCTAATAGGTATGCAACTTCACTTAGCTTTTTAACTATCTTCCAAGGTCCACAAAACCTTGGTGAAAGCTTACTACACTTCCTTGTGGAGAGTGAAGTAGATCTAGCTAGTACCTGAAGAAAGACTCTATCTCTCTCCTCAAAGGATCTAGGAGATCTCTTCCTATTAGCATACTCTTTTTCCCTCTCAGTTGCTTGCTGCATCTTAGCTTTAGCTATTTCTAAATTTGCTTGGAGGTTCGCTAAGAACTCCAAAGCACTAGGACATTTCTTTGTCATGCCTATGGTACTGGGAGCATTGGGATTCATGCCATAGTTCATCTCAAAAGGGGACATACTTGTCACCTTGTGAGGTCTATTGTTATAAGCAAACTCAACTAGTGGCAAATAACTATCCCAATATGTCTGTCTCTTAGACACATATGCCCTTAGCATGTCCTCTAAAATTTGGATGACCCTCTTGGTTTGACCATCTGTCTGAGGATAATCCCCACTACTCATCTTTAATGACACTTTCAGTTTTTCGAATGTTTCCAAGGCCCTTCAAAAAATAATAGTCCTTGGCCTCATGGCTTCCCTTTCCACAAAATTGGGATGTTAGTCTCCTTGGAGACTCTTGGTGGTGTGTCTTGAGTAGTACAGAGGGAACACCATATTCTAGCTCTTACATCCTTTAGGGGTCTCAAGTCCTCAAGCTCTTGTCATATCTGGGCAAGGCCATCGGAGGTACTTTTATCTTCTCCCCAGTTCTTTTGAAGTTTTAAGGCTTCTAGCTCCCTCAATTATGACACAACATCTTCATTTTGGGAAGGAGCCTTACTTGGTTGGCCCCAAAGTGAACTCGTGCTACTTGTTGGTGCAAATAGAAATCCTAAGAGCTTTGCTAAGCTTCATGGGCTACTCTCATAAGTAATCCCATTTAGTAATGGTCATAAGAACACATGCTTGTTAAAATTCCGAAAGTAAACATTGTATTTAGATTGGTTATTTGTAAATGGTAAAAAGGAGATAGAATCTCGTGATAAGACGGAGCTAGTTACATGAACTTAGTAAGGTGGAATGAAGATTAAATCATCCCTAAAGTTTAGATAACATTTTAGGTGGATGAATCACCAATTTCAAATTTGAAAATCATATATAATTAGACCCTCTTCTTAGTCACAAGATATCATGCCTGTTCCTAAGATTTTGAGCTACATTCTTGAGCATCAAATGTGTTCACTTCATGAACGAGTAGTCCTCTACACTTCCGATGTATCATGTGTTCAATATCATACACATTTTTTATCATTACTTTAAGAAATTCATTTTTCTTGTGCTACTGCGATACACTCATGTACATAATGAACTTGTTTTTTCTATTTCTCTATGCATGGGTATCCAATTGCTAAAAATTTACTTGGCTTAGTTAGATACACATGTCTCATACCTAGGTACAAGTTTTATCATCATTGGTTCAGTAGATCACAAGATATTAATGATTGAAGCTGACTATGCCTACACATCATCTTGCTCCTAAAAAGTTGGGATGACCCCCCAAACTTGTTAGATTTATTTCTTTGTGTATAGTGCAGCTAAAGTCATCAAATAAGTTGATTTAGTTAGCTATACACTTCAACTAGATGTGCGCAAAATCTCTCTAGTCAATTCATACTAAGTTGTGAGCTCTAAGCATATTTATGTGACCTTCTCTTTCCAAAATAAAAGGTTTCTTCAATCCTTGAAAAGTGGAAGTTATTTGTTTTGATGCAAAAATTTGACAATGATATTCCAAAGGACTTAATGGGTATTTTTGCATATTTTGGAAGCTAATAAATTATATTAATCATCCCTATAGTTAAATTGGCTGGTGTAGATCAAGTTTGTTGCAAACACCACTCATCTCTGCATACTTCCTATCACCTCTTCACAATGGTATCAGAGCAACTAAGCATCATGGGTGATGGATTCCCATCATCTATTGACAAACTAGATTGAGGAAATTATTCAGAATGGTCACTTAGAATGAAATCTTATCTACAAGGAAGGAATCTCTATGGTTACATATTTGGAGATGAGATGATGTTAGTCCTCAAAAGCAAGGGCCAACCAACACAAGAGCAACAAGAAAGGTTGAATGCATGGTGCACAAAGGATGCCTTTGTGAGGTCATACATTCTTAATTCTATCTTTGATTTTATACTTCCACACATTAGGAATTGTAAAACTTCACAAAAACATGGAATGCTCTTGAAGCATTCTTCTCATCAAGCACCAAAGCTAGTAAGAATCAGTTATGGATGGAGTCCACATCACTTAAAAGATGCCCAAGCAGAGTGTGACCGATTTTCTCACCAAGATGAAGGACCTTGCAGACCACCTTGGAAGCATTGGAGAAGTCATTGATGAAGAACAAATATTAAGGCAAGTAATCAATGGTATCAAGGTTGAAGACAAATGGGAAGCCTTCACCACAGCTATGGACCTCTACATGGACATGCAAGTTCTTGATTTCAACACACTCATGGGACAATTGTTCACACATGAGGCAAAGATTATGAAGAATGGAGACAATTCAAAAGGTAATCAATCCTTTGCTCTCTATGCAGATTAGAATAAAAGTAAGGATAACAAAGGCAAGGGCAAGAAGTTTGATGATGAAGGTAGTACCTCTCAAGAAAACTTTGTAGGTAGAGGTAGAGGCTCAAGGGGGAGAGGCAGAGGAGGTAGGCAAGGAAGGGGAAGATTCCAAGGCTCATCTCCATGTGCCATATGTGGCCTAACCAATCAAATTGCTGAGAATTATTTCAAGAATCCTAGGAACCAAAGATGAAGAGGATACAACAAAGACGGCTATGGAAAATCAAGAGGAAGATCCAAAAACTTTTATGGATACAATATCAACTCATACAACAACAACTATCAAGGTGGATACAAAGGAAGGAGAGAGTACAACAACTATTCACATGAACAAGCTCAAGAAGACTCAATTCTTCTCATGAACATGACTATGAAGGAAGGTAAAGCATATGAAAATGTGTTTTATATAGACTTAGGATGCTCAAATCATGTGGCAGGCAATGTACTTATCCTTTGGGTGAATTTGGGTGTCAATGCTCATTTCTAGTAACTGGGTTTCATGGCGCCAAGTTCTAGCAATTGGCTTTTGATGCCCAATTTCAGCACTTGGGCTCTTGGCACCCAATTCTAGCACTTGGGCTCCTTGACACCTAGTTCTAGAACTTGGGCTCTTGGTGCCCAATTTAAGCACTTGGGATCTTTGGAGCCCAGTTCTAGTACTTAGGATCCTTGGCACCTAGTTGGGATCTTGGCACCCGGTTTGAGCACTTGGGCTAACTCCTTGGCACCCAGTTCTAGCACTTGGGCTCTGCGGCACTCAATTCCAACACTTGGGTTCCTTAGTGCCCAATTGAGTTGTTTTGACCTTCTGCCTTGTCTTTTAGAAAAAATTTAAACTCTACAATTCCCTCTATATGTGTGCATAAATCTATAAACAAAAACTAGACACCCAGACTAGAATACACAAATTATGTAGGAAAAATGATAGGTAGTCTCAATATAATGTATGGTTGCCCAATGATTTATCAAAATAAGAATATACAAGAGTGTTTAATGGACGTTTGGACTTTTAGATAGACAGTAATAATAACATCTCTATCTAAAATCCAATATATTTGGTATGAATCAAGAGAGAAAGAAATAAGAATGAAAAAGAATATTTTGGTAATGATGTTATGATCTTTACCTCCCATTTTATGGGCATGTTACATAGTGTAGAATGGACTCCGTAAATGACTACCATTAGAAGATTAAAAAAAAACAAAAGCCATCTTATGCTAGAGCCTTGCTCAAAGCATCTATTGTATTTTCTTGAGTGTGAATCTCTCAAGTAAAATTGTCATTTATGGTGAAGCAATCACAATAAAGTTCTATGAAACTTCAATATGCTTGGTCTTCACATGATAAACTAGATTCTTAGCCCATGCAGTAGCACTCTGACTATCCTAAGTAAATGAGGTGCATGTTGAGGTATGGCCATGTCAAAAGACAATATAGGAAGCAACAATGCTTTCTTACATGCCTCGTTGGCTGCACATACTCTACTTTTGAAGTGAAAATACTTATATTGATTTCTCTAAGAAATAGCATTCCTTGTGAAGCTAAAAATATAAATCAAGTAGACTTTCTATTTTTTCCACAACCAACATAATTAGAGTTTTTATATTCAACTCTAGATGTATCGCCTCTATCCAAGCATGAACATTTATCCCTAATTCCATTCAAGGATATCTTCATATCATTTTGATTTTTTCCCAACAATTCTTCCAAATATTAGACATGTATCTGCTCGCAACCTCCCATTACAAATGCAACTTTTGTTTTGAGACTACCAACAATGAAATGTTAGAAGTTTCATCATGAATTCCTTTTTTGTAATGTTTGAGGCAATCATCCAATCTGAACTTCACATATGTAAGAAATCGTGTTTTTTTTGCCTTTTCACCATGCATATGGAAGTCATTGAAGTACTTTGGATATGTTTTCTCACTTATACACGTATATGCACATTTTACTATGATCAAAAGTAACTCTCATACCAAGAATATGTTTGGAATCCCCAAAATATTTTGTTTTTAAAAGTTTAAAACATATTTTTCTTCAAGAGAGGGGAGTCTTTTGAGGAATTTTCAACAATCAACATATTATCAACATAAATTATCAAGTATTAGGGGAGCATTAGATTATGCCCTCTAACTATATTGGATAATATTTCTGAAATATAATTTTGATTAAAAGATTACCCACACAAGGGAAACAATAAAAGGATATATATAGCTGATACAAAAGGTCCCACAACCCGTGACTAATAGATATAAATATTTCGAGAAGAAAGAATATAGGGAATCCCACAACGAAAAATTGTATGAAACATGATATCATAACTACAAGAACTCCCTTGATAGAGATGAACTATATACAAGATATAGTTGGAGATGATCTCATATTTGAGATCACAAGGTGACAAAACTAGATGTCTAGAAACTAGACTAGACAGGACTAGAACAAGGAGCTAGACAAGAACAAATATTGGAACTTGGATCGTGCTTACTTGGATAATGCAACTCCTTGAGCTACCAAGATTGGCATTGGCAAGATGGAGGATCCACGTGTCCAATCCCTCATTATATAGTTGCTTACGGGTGGTGGATTTGAGGTGTGTATGATTTGATGATGTCATTGATTGTGTCAATAATCAAAACAAGGCCTTGGATGTCAAGAGAAGGCAAGTAAACAATCATTCTTTGGGTTTTGGCATGCTCTAGATGTGATGGTCATGTTAGATTTCCCAAATTCTTCACCAATCATGAGATATGCAAAGTCACATGAAATATGAGGCTCAAAATGGTTTCCTTAGTGTCCATGAGATCATCTCCCCCTCAAGCAATAATTTCTATGAGGAGTGGCCACGCTCTCTAGCTTGGGATTCATTGGGTTTTTGTAGATTTTTTAACGTGCTCCCAAGTATGATCGTTGATGTCACACCCTTTCCAATGAGTGATGTATTCCAATATTTGTGAGGAGATTCTCTAATATAGGACATGCTCACCTTTGAATTCTTCATGACTTCAATCTTGATAGGTAGTGAAGGAGTTGATCTCTCTCCCCTCAATCATGAAACCTAATATGGTTTCAACATGGATACATGAAAAAAATTTGAATGTATTCTCATGTCACTTGGTAATCAAAGCTTGAGTGGGTCTAGGTTAATCTCACTTAGGATGGTAAAATGAAAAAATCTCTAATGTTATAGCTTTTCAAAGGGCCCTGAAACATGAAACTTACATCTAAGTAACCACACCTTATCTTCAACATTGTAAGATGGATTCTAGATTTAGTGTTGGTCAACATACTATTTACATTATTCTTGAGCTCAATGAATCTCTTTCTTGAGTTCTTGATGAATATCCATGAGGTACTAATCTCTATCTATAACATTTGGGTTCTTCACATGATTCAAAAGTTGCATATCCATCCTTGGATGTTGTCCATATTTTTCAAAGAAGGGAGTCTTTTGCAAGATGTATGGATGGTATTATTATAGGCGGACTCTTATGTTGTCCATAGTTTTCAAAATGTTGATATATGTTGGTAATGATGTGTGTGAATGCACTTGGGATTGTCGAGACACTTTTTTCCTTCTTTAGGAAGTTTTCCCCTTTAGCTTGTATATACACTTATAACTATAATAGGTGACTTGTCTTTGTACATTCTCTTGGCAATGCATTCAATATTGTGTGTTGTGCTCCAATATTCTTCTTCTTCCTTATGTTGTTTGCGTGCTTCTACAGACCTCAAACTCTGACAAAAACAAGGGGAAAGCTCAAACTAATCATTCTGATGATACTTGATTGTGCAATGAAGGAACTGATCTAGAACTTGAGTCACTCATTCTACTTGGTCATCAATCTGTGGATAATTGGCTATAGATAGTTTAACTTGGAAACAAAGGAGCTTGCAAAGAATCTTTCAAATGCTTGATAGGAATTGGGATTTGATCACTAACAATATCATCTAGGAATCCATGTAACCTAAGAATATATCTAAGAATAATTCTGGCATTGGCTTCACTTTTGATTGCATTGGTGTTTGGAATGAATATATCTCTCTTTTTGGATCTCTAAACTACAACAACAATGGCATAATACTTATCAAACTTTGGTAGGTTGATGAAATCCATAGACAATGACGACTAAGACCATGTTAGGACAAGTAGACATTGAGAGAGGCAATGTGCCTTATGGCAAGGTATCTTAGATCTATTGCAAGTGTCACATGTACTAATATATTCATTTAATCCTTTACACATTTGAGGCCACCAACGATCTCTTGGTATAAGTTCTATTGCCCTATTCACTCCAAAATGAGTTGATTCATGGCTATCATGCATTGTTGGAGTACTTGGATTTCGGGTTTTCTTAAAGACATACAATAAGTTCTTGTAATACAATATTCGAATATAGAACATTTACTTCATGAACTTTCCCTTCTTGAATTTTAGTGCTTGACATTAAAAAACAACTCGTCATGTGATAGAGACTTATGAACAAGATGGATGAAGGTTGAATCTTCTTGATAACTTGAGAAGAGAACTATTAACTGGATATGTTCTGGCATATGAGTAACATTCTTGGCACCCTAGCCAATATGTGATGACAAAGTTGAATATGGATAATAAATTACTCCATCATGATTGTCTTATGTTGATGATGTAGGCAGTCATAAAGTACTCCAAACTCTTGTGATCTATGTACACATTAATTGTATGTGATTTAGCTTCTAAATGGTGATACCAATTATAAAAAACGTTAGAGTTTGAGATTTGTGGAAGCACGTGAAAAACACAAGAAAGAAGAAGAAGCATGGAGCACAACACACAATATTGAATGTATTACCAAGAGAATGTACAAAGATAAGTCACCCATCATGGTTATAGGTGGGAAGGCAAAAAGTACCCCTGACACTCCTAAAAGTATTTTCACACATCATTCCAAAATATATCAACAAATCCCCATTAGGAGTGATGCAATGAACAAGAATTTGACACTCATGTATAAGGAAGTGCCAGGCTATGTGGAAAAAGATCAATCCACAAAAGGAAGTAAGCCCAAAGCTTTGAGGAAAGTTTCAAAATTCTTCCTAGGCAGAGCCTTTGTGAAAAGGTCTACAATGTTATCCTATGTGGGCACATATGCCAAACTTATCTCTCGAGCAGAGAACCTCTCCCTGACATAATGATAGTGCACCTCAATGTCCTTTGTGTGAGCATGGAACACGGGGTTCTTCACAACTACCAATGGGCTCTGACTATCAATGAAGATGGTGGTGGAAAAAGATTTACCAACACCAAATGAGCCAAAAGGCATCTGAGCCATACACACTCAACAATCACTATGAAAGTTGTCTATACTCAGCCTCACAACTAGAAGTGGTCATAGTAGGATCCTTCTTGCTTAATGAAGATATGCATGATCTACCAAGCATGAAGCAAAGACCACTGCTAAACACATGAGTGTCATAGCAACTAGCCCAATCGAAGTCAGAAAAGCATGTAAATTTGGCAACAGTGATCCCCCCTTGGGATAAAACAATCCTACTAGCCAGGTACCACTCAAGTAGCAAAAGATACACTTAACCACCTACCTAATGCTTGACACCTGGGCAATGCATAAACTTCTCATCTCGAAGACAACAAATTGAATATCAATCTGAGTTATGCAATAAGTAAATCAAGCATCCAACACCTTACTATAGAGAAAAACATCAAATGCATCTCTAGCATCATGAAGACTCAACCCTAAATCTTTTCCCATAGGAGTGGCAACAAAATGTTGCAATAATGTGTCAATATATTTCTTTTGACACAAAGCTATTCCCCCATCAACTTGCATAATTTGAATGCCCAAATAATGACGCAAATGTCCAAAATCTGAAACCTCAAAAGAGGCATGCAAATCAGCCTTAAAATCAGCAATGTGTTTCTCATTTGGACCACTGAGGAGCATTTCATCAACATACACAGCATACATCATTTGCACACTTAACATATGAGGTGCTCTGAGTTGGATTGTTATCAAAACCATTTGCAATCAATTAGGCTTGTATCTTTTCATACCAAGCATGAGGGTCTTTCTTCAAACCATATAAGGCCTCCTTCAACCTGCACACTTTGTTTTCATGCCCTTTCTACACAAGAACACGGGGTTGAAATATATACACTTCTTCATGTAAGTCACCATTTAAAAATGTGGTTTTAATATTGAACTCATAGACATTCCAACCATGATGATCTACAAGTGCACAAATGCTATGAACCATGGTCATTCGGCATGTGGGAGCAAAGGTCTTATCAAAATCAATGCCTCTCTATTGAGCATAACTTTTTTACTTGTCAACTATTCCATTAAGTT
This sequence comes from Ceratopteris richardii, assembly GCA_020310875.1. Classification (NCBI taxonomy): domain Eukaryota; kingdom Viridiplantae; phylum Streptophyta; class Polypodiopsida; order Polypodiales; family Pteridaceae; genus Ceratopteris; species Ceratopteris richardii. The sequence goes on along the minus strand of CM035416.1, from coordinate 157,485,430 downwards.
TATGTTTCAACTTGTTTACCCATTTAGTATCGATGGCCTTTTTGCCTGTTGGAAAATTACCATTTTCATAATAGCATCATATTCATAGCAACCATCCAATTTTTTGAATTTTGTGTTGCATCAAAAGAAACAAGCTCATTCTCATCATAAAGACTAGAGGCCACCATTGCATAGCAATCTGATGCAAAACAATCACTACGAGATCCTCATCAAGTACGATATGATAGAGGTGCATCTAGTTTTTTTATCTCACAAAGTTTGGACCATGCATTTAGTTATAGTTTTTTCCTCCTCTATATCAGCCCTCTCATCAAAAAAATGCATCATGTAAATCATGTAACTCTGAATAAAAAATGGAATGATTTGCATCATCATGTGGAACTTGCAAGGTTGAGAAATTCCCTCATCGAGACCAACCCTGGACTATCCACCTGTAAAAAGAGGTAGCAAAGTGTCATACACATCTTTCAAGCTAACAAATGTCTCCTTGGTACATGAAAGTAATGGTTGAATTGCATCTTCCACAAAAACAACATCACGGCTAACCAAAATACATTTAGTCTATGGATGATATAGACGATAGCCTTTAGTTTCAGAACTATACCCAGTAAAAATACATCTCACTACTTTATCATCCAATTTATTGTGTTGTTGTTCAGGCACTAATGCATATGCCAAACAACCAAAGACACACAGAGGAGCCACAGATGTGTGTGAACACTCTAGGACCGTCGAGGCATTTTTCTCCCTCTTTAGGAGGATTTTTTCACCCTGACTTATATATACACCTATAACTCTAATGGTTCATGTATATTTGTATATTCTCTTGGTAATACATTCATTATTGTGTGTTGTGCTCCACGCTTCTTCTTCTTCTTCCTTATGTTGTTTGCATGTTTTCATAGACCTCAAACTCCAACAATTGGTATCAGAGAAGGTAGCCACTTGGTTGAGTCTTCATGATGCTAGAGATGCATTTGATGTTTTTCTCTATAAGTAAGTTGTTGGATGCTTGATTTACTTATGTATAACTCAGACTGGTATTCGTTTTCCTATCTCACAGATGAGCAGATTTATGCATTGCCCAAGTTTCAAGCATTGGAAGATGGTTAAGCGCATCTTTTGTCACTTTAGTGGACCCGACTACTTGGATTGTTTTATCCCACGGGGATCCCTATAGACAGATTTACATGCTTTTTTTGACTCTAATTGGGTTTGTTGCCATGACACTCATGTATCCACCTGTGGTTTTTGCTTCATGCTTGGTAGCTCATGCACATCTTGTTTGAGCAAGAACATTCTACTATGGCCACTTCTAGTTGTGAAGTTGAGTATAGGGAAGTTTTCACAGCAACTATGGAGTGTGTGTGGCTCAAACACCTTTTGAATGATTTGGGTGTTAGTCACTCTTCTACTAGCACGATCTTCGCTGACAATTAGAGCACATTGGCACTTGCGAGGAACCCTATGTTCCATGCTTGCACAAATCTCATTGAGGTACATTATCATTACATCATGGAGAGGTTCTTTGCTACAGAGATCATTTTTTTGGCATATGCGCCCACACAAGATAACATTGCAGACCTTTTCACAAAGGCTCTACCTAGGGAGAAGTTTAAAGCTTTCCACAAAGCTTTGTGCTTACTTTCTTTTGTGGATTGATCTCTTTCCACATAGCTTGGCACTTCCTTATACATGGGTGCTAGATCCTTGTTCATTGCATCACTCCCAAGGGGGATTTGTTGATAGATTTTGGTAGTGATGTGTGTGAACACACTTAGGATGGTCGGGGCACTTTTGTCCCTCTTTAGGAGGTTTTTTTCTCTTGGTTTGTATACACACTTATAACCTTAATGAGTCACTAAACTTTGTACATTCACTTGGTAATTCATTCCGTGTTGTGTTGTGCTCCAAGCTTCTTTTTCTTCCTTGTGCTGTTTGAGTGCTTTCGTAGACCTCAAACTCCAAAAGTAAGAAATCCTACATTTGTTTTATCAACACTCCCCACAAATGAGTTGGGGGGGTCTCCATTATGTTTTTATCAATACTAAAATTATTCAATATAAGGGAGGATCAATCCCTAGAAATTATCTTGCATATGTATGCACGATAAAGGGAGCTAGGCATTGTAGATGATGAGTTTTCAAATATTGAGTTGGAGAAGGGGGAGCCTCATAATGTGCTCCCATCTCGTCAAAAAAAAAGTAAAGAGCACCAAGATATTTTAGAAAATTCTAAGAGGATATAGAGGCAAATGAACCTCAAATACTATCCCCAAGCACCTCCAATTTGGAATTTCAAAGAATCAATATTTCACTCTCATAGCATGAGATGATTGAAGCCGATGAGATAGATAAGCAAGTAGGTGAGTATTGTTTTTATATATTCTCAAAGTTCCTAAAGAAACATAGTAATCTAAAAGTATTAGTTCTTACTATTTGTAGCTTTGTTTAGAAGATGACAAGTTTATCAAAAGAGAAAAAGGTAGCATGGATATGGGACATGGGAGACTACTAAGCCTCTCCAATTATCATAAGTTTTTTCCTCTTGTTGATATTTTATTGTATCTATTAAATTTGGTCAAGAAGATACATTATGTGTGACATTTTTAAAGTAGCTAGCCATGATTCTTGAGGGATATAAAATGCATTCAATCACAAACAAATTCATCCTCATGGAAACAAAGTTAACACTTCAAGCTTTTGGCTACTATCCTAGCCATGATGCAATTAGAACCGGCTACTTTTTGAACTATTCAACCTACACATTGAGTTGTAAAATAGATAATAGTAAAATGCTCAATCCATATGGTAAATCATATCTACTATGATTTGGCATGCTCTTGATTGGAGTCTCAACTAGCAAGATCCACAAGTCAAGATGCAAGGCAAGTGGAGTAGAAGTGGTAGAAAATGAGAATTTATAAATGATTTATCAAATTTCAGAGAATTGTAATTGTACTTATGTTAACAAAAATAAATATTGTTTCGTTCATAAGTCACATATTTCTCTTTCCCATTTTTTATTGTGAAACGTTTTTGTAGCCTTCCATTGTCTATGATTTTACATGCCACTTGAATCAATTTATGTTTGCTTGTGTCCTCATCTACGTAGAAGATTTAAGACTTTTTTTATGTATTATGTCTTTTTCTTCTTCTTTGATAGTAATCTTTATCAGATTATTCAATAGAACCAATAGAAAATCTCTTGTAGACTTGAATTTTGATGTACCAAAGAAACTTTGTGTGTGTCTAAAATATTAGTTATGTGCAAAGTAGTGTGACTTTTCAAGATCCGAAGTGGACCATATAGATGCACAAGCATATTTTTTATGAAGAATTGCAAGTGATTCTATAGAACGTGCTACAACTCCATAAAACATGTAGGGAGACATTTATAATTAGAAAATGGTAGGAAAATTGAAATGTTCAATTAAAAAGGTACCATGTCATGAGTTATGTTGTATTTTTTCCATGCCTCTCATTGCACACCTGAATTTTTTGAGGTGATTCTTGATTGATAAGATATCTTGTTTTGAAAACTTTGTCTTGTCATAGTATCCAAACACAATGTCGAGCGAATCCCACACCTCTACCTTTGCCACTCTTGAAAGGCCATTACTTTTAGGGTCCTTTATAGCAATATCTATTGCTCTCCATTTGTGAGTATGTAACATGGGATTGTATCTCTTTTTAGAATTAAAGGAGAAGGATCATTTTTCCTTTACACCAATAGTAGATGACTTTCAAGGAATATCTTTGATGATCGTGGATATTTTTTTATCTTTTTACACTTCCCCCATGCACCCCAATTTCATTTACTACTCTCTCTAGTTTAGATATTGCAATGGTTTTACATGATTCACGCTTCAAGTTCTATGCAAAACCAATATAGAGATAAACAAGCTTCTCTATAATTTGACAAAGTGCATGTAATGTAAACATGTGGATGCTTTTCAAAGAATAGGTTAGATGAATTTAAATTCTCAATCTCTTTGCTCCCTATGGGGTTCACACTTCCACCACTTGACATCCAATCTATTTGATGGTTACATGTAGTATATACAAGGGGACTTAGTGTTACGTTGTTTTTGTATATTGTACATACATCTCAAGGACTTAAGGTCCGTTATCATATGTCAGTCAACTTGAAAATCAATTCTTTTAGGAATCTACAAAGTTTGTCCCTTTTGTTGCACTCCTATAATAGATGGGAGGCTTGTTTGGTTGAATACACATTGCAATGTCTCAAAATCATTTTTAAGGCACTTGAGTTTCACAAAGTTAATTCAATGCTGATTCACTTAAAGGCATACTAAACAAAAGAAAATCTTACCTCAAATATGTTAAGCCATCATATATGTTGCTCAAATTGTACATCAAAATAATTCATGTATCCCTCCAAAATGGATCCATCAGTTGCTCTATTCATTAAGGTGAGAGTAACTCTTTTTCCATTTGTATATCCTTTAGAACTTCACAATCATCAAGCTTGATTATAAACTTCATAATATCATGCCGTTCAATTGTTGAAATGTCATGGAATTCCACCATTCTACATTGTACAAGTTTCAAACCCACAAACATGTTATTGTGTTTGTCATAAGTCAAATTACCATTCTAGCTTTGTTATTCTTTTTTAATCTGGAAATAGTTCCCTGGGTACTATAAAAGTTCATCATTGGGAGACCCTCTAAGCCTTTAAACTTCAATTGGACTTGGTAGAAGCACTCATTTTAAAGCCTTGATCTTTGAGATGTGAGGGAACTACCTTATGAATTGAACTATATCCTCCCTACTAAATGCTTTTGAGAACCTTGAACCTCTCAAGCTTGAGTAGTTCATCCCTACATGAATTATGGGAAGAAACTTTAGATGTTTTGCAAAAAGCAAAGAAGATGATGTCAGACAATTTGTTCTAGGTAAAAGATGGATCTACTTGCCATAAGTTCAATCAAAAGCTAATATTGGTACAAACTTTAAACATGCACTTTAAAAAGCAAGGAATCTTTTTGCTTGCGATAAGATATCATGAATCAGATTTTAAAGCACATATGGCATGTAAGTAGAGAATGTTCTTTAAAACTTTCCCTAATTTATTCTGACATAGTGAGAACTTGCTTCGCAAGGTGAAGTCATCTTTTACATCTGCCAATTTTCAGCCTCAAGTTTGATATATTTATAATGTTCTTTCCCTTTCCATTTTGCTAGAGATTGTGTTCATTATCTACACTTGGATATGGAGTTCTACCTTGGATCAGTAAGAAGCAAACAGTGGTGGAAAATCATTGACACTAAAGTTGAGTAAACAAAAGCATGCTTGAGCTATTTGGTTAAGGAGTATTCACTCATATATGGAATTTTTCTTCTCAAATTTGATTGAAATTAATTGAGGAAAATGAAGTTGAATATGAATTGCAAAGAAAAATGCTTTTTTGTTTGTGGACAAAGCATGTTGAATTATAGTATCATTATGATTAGAAATTGATTGAACGAGGAGTGGTGGAATTGCAATATTGTGTATACAATTTTTCTAAGGAATTAACAAGTGCTCAATTGTTGCATCATTACATTGAATTGGTGTTGGTTGACCATCTTCTTAGCTCATCTTTGTGTGGAAAGTGGGAGGGGATATGAGAAGTAAATATTTACCCATCACATGTGTTAGTATCAAGTTTCCATGTTGTACGCCCCCTAAATGAGGAGATCCATATGGGAACCAATAGAGATCCTAGTTTATAGACTAGATGTGAATGTGTATGGTTACAAGTTTATGCGATGTTAATAAAAGATCTTTTATCTACAGTACATGGGGTCTACATTTTGGCCTCCGAATGCACTATCATAGTGCATGTGCAAGCGATTTCATCTTTTTGTGCCAAAATTATATACATGTTTTGGTTTGCCACTATAAGCTCTTCAAGGCCTTCCACAAGTTTAGCAAAACTTGATAGGGTAGTTTTGTTTAACTTTTTAAGATACAATAATTTTTCTACATTAGGGTATTTTAGTCATAGGCCATGGCTAAAAGCATTGATGTATTCCATATGTTGGTATTGAGGATAAGTTGGATGGCACCAATTACCCATTATGGGCTTATATGATGTGTCATGTACTAGTTGCAAAAGGATTATGGAATATTGTGCAAGGTGTTGAAAATGTCCTATTACACCTGCAAATACAGTTATTGAAGCTGATGCATATGGCATTGAAGATGGTGATATTCTTCAAGTTCTTGTTTGTGCTTTGGTTCCTGTTACGCTTACTACATAGGAACTTTGTTGGGATGGTAGAGATGCTCAAGCAGATGCATTGATATCCTTTTCTATCAAAGGTTCCATTATTCCTCATATTCACTCTTGTAAAAGAGCAAATGATTCTTGGGATACACTTACCACTTTATACCAAGCAAGGAATGAGGCTCATGTTGCTTACCTCTAAAAATAGTTGGAGGGTGAGCACATGAATGAAGGAGATTCCATGGATAGTTTTTTGATAAAGATCAAAGATTTGAAGGAGCAGTTGGTTTCTGTTGATGAAGCCTTGCCTGACAGTTCACTTATGCAAACTATTCTGAATGGTCTTCCATATTCATATTAGAGTTTTTCTTTTGCTCTTCGATTGATGATGAAAGGCAATTTAAAGGCCTTAACATTTGAGGACCTAGTTTTTGTTTTGTTGCATGAAGATCAATCTAGGCAGAATAAGTCCATTATGTGTGTTTTAGATCAAGCTTTCCTGGATAGTTAGAAGGGCAAAGGTAAATGGAGCTCATCTACTAGTCAACACAAATCTGATAATTCTACACAATCAAAGAAGTGCAATAGAGATTAGAAGAAAAGTGAAAAGCAAAAATTGTTTTGCAAATAATGTAAAGGAAATGATCATGTCATAAAGAGTTGTCCAAAAGTGGCTGCAAAAGAGGAAAAGAAAAAATATGTTGGAATGGTTGTTGCAGAAGCCTCTACATCCAAATTAGAGTCTACAAATCTTGCACAGAATGAAGAATGGTTGCTTAGTATTGTTTGCAGTTATGATCTTCTCATGAACAATGTATGTCTACAATAGACTTAGATGTTTGGTACTTTGATAGTGGGACAACCAAACATATTGCCTCATAGCATAGTTTCTTCACTTCACTTGAGCATGCCCCTATAGGGAATATTGTCACATGCGCCAAAAACTCCTCTTATCCTATCATGGGAGTTGGTAAGATCATTTTGACTACTGTTGATGGTAGTTCTTTTACATTTTTGGATGCTTTATTTGTGCCAAGGATTAAGAAAAATATATTATCAGTTTTAGCATTAGCCAAGATCCGCTTGGTTATGAAATTTATTGATGATAGATGTACAGTTCATGATTCGTCAAATGGCAACGTCATAATTGCTTTTATCATTTTATGTTGTGGGTTGTATAAGCTCATAGATTATGCAAAATCTATGAATGATTCAACATGTGCGGTTCAAGATTCTCAGGCTATGTCAGATGCAAAGCGTTGGCATGCATGCTTTGGTCATCTGAATTTTGCTAATTTGCTATGCTTGCATAAATTTGAAATGGTGTCCTCTCTGCCCAAACTTGAGGCACCTGGTAACATATCTGTGAAGGCTGTATTTTGGGCAAAATGCAGCATTTCCTCCTTCCCAAAAGATGGTTCAGTTCAAGCTACTTAGAAATTGGAGCTTGTTCATAGTGATGTTTATGGTCCTATGCAGACACCTTCTTTTGGGAACTCTCTTTACTTCATGAATTCCATTGATGACTTTTCCAGGCATACATGGGTATATCCTCTGAAAGCAAAGTCTAAAGTGTTTATGTGCTTCAAATAGTTTCTCGTTTTGGTTGAAAATTTGTCAACATGTAAAATGGGCATCCTCCGTTCTAATCAAGGGAGGGAATATATATCTTTTGTTTTTAATGCATTTTTGGTTGAACATGGGATAAAACATTAGTGTAAAGTGTCATATACACCTCAATGGAATGGAGTTTCTGAAAGGAAGAATAGGTCACTCATGGAGATAGCGAGGTATATGGTCAAGAGTCAAACTTTACCACATCATTTCTGGCTTGAGGTTGTTATATGTGCAGCATATGTAGTTAAGAGGTATCACACTAAAGCATTGCAGACTATCTCAACATATGAGGCTTCACATGGTCACAACTAATCTGTTGATCACCTACGTGTCTTTGGTTGCCTAGCATATGCACTAGTTAAAAGCATCAACCTTCTCTCAAATGAAATAAACCCACATCTTTCTACTATAATTATCGACTAACAACAAAAAGTAGAAAGATCCTCCTAAAGTAGGTGTAGATATTTTACTGCAGAGATCAGCATGTACCAACTCTAGAGGAGCTTGAGCTCAATTGCTGGTATCTCGTGGAAATGTTTCTTGCCCATCATGCAAGCTTCACAAGGTTCCCACAACTCTGAAAATGTAGGCAAATGAGAAACCATCCCTGTTCTTTGCGTCTCCTTCAAAACTACAAATCCAAGATGCCCAACTCTTGGTGCCATAACTTGCTTAGATATTTATCTTTTGTAGCAGTAAAGGCACTTAACTCATACAAGTTATCACGTCTTATGCCTTTTCTTACTACATTACCTTATGAATCCATGATTTCTGCAGTACTCTTATTGAATTGAACTTCGAGTCCATGATCTATTATTGTAGAAATTGAAAGCAAATTTCTTTTAAGTGTAGGTACATAGAGAACATTAGATAATTTTTTCTCGACACCTGGAGAAGTGATAAAAGAGATGGTTCAAGTTCCTTCAGCTGGACACTTCGAGTCATTTCTCACCGCTACATTGATGGATTCCATAGAGACACTAGGGAACTATACCAATCCTTTTTGCTAGTCATATGGCGAGAAGCTCCACTATCTAAAATCCATTGTTCATCAACATGAGCTTGAGCAGATGAGCATACCTCTTCAATAGCTACCTAGAGTTCTAGCTTTGTGTTGTTTGCAGACTCTTTGTTCTTCCAAGTTGATTTCACAGTCCCATTTCGTTCATCAGCTTGCTTCTTTCTGCAATCCTTGATGGCATTGCCTTTCTTTTCATAATAGAAAAAACTTACTGTGAACTTTTTCTTCTTTGGCTTCTTCTTTGATCCATCAAAAGAGCCTTTTCCTTTTTCATTAGCAATTAATGGAGCATTGTGTGTACCTTGCCGATTCTTCAATGGCTTCTCCTCTTCTAAGAGCATAGCACAAAACTCTTCAAATGTAAGGGGAGTTGTTCTTACCTGAGTATTAAGGGTTGTCACTAATCCATCATAATTTACTAGAGAATATGTACACATCCTTGAGCCAACTCTTTCGGTGTTAACAAAACCAACTACAACCAATTGATATTGTAGATGTTTTATATGTTTGGGAAAATCTTCAACCTTTTTAGAATCAGAATGCTTTTCATTTACCAATTGGTTTTCTAGATTTTGTATCCTAGTGTGGTTCTTGCTCTCATATTGTCGAGCCAATATGCCCCATGACTCATGTGCTTTAGTAGTATATTGTACTAAAATAAGCACAAAATCACTTATACTAGTGATAATTGCACATAATGCATCAGCATTCTGCCTCTTCCAAGCTTGTAGAAGGTATGGAGCTGGTTGAATCATCAATCTTGAATTTTCTAGATCTTCAACTAGTATAGGCTCTGGATCCAACATCATCAGTCCCATGATAGTGTCAAGTAATTCATAGGAGTCCAAAATTGCAAGAATTTTGAACTTCTAGAGTGTATAGTTGCTCCATCTAGCTTCCATTCAGTGAATGCAGGTGGACGAATTTGAATAGGTGCAACATTAACATTAGCTAGAGCACCAAGACCAGTGTTTGATGTTCAATCCATCATGTAATCACTCAAATAATCTAATGATATTCTAGTTAGGTATTAGGCTAAAATAGTGATACTTCTCAAGCTATTCGAACCTTACAGCTCTAATACCATGTCAGACAATAGTTACGCAATATAACACAGGAGGAGTAGCAGAGAAGATAAGAGATATAGTAGAATCTCAATAATTTTCTACTAACAACAAGTACAAAAATAAATGGTGATAACTCTAGATAGGGAGTTACAAGGTAGATGTATGTTAGCTCGATTCGATGTTTGATGTAGTGCAAAGGTCATACATATATAGGATAATGGGTAGCCTTCGATGGATGGCTATACATGGATGGTAGAGCATGGGCGGCCATCGCCCACATAGTCATCGTACACGGCTTAGGTCGGTTCAACCAACCTAAGAAATATAAATGATTTATGACTTTGACAGGGAAAATTCCATGGAATATTCCTTTACCATCGCATTGAGGGTGTTGCCCTCGGACCCCCACCAGGGGTACCACTCACCCCCTGGGACCTCCTAGCCAGGGGGCCCATTGGCCTCCTTTGGACCTCCCAATCAAGGCATTTAAGGGGTAGACATTGATCATATACTAACAAAGTCTTGCTTGACAGTTCACTTGTGCAGACTATTTTGAATGGTCTTTCAAATCATATCATAGTTTTTCTTCTACTCTTTGATTGATGATGAAAGGCAATCCAAATGCCTTAATATTTGAGAAGTTAGTCTTTGTTCTGTTGGAGGAAGATTAGTCTAGGCAGAACAAGTCCATTATGTGTGTTGAAAATCAAGCTTTCTTGGCTAGTTAGAAGGGCAAAGATAAATGGAGCTCATCTACTAGTAACGAAAATCTACTAATTCTTCACAATCAAAGAAAGATGACAGAGAAGAGAAGAAAACAAAAAAGCAAAAATATTTTGCAAATACTATAAAGGAAATTATCATGTCATAAAGAGTTGTCCAAAACTGGCTGCAAAAGAGGTAATACTGCAAAGGAAATGATCATGTCATAAAGAGTTGTCCAAAGCTGGCTGCAAAAGAGGCAAAGAAAAAAGACATTGCAATGGTTGTTGCAGAAGTCTCTACACCCAAATCAAAGTCTGCAAATCTTGTGTAGAATGATCAATGGGCGTTTACTAGTGTTTGCACCTATGACCTATTTTCTCATGAATAGTATATGTCTGTTGTAGACTCAGATGTTTGGTACTTTGATAGTGGGGCAACCAAACATATTACCTCGCAACACAGTTTCTTCACTTTACTTAAGCATGCCCCTTTAGGGAATACTATAACATACACCAACAACTCCTCTTATCCTATTATAAGAGTTGGTAAGATCATTCTAACTACTACTGATAGTAGTTCATTTACATTGTTGGATGCTTTATTTGTGCCAGGGATCAAGAAAAATATGTTATCAATTTTAGCATTAGCCAAGATCGGCTTGGTCGTGAAATTTGTTGATGAATACTTCATGATCTCTCAAATGGCGACATCATTATTGCTTTTGGAATTTTATGTAGTGGGTTGTATAAGCTCATATATTATGCAAATTTGTGAAAGATTCAGCATGTGCAGTTCAAGATTCTCATGCTATATCAAATGCAAAGCTTTGGCATGCATGGTTTAGTCATCTGAATTTCGCTAGTTTGCTATGCCTACAGAAATCTCAAAATGGTGTCCTCTTTGCCCAAACTTAAGGCACCTGTTAAACATGTCTATGAAGGCTATATTTTTGGCAGAATGAAGCGTTCCTCCTTCCCCAAAGATGGTTCAGTTGAAGCTACTCAGAAATTGCAGCTTGTTCATAGTGATGTCTGTGGTCCTATGCAGACATCTTCTTTTTGGAACTACCTTTACTTCATGACTTTCATTGATGATTTTTCCAATCATGCATGGGTATATCCATTTATAGCGAAGTCGGAAGTGTTTATGTGCTTCAAACAGTTCCTGGTTTTAGCTGAAAAGTTGTCAACATGTAAAATGGGTACCCTCCATTATGATCGAGGGAGGGAATATATGTCTTTTGACTTTGATGCATTTCTGGCTGAACATGAGATAAAACATCATGTACAATGCCATATACACCTCAACAAAATGGAGTTACTGAAAGGAAGAACAGTTCACTCATGGAGATAGCGAGGTGTATAATCAAGAGTCAGGATTTGCCACAGTCTCTGGCTTGAGGTTGTTATTTGAGTAGCATATGTACTTAACAAGTGTCCCACTAAAGCATTGCAGTCTATCACTCCATATAAGGCTTGGCATGGTCGCAAGCCGTCTATTGCTCACTTGCATGTCTTTTGTTGCCTAGCATATGCATTAGTGCTTGAACAACAATGTAGGAAATCGGATGATAAAGCAGTGAAATTTATTTTTATTGGGTACAGTTTGGAAAGCAAAGGCTATCATTTGTATCATCCATAGACTAAATGCATTCTGGTTAGCCATGATGTTATGTTTGTGGAAGATGCGATTCAACCATTACTTTCATGTACTGAGGAGACATCAGTTAGCTCCAAAGATATGTATGATACTTTGCTACCTCTTTTAACAGGTAGACAATCTAGTGCTGGTCCAAATGAGGCAATTTATAAGCCTTTATAGGTTTCACATGATGATGCCGATCATTCCATTTCTGTTGTAGATTTACATGATGCACTTATTGATGAGAGAACTTATATAGAGGAGACAAAAACTAAGTCTAACTTGCTAGTATAGAATTTGCAAGATAGCAAATTAGATGCACCTCTGCCATATCGTACTCCTTCACGCTCTCATAGTGCTTTTCTTGCATCACATTGCTATGTTATGGCTACCTCTAGTCTTTGTGATGACATGAGTCAATTTCGTTTGATGAAGCACAAAATTCAAAAAATTGGATGGTTGTTATGCAATCAGAATATGATGCTATTATGAAATGGTACCTGGGCTTTACTTGACTTGCCTTCTATCAAGACGGCCATTGGCACTAAGTGAATATACAAGCTAAAGTGTAAGCCTGATGAAACAGTTGACAAGTATAAGGCTAGGCTTGTTGCAAAAGGTTATGCTCAAGAAAGAAGCATTGATTTTGAGGAGACCTTTGCACCTACATGCCAAATGACTACTATTTGTAGCATATATGCACTTGAAGCTTATCATGGTCGGAATGTACATCAGTTGGACATTAAAAATGCATTTCTGAATGATGATTTGCATGAAAAAGTGTATGTTTTTCAGCCTCGTGGTTTTGTGCAGAAAGGGCATGAAAGCAAAGTGTGCAGGTTGAAAAAGGCATTATATGGTTTGAAGCAAGCACCACGTGCTAGTATGCAAAGGTACATGCCTACCTGATTGCACATGGTTTTGAGAACAGTCCAACTAAGAACACCTTATATGTTAAGCGCGCAAATTATGTGCTTTTGATCATTGTTGTCTATGTGATGACATGCTACCCACTGGTCCTCATGAGAAGCATATTGCTTATTTTAAGGCTGATTTGCATCTCATTTGAGATATCAAATATGGGGCATTTGCATCATTATTTGGGCATTCAATTTATGCAAGTTGATGATGGAATAGTTTTGTGTCAAACAAAATATATTGACACAGTATTGGAGAGTTTTGTCCTTGAAGACTACGAACCTATTGTCACTCCTATGGAAACAGGTTTACGATTGAGTCTTCATGATGCTGGAGATGCATTTGATGTTGTTCTCTATCAGCAGGCTATTGGATGCTTGATTTACTTATGCATTAATCCGCCATATATTTAGTTTGTTGTCTCACAAATGAGCAAGTTTATGCATTGCTCAAGTGTCAAGCATTGGCAAGCGGTCAAGCGCATCTTTCGCTATTTGAGTGGTACTCGGTTACTAGATTGCTTTATCCCGAGAGGGGATCACTACCACCAAATTTACATGCTTTTTGTGACTCTGACTGGGCTGGTTGCTATGACACTCGTATGTCCACCAGTAGTTTTTGCATCATGCTTGATAGCTCATGCATATCTTGGTTGAGTAAGAAGCAGCCTACTGTGGCTACTTCTAGTTGTGAGGTTGAGTATGGAGAAGCTTTCACAACAACAATTGAGTGTGTGTGTGGCTCAGATGCCACTGATTTGGGTGTTGGTCAGTCTTCTACCACCACCATCTTTACTGACAGTCAGAGCGCATTGGCAGTTGTGAGGAACCCTGTGTTCCATGCTCGCACTAAGCACATTGAGGTGCACAATCATTATGTCAAAGAGAGGTTCTGTGCTAGAGAGATTAGTTTGACATATGTGCCCACACAAAACATTGTAGACCTTTCCACAAAGGCTCTGCCTAGGGAGAAGTTTGAAGCTTTCCGCAAAGCTTTGGGCTTACTTCCTTTTGTGGATTGATTCCACATAGCTTGGCACCACCTCATACATAAGTGCTAGCTCTTTGTTCACTGCATCACTCTCAAGGGGGATTTGTTGATATATTTCGGTAATGATGTGTGTGAACACACTAAGACCGCCGGGGCACTTTTTTCCCTCTTTGGGAGGTTTTTTCCCCTTGACTTGTATATACGCCTTTTACCCTAACGGGTCATTTATCTTTGTACATTCTCTTGGTTATACATCCAATATTGTGTGTTGTGCTCCAAGCTTCTTCTTCTTCCTTGTGTTGTTTGTGTGCTTCCTCAGACCTGAAACTCCAACAAACATGTGTGCATATGCATGCATGCATACCAACATATGTTTTGAGGTTTGGTGAACATTTGCCCCTCCCTGCAGGCACTCCAGGGGATCTTTGCGGCCTCCTTGAGGTATGTTGGTGTACCTCTTGAGCCCCTTGGGGCCTCCTCATGGGGGCATGTTGGGATGCCATTTCTCACCTCCAAGAACCTCTCCACCCCTCGGCTCCTCCACACTTTGTTTGCACGATGGCCTATATTTTTATCCAAGGATTGGAGTGCTTGGGGAGTTTGCCTTGAAGCATCAAATTGTGTGCAACTATGAGGGGGACTTCATAAAACATCCAACTCATGGCAAACGTCAATGCCGCCTTCCGATCTAGCAACCCGTGCCTCTAGCCCCAATCGTTGGGTGCCCGTCAACCAACTCATGTAACGATGGTCCGTCGTTTTGGGCATTGAGGATATAATCTACATTTTTCCTCATTCAAAAGTGGCTCTCTCGCTCGTACCTGCAAATGCGCTATCACAGGTACAGGGCACTCGGGCCTCTGCAGGCTTATCATTTCCTCTTTGACAACTCCGAAAGCTCTTCATCCAAGTGTGTGCATAACACTTGGTATTAGAGCAATGTCTCCTCCTGACCACTCTCTTCGGCTCGTCATGGGAGCCATGACCAATGTTTTCTCAAACCGCTTCCCAAGAGTCGTCACTTAGCTCAAACACGTTCCTACACATCATGAAGATGGATGAGATTGATTCTTGGGAGCGATATGCATGGATTAAACATCAAGAGCATTTAAAATGCTTCATCCATTTTGAGTCGAATCAAACATTCTACTATCCTCCTTCAAGCATGTTAGGGGAGAACAACTATAGCCCAGATCACGACGACTTCGGTGAGGGGCCGTCTCATCTACATGATTATGAGCCGTCCATGGATCTAGACTCTGGGTGCAGCTTGCATAGCTCGTCTTGAGGACTTGCTTACAAAACTCGCCGAGGTGAGTTTGCATAACGCTATGGGGCGTCCTGCCTACACCTAGGTGGACCCTCTTAGGAACTTACAACCCATCATAGTAGGGGCAACGGGACTCTTATCTTGGGAAAATGAGTCTGGGAGTGTGAAAGTTTCTTCAAAGCCTCTCGGATGCAAGAGAATTCGTGGTCTGCTGTGTTTCCTCGCTTTTGGGACAGCAAAGCTTATACATGCTTCTGGCAGTAGAGAAGGATATTAACAAACTGACCTGGTGGTAACTCAAAAAACGTATGGAAGACTATTTTGTTCCACGAAACAAAGAACTTCAGCTACTTGACCCATGGAAAAACCTCAATGAAGGGATGCTTCTGGCAGTAGAGAAGGATAATAACAAACCGACCTAGTGGGAACTCAAAAAAAAGTACGGAAGACTATTTTGTTCCACGAAACAAAGAACTTCAGCTAGCTGACCCATGGAAAAACCTCAATGAAGAGGGACTATCATTTAGGGAGTCTTTTCAAAGCTATATAAACACACCTTGTAATTTGAAGTAGTGTTATCATTTGTGTGTTAACACGCCTATGGACTGCCCCCCTCTCGAAATGTGAATCAAGACAATCTCCGCCAACAAAGGCAACCTACAAGATGGATTTGATGAATCTACAAGAATTGAAAAGACAGCTACAAGAACTATCAGACATGGGATACATTTGTACCAGTAAACCACTGTATGGGGCACCTATTCTTTTTGTTACTAAGAAGGATGGATCTTCCAGGCTATGTGTAGACTATCGGGCCCTGAACAAGCATCCCTTGCCTCGAATCGACAACATGTTAGATCTTTTCGCAGCCGCTAGATACTCCAATAAGATTGATTTGTGTTCCAGGTACCACGAGATTCGCATCACCCAAGAGGATGTGTATAAGAAAGCTTTCCGATCTCGATATGGATCTTATGAATGGATGGTGTTGCCTGACTCACCAATGGAGTTGCTACATTTTCTATGGCCATGGACACGAACTTTCGAGACATGATGGATGAGTTCCTTATGAACTACTTGGATGATCTCTTAGTTTTGAGCAGTTCTTTGGAGGAACACAGGAGGGCATGTACATCAAGTATTACAGTGCCTTCGTGAGAAACAGTGGTATGCTAAGCCTGAAAAGTGTGTTCTCAGTCCAAAAGATTGAGTTCCTAGGCTTTGTCCTTTCTCAAGAAGGGCTAAATATTGACCCCAAGAAGGCACAAGTGCAAAATTGGCTGACTCCACAAACAACCACACTAGCGCGTGTGTTTGTGGGTTTTTGTCAATATTGCCACAAGGCCATACGTGACTTCTCCAGAACCATAGACCCTTCAACAGATCTCACTAAAGTAAGCCAAGTTTTTCATGGAACCCCGCAGCAGAGGTCTTTTCCAGCATGTGAAGCTAATTATGACTGAAACACCAGTACTTAAGTTACCCGACTGTGCACAGCCTTTTGAGCAGCATTTTCAATTGGTTGCTTGAGTTTACAACTCTCCTACAAAGCTCGCTACATCTATATCCATTGTTGGCCAATGTACACTATCTCCTTTGAAGTTCTGCAATGTGTGAGAACTAGTGAAATAATCACCCAAGCTACTCTTGTGAGCTCTCTCAATGAGAAATTGTTGCTCTGCTTCCACAGCAATATGATATGCCTTGGTTGTCCCTGTGATAGAGACATCCTGCATTAATCTTTACTCGACATGCTTCTTGAATTCTTCTTGGAGAAGTTTTCACTATAGGATGACTAGGACCAAAAGAAAGGACATGCACTAGAGGCTCAGCCCATTTTTGGCACTACTTCCAGATTGAAGAGATATTCGTCTGGTTCAGTCAAATCAAAAGAGGAACAGAGCAGTCAATCTCAAAAATAAGGCAAGGAAAGTCACTCAAGCATGCAAAACAAAACTAACAGAACCAAAGAAAGACAGAAAAGGAAACGCCAGATGATTTGGCCTGATGACTGAAGAATATTTGACCATAACCAAGAAAGTTCAGACAGCAAACATTAAGATTCGCTACATAATGAGAGACTGAAAGAAAAGATTTTAACAGGACAAATATCAAAGGATACAAACTTGTGGGTACCACTTTCTCTTCAAGCCCCATGAAAATAAACATACATAAGAATACAGGCCAACATCATTGTGAGTAAAGCCCGCTATGAACAATACATAAACAGGATTCTCATGGATCAAAGTTGAGATACAAGTCTATAAGCCACTAAGTACTGCATTATGACCAAAACTGGAGATCTTACTTACAAAATAAAGAATATAAAAACTTCCTTCGTTCAAACTTGTGTGGCATTGAGGTCACACTTCAAAGAACTGGCAATTATAATGCAAAACCAGAGCAAGAAACCCAAATGAACCATTTCAACAATCCCTCTTCATCAAAAACCAAGTACAAAAGATTCCATAGAGGTTATCACATTTCATACTAAGACAATACTAGATAACCACGTTTACACATTTGGACAATTAAATGAATCAATGTACAATGAATGACAGCCATTCTATTGAAAGGCAGGTATAACCTAGCTACAAAAAACTGGGGACAAGTGGGAAACCCAAATCTGAGCCTTCATGATGGCTGCAAGCCAGGGATTCATCACACACTTACAGCCCCCAAAAAAAATTTATGTACAGGGATCGAAACAGTCAACTCTGTCTAATTTTTGGAATGCATTACCTGATACCCTTTCTCAAGATCATCTGGAGCAACCCATTAGTTAATATCCCTTATCAACCTACAAGAAGAAGAGTAAGATAACTTGTTCCCATGCAGCAATCTAGCATTGGCCTAAACTTCAAAGCACTCTAGCTAATGATTTAAGTGTTCACACGTGTTCTAGACATTTGCAGCTGCACCATTAAGAAGAGTTGAACTAAGGTTTTTCTTCCCCGAGGCACTTTGTTGAATTACTTGAACAGGAGCACTTGTGACGTTCTTGACAGAACCATCTTGCTGGGTATTTTGAGTGCCGATACCATATATGTTTTTTCCAGTTATAACATGCTGGCAAGGTTGGGCACTACTCTTAAGACTGGCACCTTGCTGAGTGTTGTGAGGGCCATCACCTGGGATTTTTACATTTGCACTCTGAATCACAGAACCAGGATTCTTTGTGACACAAGTTGGTTGACAATTTTGCACCAATCTATTAGCGGTAATTTGCTGGCCATTCTGAAGCATGGCACTAGGAACAGTTTTGGCAGCACCAACTTGTTGACCAGCTTGAGAATGTATCTTACCTGCAGCATTTTGTGTACCACCTTGTAAAGTGACATTTTTTAATGGAGTAACAATATATTTATTTTTGGATTGCAACAAATTTTCTATATTTTTATCTGCGAATTCAGCAATCTTTTTGAGCTGCTCCTGCTTGGCATCCTTCGCAACTGGAGGTCTATCCAAGGAAAAAAGAGATTCTGATGATTTAGAGCAAGGGAACTTCTCTTTGCTGCTTGCTGCTTTATAAAACTCCAGATATGATTCACGCCTCACAATGGCTGAGGTATCAGGTTTGGGATCCTCGTGACTTTCTAGCACAGATCGAGCCTCAGGAGCTAGAACACCCACCAAAGTTCCCGGAACTTCAGTATTTTTACTAGAGACACAATCACTGTACCCTTCTCCTATTCCAACCAGAGTATTGTCAGTGCTTTTAAGTATCTCACTTTTAGTGGCCATAAATGCCAGTTGTTCACAATGCAAATTTGAACTACTGTCAATGACTCTCACTGAGGACATCTCAATAGTGCCTGTTTCTTGCCTTGCATTAGTAATACTACTGTTGTGAGTCGAAGCTTGGGGTGAAATTCCATCCTGGTCCAGCACAGCAAACAACATGCCCTCTGAACTACCAAACATCAGTGGTGCCATCTTTGATGTAGTTGCAACATCAGAAGAACCCTCCATAGTACGAATTACCAGTTCTGATTTTGAATCTTTCTGGAGTTCAGAGCTGTGTGTCATCTCTAGTCCTTGCTTTCCCAATCCATGTAAGAACATCTCAGCTGACTTCTCTCTCACTGCTGAAGCACCTTGGACCAAACGAGTTTTGAGTACGGAAAGTGCTTCTCTATGTTTTAATTTCAACGTTTGCAGTTCCTCATGCTGTTGAGTTACTAATCTCAAGATTTCAGAATCATCAAGCTTACATTCAGAAAAAGTAGACATCAAATGATCCCTTTTGAGATTTTCCTCATCCAAAGATTGTGAAAAATCCTTTCCACCAATAGTCTCGCAACCCTTCAGACTTTGTGGCATTGACTCATTATCAACACCAACTTCAGATTTTGATTGAGCACCCGAAGAGGAATCTGATCCAGAACTTTCAAGATGCTCAGATGAAAAATCACTAAAATAGCCCAGACCATACGATTCATGTTGCTGCTGATCCGTATTGCTTGCAGTACACTCAACTTCCTCAAACCTGCCATATGTTTGGCCAGATGCCTGCAGTGAATCATCCGAACGGTCTATTATGATTGTGTCAGCAGTATCAACCATCAAATCGCTCTCTCCACCCCCGGGTGTAAATGGAAGATCCACAGCATGTCCATTTTGTTCCGTTCCAATATCATTGTCTGCCTCATCAAAAGCCAACCCAGGCTTCCAGTCTGGAATCAAGGCCATGATTTCTTCATCAATCATTTCTGCAATCGTTGTGACATCTTGGTCTGATAAATCGAGTTCAGTAACCATTTCACTTGCAACAGACATGGCCGTATCAGCATCAACATCAAAATCAAACTGTATGACTCGGACTTCACCTGGGAAGGAAGTATTATGCTTTTAAACACAAAGACAAGATCAATACAAACATGTTCAACATCAAATGACTTACCTCCAGGACTAGCAATCCGAATTCTGACTAGGACTTTCTTGTCATCTTGCTTTCTACCCTTTATTCTAAAATCCTTGGAGCTTCTAATCCCTTCCTTAACATTCGCAACTTCTGATGATAACTGCTTTCCGGATGAGCGATTTTCATGTTGCAAACTTCCACCATTCCCTGAATGACCATTGGCAGGAACTTCTTCAGGCCGTAAGTAAGCATTTTCAGGGATTGGATGAAGACCCCATATTGTTCCATGCCCAGAAACAGATGTTTCTATCATATCAGCATCCATGTCATCACTAAGAAATGGGTCCATGAGAAGCTCTCTTGCTTGAAGCCTTTGGGAAGCAGAGGTTATGCATTTTTCAACAAACTCTCTGATCTGTGGATCCTTGATTTTGACCAATGCCGCTGGTTTCTTCCCCTGTAAAAACAGTCTCTATGCTCAACGAACCAAGCCATTGCTAAGTAACTTAATCAGAATATCAAAATTCAAATACATACCGTAGTAACCTTTTTGTAAATTTGTGCTGCATTTGTACATTCACTATAAGGATATTCAGATGTAAGCATCTCCAATAGGCACATCCCAAATGAATAAACATCAACAAGCTCATTATAATGTTCCTCATAAAGCTCTGGTGCCATGAATTCTGGAGTCCCTGAACATTAAGAAATGTTTCTATGAGCATTGAAAACTCAAGAAATCTGAATCCCAGGCCATCAAAAGACCAATAAGGGAACAAGCCTACCAATAACACTCTGAGCAGCAGGGCTCCGTCGCAGAATAGTTGCTAAACCAAGGTCTCCAATTTTGACTTCACCATTGTTTCCGTTGATAAAAATATTGTCACACTTTAAATCACGGTGAATGATAGGAGGATCACGACTATGTAGAAATACTAGTCCCCTTAAAATCTGACGCGACCAGTTCTTCACAGCTCTCAATTTCACATGTTTATGTTTCTTCCGATATCTGAAATGGATTAATGAGAAAAAGTGAACCATGTAGAACTCATTCAGCAGAAAGAACAAAGGATGAGCTTTGCAACGTGCTTACTGCCTTAAATTTCCTGAAGTAAAGATCTCAGTGATGAAATTCACATTCCTGCTCCGAGTGTCCACCCAAGAACTGTAGAACTTTATTATGTTCTTATGTTTTAGTGTCTTTAATAGATGCAGCTCAGAATAGAGACGCTCGATATCTCCGGAATTATGTAAGACATCATGAACCTTTACTTGATTCCATGCAACTTCAATTCCATCTAACTCATCAAAAGCCCTATATCTGACATCTGAGTAAAGAAAAACGAGATTCATCCAGATAGCACGTGAATAATACACAACATTTGAGTTAATACTGCTAAAATCTAGCTACCATCAAGAAAAAGGATACACAGTCTTGTAAGCCCCCTTGCCTAGAATTTCATTGTACTGCACATAAAACAGAAAAATAAGGCATAAAGAGCCTCCTTCACAAGCATCGAATCAATATATGCTTATTGAAGGAGCTAGCTCATTAAATAAATGTGTAAATGTCATTCTACTATTTAGCTATATTATGAGCGAGAAAATATTTATATGGACAAATGACTCACTCGACCGTATCTCCCTGTTGGATCCACCTCCACGAATTCTAAATCTTCATTATTCTCATCATCAGGAGGGGTGTCTTCTATAGAAGCACATTCATCCTCAGACATCCTCTCCACTTCTGTTCGAAAAAGCTAGAAATGCAGAGCAAAAAAAAAAATCAAAAGGGGAAACATGGAAAGAGAATAAAGGGTTCACAAAGAGCAAAATTTACAAATAGAGGATCTTTTCAATGGTGCACCAAGAGCATCGCATTAATAAAATGAAAACCAGGTCCACAGTTTTAAGTTAGATTTATAGGCAAAGATGGCCTAAAGACCACAGTAGAGATTTATAGAAAAGGTGAGGATAAAACAAAGCGATGGAAATGAAAGCCAAAAAAATGCCCGTCAACTACATGTGATGTAACGTAGAAGCAAAAGGTTACATGAGCCCAGAGGGGATGGCAATGGAGAAGGACAGAAAACGGATGCAGGAATTTCCAAATCCTAAAAGCTAAAACAAAATATCAGCAGAGATTATCTTACCTGAAGAAGTGGCAGGCAGGACCCCTGGCTGCCTAGTCGTAATGGTCGTGTCTGATGACACCTCGGAAAAATTCATAAGAATATAGTATGGCGCAAAGAGCTTCGACTTCCTGCGGCAAGAAAACGGCATCTTATTTCAAAGGAAAACGAAAAACACAGCTGCCACGTCTTGAGTTGGAGAAGGCCGCTGACTTGCGTTGTAATAAGCAACAATAAACGCGCGAGTCTTCCAAGCATGAAAAAACGCTTTTTCAAACTTGTTCTTCTTCGACCGAAGGGCACATCACCTCTCTCTAAAACTGCTTAAACTTTACGGTTTAAAAGTTTGGATCCGAAAACAGATCGATTAGGGGTAAATCCTGCATCTTCAACTATGTAACATTATTTTTCAATTTTCCGACCTTGCTATAGAGCAAGATTAGGTCAAAGGATGTCGAGAACTTCAAGGCCTGATGTTCGTTACAACCCTAAATCTCCCGTCATGTAGCATGGCACGGCCTATAGGTCGAAGAGCATAAGCTCATACCTGAAAGATTACGGACACTGCCAAATTGGCTTTAAGAAAACTGATCGACCGGATAATGGACCTTCCGCTCGCATTCGAACGAATATTACTCGTCAGGATAGAACTTCACAGACGCAGCCAGACGGGGCACAGACAGGCACAGAGACTTGGAACCGCGGGGAGAGTATTGCCGCTCGATTCACCGGCAAGATGATACCGATGGAAAACGCAGACTTCGACAGATAATAAAATGAGGTGAGAAGATCTCCACTTTGATTCGGAGCTGTGAGGTTGCATGTGTGACCAATGTATATGTGTGTGCATGTGCGTGTGAGCACTGAAGGCTCTCTGGGGACTTCGGAAGTGAACTGCATACGATTGCGGAATCGAGGAACAAACTGAAATGGCCACTTTGCTTTGCTGCGCTGCGTGCGACCTGTACCTTCGAGGCTCGCACCTTCCTAGTGTCGCTTAATCTTTGGTTAGAAACATGCACAGTCAACCTTAAACCTAGTCCCAAAAACATGCATACCAGTCCAGTCTACGCTTACATTTCAGAAAGTACATGCACGCACGGATGGTATAGTGGGATCATAGATTCAAACCCTCACATCTTATGCCGGTTGGGCCTAGTTCCCATTCGCATGCCTAAGGTTAGGTTCACACGAAATTGATAGTAGTTATAAGCACAAGGCTGGGTTATAAGTAGTTATAAGCCAATTTGCCACCCACATAATCCAATGAGTGAGGTATTTGGGATTTCTTAGGCTGGGTTCACATCGCCCAATGGAAATAAATTGCAAATTTTGTAATTTTCAGGTGGAAATATTGTGCTTTGCCTTGTATATACATATAATGATGGAACATTTCTATGAAAAACATTTTTCTTTTTTTTTTTTGAGAGTACAAAAAATTTGAAATGATGAGTGAGTGGGACTTGAACCTAGGCACTTTGATCCACAACATTCAAGGCATTCTATTACACTACACCCATTTGGACAAAACATTTTTCTTTTAAGTTCAGTTGTTTACTTGTTTTTTTGTTTAGATTTGAATTTGGAAGAACAAGTCACACACCCTAGAGACTCCCTTTATCCCCTACATTCTAAGGGTTTAACGTCAGGCCACAATCCAAGTTTTCAACCTTAGACCCCACACTTCATAATCTAAAATGTTTACCACTCCACCATGGATCCCTCATATAAACATTTTTGTCACTCGCTCAGAAGGCAGAATCTATCCGTTGCTTCATCTTCTGAAGAAGACGTATACGTAACCTTGCAACTCGAAGTTCATGGGCAAATAAAAGAAACAACGATTAACAAATAATAGTCGGAATCAGATTTATTCAACAATGGGAATGAACTGCTTTTGGGTGATGAGAGAGGATCAAAACACTTTGAATGTTTTTGGGGCATGAGTTGGCCATAACATTATGCATTGTACCTCCACCTATGTGAACACACTTGTCTCCACGTGGCTTCATATGATTGGAGCACACAAAAATAACGACAAATGGGCCTCATTTGGGTGAGAAATGATATGGAAAAGGCAATAGACACTCAAAACATAGGTGAGAAAAGAGTCATTGAAGGAAGTTACGTAAGAAAGTGCTTTTTTGGAAGAACTCACAAGGTCATTTTTTAAAGTTCCTAGTTAAAAGAGAGCTAGTTTGTCTATCACATGTGAAAAGCTCCTTTAGGGTAGATATAAGGCAATATGGTGCCAAAAGCTCTCTCTATTGAGAAGTGTGACCACAACTTTCTCACACTAGAAAGTGATAGTCCATAAGGAAATCGATTGATGGGCAAATTTATAGTGTCAAGGATTCCTTCTTGTGTTGATGACCCATGATGTACACCTTTCAGACTCTATTTCATTGATCGGATTGAAGTGCTTGAATATTTGTATGCAACTGTTAAGGAATTAGGATCACCAGGCATGGGTACCACCTTCCTTTTCTAGAATTGTGTTGCAATAGAGAATTGGTGCATAAATTGACAAGTACAAGACTACCAATCTATTCCACCCACAACCATGGCAACTTCATAACTGACCCTGAGCTTGGACTAAAAGATAATCAAAGAAGAAAGATACCCAAGAACAAAGATATGTAGATCTTGACACTTCACTTTACACGCTTGGAGTGTTGTTTGTTGCTTACATAATTTCTATGCATATTATGCATAATTTCTATGCATATCATGCATTTAACATCTAATCTTAATTTTCATATTTTGTGTGTTAGGTAATATATCCATGGGCACGGAATGTCTAGTTGGGGGTTCATAAAGTAAGAAAGCAAGTTGTGTTGGTAGGAATTGTGGATGTTGAATTAGGAATAGTTGTTGAATGTTTGTCAAGTTTTGATGAACAGAGGACACTTTATATAAACACATAGGAAATAGGGTTTTTACGCATTTAAGGTGTAAAATGCATACATTCTCTTTATAGAATATTAGAAGAAAAAGAAGAATTACAATATATATATATATATATATATATATACACACACGCAATTGATGTTTTGTGTAAAAAGAGGACAAACTAGAAAATTAGAACACATAATCTTTAAGAAATTAGAAAAAAAAAATTATATACCCCTTACTTACTTGAAAATTATAGGTGGATTCTAAGTTTTTTAATCCCATTGATCAAGTTCATCCACCATCCGTTTTTTATTTGCCTTGGCTATCCCTCAAGCTAAGGTCCCTCGATAGTCACCTTTCACCACAATGAAAATATGCAATTTTTTATAGAAATATAACCATCAATAAGTTTGTTGATAGATTAGTCAAACTTGTTCATGTGTGTTAGGTTGTCTGGTTGGACCCTTCGCCTTTTGAGGCAGTGTGAGGGTTCAACCACTTCCTACGGCAAGATAGTTGTGAGCCCTAGGCCAATATATTGCCTTCGAGCATAGTTAAAATAGTTGATTTTGGGTAGTCTACCCTACTTTGTGGGATACAACAGATCCCACGAATTGTTTGTTCTTTCAATCTAATTAAAGCTATACGAAAGATTAGGTTTTGTTTGAACTTCCTCCTTAAAAAAAATAATGGAAATTTTCAAAAATTATAAAAAAAAGTGCAACAACTATAGCAATGCACATATTGAGGGATGGGCACAATGATAGAAATCACAACAATTGAGAAATTGGGCCAAAAAATCAAGTAAAATTGCATAAGCTATTGAGCTTCTCTCCAAGATTTGTTTCAATGTTTCACTCAACTACTCCAAGTAGCTTCAAAATCTTTCCTTTTCACCATCTCTTCCCCTTCCTCGCTCTTTATTTCCTCACTCATTCACTTTCTCTCTTTCCCATTCTCAGCCTTTCTCTCTCCTCGTCACGCACTCACACACTTTTTTCCTTGTCCTTCACATTCCACGGAGATACATACACATGCTCTATGATAACCCCATTGCATTCTTGCATAAAATATACACATATTATAGCATATCAAATTTTGTATTCATAAATCATGCCTTTCAAAAAAATATAATTTAACTTTTATTCTCTATAATTATGAGTTTCTTAACTTTAAATTGTGACACCTTGAAATAATTTTTCGGACTTCATCAATTGCAAATAGATAAGTAATAAATAAAGCAACATTAGAAGGAAATTCCATAGAGTAACGATAAAATAAAATTAAAATTAAATAAAAACTAAATTATTTAATTATTTGTATACCACATAAGTACATATAGAGAAAAAAAGGGCAACATATAGAAAGATAACAAAGGTTATCTCACATCATTCACAACTAATCATTAGAATTCGTGAGTATTGGTTTACAAATAAATATATTGATCTCAATATTACTATGGTTTCACATCATGAACTTAAATCTCATACAAAATTTAAACCTTATTTCCATTGGCAAAGCCTTTATTTTGTGTTTCCACTACTTACTTCTTGCTCAATAATAGCTCCTCCCATTTTTTGGGAAAGTTTGGACTATTCCTTCTAGCATCTCTTGGGCTTGTTCTAGATCAATGTTGCATTGTCCAAAGAGTTGGAGGTATGCTCTATCTGGGAATTCTTTAGCTTTGACTATGGTCAAGAACTCTTTGACTAAATCTACAACATTATCTTCATACACTTGGAATTATTATTTACATTTATAGCATTAACTTTGGTGCAAGTAGGATCCAAAGCTTAATATAAATTTATCCAAACCTTTTTTTTTTAGATTCTTCTTAATTGCATGGACTAAACTACAATATTTGATTATTTTTTCTTACATTTATGTGTGTTGAGACTTTAGAGAAACATCTCACTCCTTATTGTGTCTTCTAAGATTGATAAAAGTATATTCTTGTCACTCACTATATTCCTCTTTTATTGCAATTGATCATTTCATGTCTTATAGTCTAGAGCTTGGTCTATTTCTATCACAATTTTTGAAGTCCTCTTCAAATAAGTCTCTAGATTTCATGATCACACACTTTGCTTTCAAGCTTAACAAGTTGAAATTATAGCATTCTTCTTTTACTTTCTCCTAGACTTGGAGCATCCATAGTGGAGATTATTTATTTTCTTAAAGAATATGATAGTAATTTTCTTTTGAATAAATAAAATTTCTAATGCAAAAGGCAAGGAACCTAGTGATGTCTTTCCATATGTATTAAAGATCAAATAATACTCAAGCTAGGGGTACCCTAGGTTGTTTGATGACACTTCATAAAAAATATGGATGGCACATCATTGTTATCTTATTCATAAACATGAATTCTTACTATGATTGTCAAGTTATATGTGACATAGGCATATCTTATCCTTTCTTCTCTTGTTCAAATTTTTTGACCTATATTCTACCCTCATCTTCATTATCAATTATTTCTCTTCTCTCTATATCATTTCTTGAAATTGGGCTTGCGCTTCACACCCATTTATTGTCAGTAATCATTGTGGGTTGATGGGAACAATCTTGTGTGGAATTGTCATTACACTCTAACATTAATCTCTACACGAAAAGAAATTGTGTATGAGTGAGATTGATGAGAAAGAAATTTTGAATTTGGAAAAAGCACTCAACGAAAGAGGACGAATTTGAGTATCACAATGTTGTTTCTTTGTCAACTCAATTTATTACCTTATTTAAACATAAGTACATATGTTAGGACCAAATTACTATGGCTATAGTAGGTATATAGAAGCCATAAGGGTGAGTGAACTCAATATAAATAAATATACATACTGGATTTACTGATTTTCTGATTGAAGAATAGAGAATTTCAGAAAACGGTTAGGTCTCAGAAATCAAAATTGGATTTTGATGATCTAGTTATGGGATGTCATGTTGTCCTATTCAAGAAAAGCAAAGGATTTTGATAATACAATTATAGAAAGCCATTTTGCCCTCTTTAACAAAAGCAAATGGGAATATGTGACATGCTTGGAGCCAAGTCATTATCTATGTATTAATAATCAAAATTAAAGGGTGTTTGAATCGAGAGAAGGTTAAAAAAGTTCAACCAAGTTGGTGAAGTGCAAGAGTATGGGAGTTGGCATGACATAAAAGAAGACAAAATGGGAAAAGAGGCCAAAAGTATTCACTTTTAATGATAGTGAACATAGTAGTTAATGATAGAGTTAAGGGGAGCAAAACTCTAAAGAGGAATTATGTTCATGAAGTGGAATACATGTACATCTTTGATAATGATTACATGGAAATGATGATTTAGTAGTGATTTATGATTAGAATTTCATGCAATGAGAACGCAAATAGGAGAGTAATTATAAGCCTAGAATAAACACAATATTAGCTAAAGGAGAACAATATCTAAGGAAAGATAATGCAAATGATGATTCCTTCTACACGACATTTGCATAAGCATAATTAGGAATGATTTTTTGATGCTTGATTTGCATATATGTCAAAAAAATATTTGGCATAGTGATAAAAATGACATGCATCGAATTGTCATTGGTGGTGCGTCGCGCACAGAAGCACATAGTTTCTGTATATTCTATGCTAATACTCCCTTATCTTGTTTGCTTTGTTATTAGTAATGATGTGTTGTGAATTCTATTGTGAATGGTTAATTGTAACTTGCTTGTTGTTTACGAGCTCAGTGGGTAAGTTTGTGAGATCTAATGGTGAATTAGTGCTCTATTAAGTGGAAGCATGATCCATACTATAGCAGGATGAAAAGTTTAGGGCCTTGCAACAGGAGTCTCTCCAACCAAGAACCCTATCAACCTGTTTGGCCTAAAGAAGTTGTGGTTGTGTGTTTGTTGTAGCAGTTGGTTCTAACTTTGGTTTGGTGAGAGTGTGGAAGCTAGTAGAGAGAGATTTTAAAGAAGTTTGGGATTAAGAGATGTGTGACAAGGTGCACATCGTGCAAGTTTGGTGACTAACTTAGATTCCTAAAGTATTGGCATGTAGGTAGAAGAACCCAATTTCTATCCACAAAATTTATGATCCCGATACTGGGTGTTCTTTCAAGGCATGAAAAATTGGGGCACATGTCAATTACAAAAGAAAATGAAGTGTATTTTGTTTGTCTTCTTTAGAATAGTTCATGTTTATAACTTGAATTGAGTTTGTGATATATACACAAAAAGAGCTTTTTGAGTCCACATCGTCTAGTAAAACAATGTGAAAATGTTATGGAACACACATCACTTCAATTGTTTTCATAGAAATGTAAGTTTTTGTAGAACAAAGGAGCTTGAGGGAATGAGACAGCATGTGAGTGAAAAGTTTGACAAAAGCTTGGATATGAAGAATGAAAATATTCCTAACGGGAAAATGAAGACCTACTATTGCTACCAAAAAGAAAATAAAATATTCGGCAGTAAAAGGCATATGAAGATTTGAACATAGGAACATCAATCTTCCTAAATCCTCCATTGTGAACATGAACCATCATTTTTTATGAATTGAATTGTTTTCTCTAACACATAATTGCAAGTCAAAAATAAAAACGTAGTACATAGCATAAATAATTTAAATTAGTTTGGATAGTAGCTCATTTTAAAGTTCTTTCCATCTTCTACATTATCTCAAGGGTTTGGTTTAGCCTATATAACATTCAAGACAAATAAGATAAATTTTAGAAACACAAAAAAGTAGTTGACTATGTGGAGGTCCTAAGCATGGCCCATCATATCTTAACAACAATTAAGAGGGGAAGATACTCTATCAATGATATTAGATGCCATCATAGAACATTAGAGGACATCCAAAACAGCTTTTGATTTTTTAAGAAAGTTCATTATGCATCCAAAAAAGCTTTTGATTTTGTGAGAAAGTTCAATTGAAGCATAGAAGCTGAAAAAATTGAAGGTGCACTCTTGTGCATTGGATGATGATAATTTGGTGACTCAAAGATTAGATGCTCTAAATGAGGATAAATAGAAAGAATGTAAAATCTCATTTTACATGAGATAATCCTTCTTGACTTTGAATAACTAATCACCTTGATGTTCACAAAAATATGAGACAAAAAGTCTAACTGAATCCAAAATTGACTTTCATATGCAAGCAGACGTGAAATAAGATGGCATGAAAAAGGAGGATCAAGAGGAAGATAAAGGAACAACTAGGATCAAGGAAACCAATTGAGTCAACACAAATCTCAAAAATAATGACTTCAAGAAGAGGAGATTTAATTTTGGCTCCAAAGCAAAAATTATTACTATGTGATAACCTATGGAATTATGTCAATAATTTGTATCATACGGATTAAAGAAAAGGATTCTACAAGTAAAGCGCCATGTATTCATGAAAATTCCTCTACTTTAACAAATAATCATCATTTATTAGATATGATAGTATGCAATAGAATGAAGAAGTATGGTACATACATAGTCAATGTAGTAACCATATGTCGTATGAAGAGTTATTCAGTAACTACAACCCTCAAAACAAAGAGAATATTTGAAGATATATGATCACATTGAGTATGAGATATTATATTAAACTGCATACTTTTAGAAAAATACCTAGAGCAAGATGTATGATGACATTGAGCATAAGATATTATACTAAACTACATACTTTTAGAAAAATACCTAGAGCCAAAAAGGTGGAAATGCTTGCCCAAACTAAAAATTTCAAACTTTCAATTTAAAGAAATAATCAATGCCAAATAGTTTTGTTGTTTATCTTTAGCATTAAAGGATATATCCAATTAGAAATCATAACCAAAAAGTGTTTTTGAGGTGGTTTAAGAATTCCCTTTTGCTAACTAAATGCCAAAACTAGTAGGGCATATATCCCATTGTGTTTTGCATAAGAGGTTTCATCTTAATCCATTTCACATCTCATATTATTTAATAAATCATTTTTCTTCATAAAGCACATATATATGAATATCTACTTTATCCAAGTTTAAGCAAGCATATACAATGAAAATTATTTGTCCATTTACACTACAGCATATGAGTCCTATATCGATGCTAGCCATATTGCTGGTCATAGCCCGACATTGGTATGACCATTGGAAATGTTTGGAAAAACCACGCTAGCCATACCATGATCACTTGGGTGTCGGTATAACCATTGGAAAGTTGTCGCCTATATAAGTGCTAAAAAAAATCACCTTTGATATGAGCACCGGTATATGCATCAATAGTCCCACAAAAAATACCGAAGCTTATACCGATGCATATATTGATGGCACATTTTAATAACCTAAGAGCAAAAAGTTGACACTCCTCTATTTTGAACTACTATTGGTTATTGTCAAATTCGTGTGCGCCTGTATTCTGCTTGATCTCACACATCCATCTCCATTGTGCTCATCTTGTGCACACACACATATCTCTCTCTATCTCTACACACACATATCTCTCTCCCTTTCTCTCGCATCTTGGTAAATGATGCACACACTCTTTCACCCTCTCTCTTTCTCTATGTTTTTTCTTTCCTAATTTCTCTTTCCTTTTGTTTTGCATGAGCTTTTTTGGCGTCGTTTTTTTGTGATTTGATGAGAAACGACATCAATTGTGCTTTGACGAGCGATCCAAAGGAAATTACATCAATGTAAGTGATTTGTGTACATGCATGTATTGTTTTGTTCTTTGTTAGAGAGAGCGAGAGAGAAACATAGAGAGAGAGTGATGAGAGAGAGAGAGAGAAAGAGAGAGAGAGAGAGAGAGAGAGAGAGAGAAAGAGAGAGAGAGATACATAGACACACATGCATACTCATGCATACATACACACATGCATATGCATACATACATACATACATACACACACATATACATACACACACATGCGTACACATACATACATACACATGCATACACATACACTCTCACATGCATACACACATAAGAGACACACATATATATATATACACACATACACTCACATACACATATTCATACACACACTTTTTCACACATACACACATATACACACACTCACATGCATACATACACACTCACATGCATATGCATGCATACATACACACATGTACATACACACATATACATACACATGCATATATGCATACACATATGTATACACATGCATATGCATACACATACATATGCATATACATAGACATGCATATACATAGATATGCATACACACACTCACATGCATACACACATAAGAGGCACACATATACATACACACATACACTCATTACACATATTCATACACACACTTTTCCATGCACACACATATATACATACACACATAGACACACACATATACACACACACTCACATGCATACATACACACTCATGCATATTCATGCATGCATGCATGCATACATACACACACTCATATGCATATAGACATACGCACATATACATACATACACATATGGACACACATAATAATTAAATATATAAGAAATTAGGATTTTAATATTAAAACTAGTATATATAATTAGATATATAAAGAACTAGGGTTCTATGATAAATATTAGTATACGTAATTAAATATGAAAAGAGCTAGGCTTTTTGAATTAATATATATATATATATATATATATATATATATATATATATATATATATATATATATATATATATATATATATATACATATATATATATATATATATACATATATATATATACATATATATATATACATATATATATACATATATATATATAGGGTTTTAGGTTTAATATAGATATATATATATATAAATTAGGAAAAAAATAGTATATATTTTGAAATTTAATATAGATATATATATAAAAATTAGGAAAAAAATAGTATATATTTTGAAATTTACTATGTATAATTAAATACGTCTAGATACGGTTGGAGAGTCACATTTAGGTAGCGATGGGTACCACACTATGCATCATGAGTTTGTAAGTATCATTTTGATGATTGAATTTGCTTGTGTTAAGAACATCATGTTTGTTGATCTCATGTTTTGCATATTTGTTGTAGGAGTTGGCAGTGGGTTATCTTCCTACACGAGCATAGGCGGCTTATAGATATTTTCATGGATTGGTTGCACTATTGGAGGACTTGGAGGGATGCGATGCAATCATTTCATGGGAGCATCTATGATGAGGTGAGCTGTTGAACTTGGTTTAGTTTTTTTTAGTTGTTGTTTATAAATATCATTTCATTTTGTCTCATTTCATGAATGTGCTTTATTGCAGGATTGTAGATATAGATTCTTTGATCCCTTTTGGTATGTGTATGATAGTGGTGTGCCACAAGTTTGTATTTGGCCCATATGTGTCAGTGGTGCACCACAATTTTGTATTTTGTTCATATATAGCAGTGGTTTGCCACATTTTGTATATGGCTCATATATGGTAGTGGTTTGCCACACTTTTGTACATGGTTCATTTATGGAACATCTCTTTTGTACATGGTTCATTTATGAAATATCTCTTTGGTACATGGTTCATTTATGGAATATCTCTTTTGTACATGGTTCATGGTTCATTCTGCTCCTACATATCTCTTTTATGTTTGACAATGTGTTGCTTTATCAAATCTTGTTTTGGTTTTTATCATCTAAACCCTAAATTGGCAACCACTA
>CM035416.1:157248954-157446454 GCA_020310875.1 Ceratopteris richardii | reverse complement strand
CACGGATTGATAATTAAGCGTGTATTAATCCACCACTATATGCACTTGTGGGGCGAT
Organism: Ceratopteris richardii; assembly: GCA_020310875.1. NCBI lineage: Eukaryota > Viridiplantae > Streptophyta > Polypodiopsida > Polypodiales > Pteridaceae > Ceratopteris > Ceratopteris richardii. Next base: position 157,446,397 of record CM035416.1, on the reverse strand, counting down.
CGAGAGACAATCTCATCGACACAAGTCCCTAAGACTTCACAACCTAGGTACACATGTTTTTGGTGCCGTTTCTGGGGAAATCCCAACCAAGGTGCCTTTGTGATGGTTATAGCTTTGGAGTGAATGAATCGTACTTGTGGAGGTGAATTCATTCAGTGGCAAGTCATTAAGTATTTCAACACTTGTTACTTCAAACTTTAAGAGTGTCTGTAATGAGTTTTTAGGCTTAGGGTTAGGAGTGAGGGAGTAAGGGAGGAGTTAGTGTTAGGTAAGAGAGAGGAGTAGTGTAAAGGGAAGTAGAACACCTCAAGAAAATCCCAAAAAATTTTGTCTAGTGGAGTATAGTTCAGGCACTTGGTGAACCAAGGCCTTGCAAAGAAAACTCATAGACATGATTAAGTTCACTTACAGTATCACAGGGGGAGATAGGAGGTTAAGAGTGAATTTCCTTTTAGCACAATAGGCTAAAGTGACGGGGAGAGGGAAACACACACTTTGCACAAAAAAATTCCAAGCTTTGATCATTTTTGGCTATTGTATTGCGATCGGTTGAGTTTTGCTATCGTGATATCAAAATTCCTTAGTATCGCGATACTCGCCCAGTATCATATCGTGCAAACCAACTTGAGGTATCGCAATACCATCAAGGTATCGTGTATCACAATTGTTGGTATCACGATTACGATCAATTCGGTGGTATCGTATCGTGTCGCTCAGGGTATCGTATCGTGAGCATACTGTTATCATATCGTATAGAAACCTGGTATCGTAGCATCCAAAAATTCACTGGTATCGTATCGATCCTAAGTACTGGTATCGTATCGTGGGGTTGATATTGTATCATGAGCCAATCAAGTATCATATCTTTAGGTATCCTGGTATCGTATCGTGAGGTTGGTATTGTATCGTGTAAGTAGAGGTATTGTATCAAGTGCAAACTGTATCATATCGTGCCACTTAGTGGTATCGTATCATGGTAGGCCCTTGGTATTGTATCGCTAGTGAGGTATCGCCAGGAGTGGTATCGTCCAGAACAACCCAGATAGATTGAAAGTAAAACTTTGAGTTTTAAGATATCTTTGAGAGAAAGAGGAGAGAAGATATAGACCTAAAAGCTGAATTTAAGATTAGGACGGGTGCTAAGTAGCTGGAGAAGTGTCATCTCATCCGTAGGAAGTGCAGCCCAAGCGAGCCATCACTCAATCTATTCAGACACATCCAATGACTCAGAGGAGGAATTACCCATGGCCTCAGAGGACATGCATGGTTCCATTCCTAGAGAGAATTTTATGTCAACCATAGAGGGTGAATATCCTACCTCTCTACAGTATGTAACCACTAATCAACAAGGAATCCTTGTTTACCTTGATGGCATAAACAGGTCGATCGCGAAAATGGTAAACTTTACCGAGTCAGCAATAGTGCCAAGACCCGTAGTTAAGTATGAAGGAGGAGTTTACATGGTCAAATTAGGTCAAATCTATGTAGTGACAGAAAACCCTGATCTGATCAATGAGAGAGGGGAACTAGAAGGACAAGGAACTTCTGGAAGATCTAACCAAGAAGAACTTGTGACTACCCCAAGGGGCAAGTCTGTGGTGACTCAAGTCTTGAGAGGGGACTTGATACCTCAAGATGATTACCTGTTGGACGTATACCTGATCCACGTGTCATGCCTGCTTTTACAAACCGACTCACCCACACGAGGACAGGAAGTAAGCCCAGTGACTATCTACGAGTTGAAGGATCCAAAAGATGAGACTAGAGTCACATACCTAGACCACAACCACAGAAGATATCGGCCAGTAGATGAAGTTGATAGGTCTCAATTGAAGTACATGGGATTTCCTATATTCCCTCGTCGAGAGCAGGCAATTACCTTGCATAACCCTTTTGGAACCCACCAAGGAACGAAGAATACAATGTCAAGACAAGCAAGTCAACGAAGTATCCCTAACTGAACACATGTGCAATTCACAATGCGACGTACACATTCACACAACCAAACCAATTCAGGTATAGGTAACATGGATCGACCACCCATTAGACCAAGGCCACAACTAGGTGTGCAACCAGGAATGCATCCAATTAGACCAACAATTCCTATAATGCTCAGACCCCCAGTACCCTTCAAGTGTCTGAGACCAATTCAAGTGGCGAAATGCATGAGAAATCACTATGATGTCATGGAAGAGCCATATGACTATATAGCAGAATTCAAGCAAGTGTTACGGGCAGAACAAGTGGACGAATTCTTTGTGCAATATGAGTCCTTTGGACTAACCCTCACAAGAATAGCCTTGACTTAGTTTCAACCATTGGATCCAAATCGTTTTGGAAACATTGAGCAATTTTTCCAAGAGTTTATTGGGGAATTTACAAAGAGAGGGATTAAACACAACTCGTCCTCCTTAATTCATAGTTTCAAACGAAACCCAAATGAAATTGTAAAAACAATTACCCAAAAATTTAACCAATATGTCGACAGATGCCCAGTAACAGAAAGACCCTCCTAGCAAAAAATGATATCACTATTCTTAGATGGATTAGCTAATGGAATGCTAAGAAACTTAGTTTACGTAAAACGGCTCCAGACATTGAGTGAGTGCCTCCAGGAATGCATTGATTTAGAAGATAACCTAGCTGATGACCTCAAAAGTACACACATCTCCACTAAATCAAAAGACATTAAGAATATAGTGACGACTAGTTCTAGTAATGTGGAGGAACTAGCAGAATTGGTGGCTAAGAAGTTAGGAGTTCCCAGACAAAGAAATTACCAGAACTCGCCAATGCTAAGGAGATGCAGCCTGTGTGGTGGAGATCATCCATCTCATACATGTACAAGAGGAGGTTTAGGCATGCAACGACCTTACCCATATAACAGACAGCCACCCCAAGGACCCAACCTGTATTGTCATTTCAAGCAGAAATATACCAGCCATGCTACGAAAAATTGCCCATTTAATAGGCAACCAAGGCTAGTGAATCAAACCCATTATAGACCTTATGGATACCCTTCCAGAGCGCAAGGTAGAGAGATACCTAGATACAATCTTTATCCGGGGCCACAAGGAGCACCCAGACCTTATGAGTAAGGGGGATATGGACAACCACAGTCAGTATTAGGACACCAACCACCCCATCCTCAAAATGTGGTGCCCGACAAATATACCCGACCAGAGGAGAACTGGGAAAGAGCCATCGTACTAGCTATGCCTTTAGCTAGTGGAGAAATAAAAAATCAAGGATATGAGAAAACCTAGGGAGATTACTACTTCTATGACACTAGTCTAGTGGAGTATGAACAAACCTATGACCAACAATATCATGGTTATGATGGATATGACCATTCCTATGGACCTGAATATGCGAACCTGATGTACACTGCACCTAAAGCACGTGCACCGATGAGACCACCTATTAGACCACCTGGGCCAAGAGGACCATGCTATAGATGCAGAGGAGATCACTTCATAAGGGAATGAACTCTGCCATACAACCCACCTCCTCCTAGAACATGGGAAGGGTACTACAATGAGTGTGGAAAGGAACATCTATTTAGAGACTGCCCAAAAAATCCCAATAAGACTCATAGCACTACGCAGATCAATGTGATAGAAGTGATTGAATCGTCAGGAAGTGATAAAGAATACACAGTACCCTTAAAAGAGATTACTCGAAAGAACAAGCAATAAAAGAATTAGATTCTGAACAAAAAGTGGACAAGAGACTAGAGCCAGAGATACAGATAGTAGAAGATTCGGAAGACACATGAAAGAGTAACCAAACAAAGAAAACACAAAGTTGGAAGACTAGAAGGGAAAAACTTAGGAACAAATGGACAAAGAAGAAAAATAAAGAGGACAAGAAGGATGTAAAAGAAAATGGGAAACCGCGGGAACAAAAAGTGCAAGATAACACAACAGCAAGGTCCCAAACCCAAAAGCCAGACAAACTAGGATCAATTCTAGCAGATCTAGTACCACAAGACCTAGACATGTGGCTAGAAGCTTACCAAGCCAGAATCACAACTGGACCGAATATAGAACAACATGAGAAACTCTACCCACAAGGAGAGCTAGAGAAGGAGAGATTGGCAAAATGCAGAAAGCTCATAGAGATAGCTCAGACCACTTTAGAAAAGACTATCCGAGTCCTTCCAGAGACTAGGATACCTGAGAGTCACTTCAATGAGTGTATCGAAAATAATGATAAAAAACCAATGAGAATACCTAAAGAGAAACTTGATGAAGAAGAGCAACAGAGTAACCAAGCTGAACAGATTTCTACAATTCTAGAACTAGAGGCCAATTGGCCACAAGACTTATGGGCCAAGATCTAGGAAGAACGATGGAAAAAAGAATGAGAATTCAAGACCACCCTTTGATGAACTAGACATTGGAGAAACCCAATCGAATCCAAATTTAGAAGAAGCATATGAAGAAGTTTCCATATAGGATCGAAAAAGAGAAGAAGTGCAGAACATCTCCACATTACCTAATTATACGGGAGAATACGAGAAAGGGTCTATAGTTTTTCATGCTCCCATAGTTCAAGGCAAGGAAGATGTATCTTTAGATAAGACATCACACAACTTAGCAGAGCTCAAGAAGACCAAGGTACAATGCTTCTTGACCGTGGAAGAATTGCTGGGAGCCAAGCCACAATTATGGAACCAGTTAGCTAAATAATTGAAAATAGATTCTAAAGAGCCCATGAAGGAAAGTTGAGAAATTAAAGTTCCATCTACCATACAAATCCCTGTCGATAAAGTTAGAGAATTCAGTGAAGGAGATGAAGGAAATACATGCTTACCTATCATATTTAATGATTACATGACTAAAGCCATTTTAGACATCGAAGCAATTGTAGGCATAACCACCAAGGAGATTTGGTAAAAATGGGGAAAAGTAGCCCTACGACCAACACGTACGAAGCTTCAACTAGCAGATGGCCACGTGGAGAGACCCTTATGAATATTGGAAAGGATTAAGTTGACTACCTGCAGAGTAGAATTCAAACACACTCTAGCTGTATGTCAATTTGGGAAGGCCAATAATTACAAATTGATATTAGGACGACCTTTTATAAGACAACTCAGTGTAGTACAAGACTGGGGGAAGAGATGCATTATACTTGCAACATCAGGGAACCACTACCAAGATAAATTTACAGACATTTCCATATAGGGATGTGCCCCCACTACAATGGAATCCTATACATAAAGAGGAAGATGATTTGTCTATTCATAGTGCAGGATCAAGTGACCAATCATGGATGCACAAAGATGATCAATTATGGATGTGAAAGGAAGCAAAACGGGAGGAGAATAAAATTCAATTATGGCCTATAGGACATTGGAATTTCCGCCCCATAGATGATCTTATGTATATGCCTCAAATTTTCCCAGACGAAGCATTCAAACCGCACGGATGGATGGAGGTTGTATCCACCTTAGATGTGTGTGTAAATGAGGAAGTATTAACCATGAATGGATGTGTGGATGAAGATGGTTATGATGTGAGTTTTTACATGGTGGTCCTTCAAGAAGTAGAGGCAGGAGAATTACTAGAAAAGGAATGGATGGAGGAGTATGAAAGCATAGAGATGGAGACATAATTCGATTCGGAGGAACAATACTTAGAAGTTATCTAGGCCAAGAATTAAGACGAAACACCCAATGTATTAGCAATAGAAGCGGCCCAAAGAAGACCAAACAACGAGGAAATAATAGAGAAAGTGGAACAAGCCCCATATCTTTTTGAAGTTCCAGAGCACTTCAAAAGATACGAAGTACAAGAGAGGAAGATAGCTATTCAAATGCCGAAAAGGTAGGCTCAAGAAGGAGAAGCATACAATAACAAGGAACAAACTAAGAAAGTGATAGTGACCCTGGAAGAAGGAGAAGAGACATGTACGTATATTGGAAAAGACATATCACTAGAAGAGGAAGAAGAATTGATAGCTCTAATCAGAGAATACTGAGATGTATTTGCATGGACCTAAAAGGATCTCAAGGGAGTAGATACATCCATTTGTTCCCATAAAATCCCAATGACACCTGATGCAAAACCATCGAAGCAACACCCTTACACATACAATGATGTATATTCGGTGAAAATTAAGGAGGAGATAGACAAATTGTTAGCAGTCGGATTCATTTATGAGATAGAGCACACAAAATGGGTGTCACCATTAGTGGTCGTACCGAAGAAAAATGGAAAATTGAGAGTTTGTATCAACTTAAAGAAAGTAAATGCAACCACTATCCATGATAGCTACCCATTACCAATTACTGACCATATCTTGGAAAGAGTTGTAGGCAAGGAATTATATAGCTTCCTAGATGGATTATCTGGGTATAACCAAGTAGCCATTGCTACTGAGGATCAACATAAAACAACTTTTGCAACTGAATGGGGAGTTTATGCTTTTAGAGTGATGCCATTCGGGCTCACAAATGCCCCTGGTACTTTCCAACTGTTGATGTGTCATGTATTTAAGGAATTCCTAAGGAAGAGTATGGAAGTATACGTAGATGAATTGTGCACCTACTCAAGACAGAGAAGTGAACACATTCCAGAATTATGAAGGATATTTGAGAAATGTCGGCAATATCAAGTGTGCTTGAATCCTGAAAAATGCATCTTTATGGTGAGACAAGGAAAGATCCTAGGACACATTGTATCTAAGAATGGAATTTCCATGGACGAGGATAAGATTAAGGTAATCTTAGAGTTACCTAGACCAAAAAATGCAAAGGAAGTACAAGCCTTTATGGGTCATTGTGGGTACTATAGAAGATTTATCCACATGTATGCCATAATTGCTAAACCACTATATGGATTATTAACTCAATTCACTTGGACAAATGAGTGCGAACAAGCATTTAACGAATTGAAACAACGATTAAGTACAACACCTATATTAAATATACCCAATTGGAATAAACCTTTCCATATTCATGTAGATGCCTCTAATTATGCAATAAGATATATCCTAACGTAGCCAACATATGAAGGAAAATTAGACCATCCAATCGCATACGCAAGTAGACAACTCAACCAAGTAGAAAGGAATTATACCACCACAGAACGAGAAGGTTTAGGAATGGTGTACACAGTCAAGAAGTTTAGGCACTACCTTTTAGCTAACAAGTTCAAGTTTTTCATTGACCATAAGGCCTTATTGTACCTAGTCAATAAACCCTGTAATACAGGGAGGCTAGTGAGATGGTTTCTATTGTTGATGGAGTTTGATTTTGAAGTAGTGGTCAAAAAAGCAAATACTAACGTGAGAGTTGATCATCTGTCTAGATTACCACATGGAGAACCACCCAACCGAGTGGCGGATGACCTACCAGATACATACTTATTCAACCTAGAAGTATGTCTGAAGTGAGCAAAAAAGTTGATTCCGATACTCACACATGGACAACTTCATAGAATCAACAAGGATGCCAGGAAGGAATTTTTGCACTCATGAAATTTGCACATTGTGGCAAGAAGTGTGTACTATAAAGAGTCGAACGGTGCATTTTTGAGGTGTGCAAAAGAGGCTGAACAGAAAAACTTAGTTGAGCAAGCTCATGTAAATCGATGGAGAATGCACATGGAACACTACGAGAATTACAAAGATTGGGAGTGTACTAGCAGATGTACATGAATACATTGAAAGTTGCCAAGAATGCCAAGAAAATACTCCAAAGGACCATACATCACTACAATTCTCTACAATAGCACCAGACTCGAGTAGGGCATTGGTTAAGTTCTTGAAAACACGCGAGCATGAGGAAGGAGCGAGTCTGGCAAGAAAGCGATCCCTGGAAGAACTGAGCAAGGACAATACTATAGTGGGAAAGCAATTATTCAAAAGAGGAAAGGACAATCAGCTATGATTATGCATCCACGAAGGAGAATACTTACTATTTTAGAGATTGCATATGCAAGCACCATAGGAGGACATTTTTTGATCGAAAGAACTATAAAAATGATTCTCTTTGCAGGCTTATGGTGGCCAACTCTACATATGGATGCAGACACTTATGTACGGAGTTTTGAGGTGTGCCAAAGAGCCAAGTATCCTATTAGGAGAGATGACATGCCTCTAAGACCCATGATTTGTGCAAGAGCTTTCTCAAAATGGGGCATTGATTTCATAGGAACTATTAACCCTCCATCCAAAGGATCACATGCGGAGTACATAATAGTGGCAACGGACTATCTAACGAAATGGGTAGAAGCAAATGCAATAAGAAAGAATGATGCACAAACTACCGCAAAGTTTCTCTTTGAGAATTTCTTTACTCGCTTTGGACTACCTATAGAGATAGTAAGTGATAGGGGAATGCACTCCATCAATGAAGTAATATAATCTTTGATGAATGAATTCCTAATAATTCATAAAAAATCATCCCCCAATCACCCTCAAGCTAAGGGTCATGCAGAGAGTTCCAATAAAGTGTTATGTAATGTGTTGACAAAGATAATCAACAATGGAAGGACAGATTGGGACAAACAATTGCATCATGCAATTTGGTCCTTCGGAGTAGCTTACAAGATAGCCATTGGAACTACTCCTTTTAACCTAGTCTATGGACAGAATACGATCTTACCAATTGACTTTCTAGTACCTACTCTACGTGTAGCACGACAGTACGAGTGGACAGGCCATGAACTATCCAAGCAATTAGACCGAATTGAGAAACTCCACGAAATAAGACTACAAGCAGATGTGGGAATTTATGCTATTAAACAGAGGCAGAAAGCATATTATGACACACATATCAAGGACAAAGGCTTAAAGAAAGGAGATTTGTTCCTTGTATATACACTGAAGCAACATGCCAAGAAACTGCAGCAACGCGGATATGAACCATTATTGATTAATCGAATCTCAACAAGCGAAGCAATAAATCTAGCTACATTGGATGGAGACATACTTCCCAACTACATAAGCAGATGTAGAGTGAAACAATATATGGAGCCATTAACGGATCAAATGTTAGCACAACTTGTAGGAGCATAGAACCCACGTTTTTTGCACCGTTGCCAGGGAAAAAACCTAACCAAGGTGCCTTCGTGATGGTTAGAGATCTGGAGTGAAGGAATCGTACTTCTAGAGGTGGATTCGTTCATTGGCAAGTAGTCAAATAATTCAGTAGTTGTTACTTCACACTCTTGGGTGTGTGTAATGAGTTTTTAGGTTTAGGGTTAGGAGTGAGGAAGTAAGGGAAGAGTTAGGGTTAGGCAAGAGAGAGGAGTAGAGTAGGGGGAAGTACATTACACCAAGAAAAATCCCAAAAAATTGTCAAAATTAGTTCAGTATAGGTATTAGGTAACCCAAAGCTATAAAAACCCAAAAAACTAGTTCAGTTGGTCATTTGTGAGATCGAGTATCATGAGGAGAGCAGTGACCAACATCGCAGTGGTGGTATCATGCCTAGCAAGCAAGAAATAGATCAAGTGAGCCCAAAGCTTAGGCAAGGCATCCTTGAAGGTGAGTTATACAAATTTTTGATATCAAAAACACCTCCAAAATACACACACATGTGATTAAAATTGTTTTTGGCATTGTGGGGTATAATAGAGAGTTTTTTGAGATCCTTTAAGTGATACAGGGGCACAAGAGTGAAGAGGTGAGAGAAATAAACACTTTGCACACAAAAAAATTAAGTTTAGATTAAATTTGGCCGAAGTATCGTGATCGATTGAGTTTTGGTATCGTGATACCAAAATTCCCTAGTATCGTGATACTGGCATGGTATCGTATTGTTGCATACCCACTTGAGGTAGCCCAACAGAAGCGACCACGAATCACTTGCTGGAATTGTGGTAAACTTGGACATACAAAAATAAGGTGCAGATTGCAACCTCTTCATATGAAACAGGCTACAGCTCGATTGCATAACATGGAGGTCTATAATGAAGAAATTCCTCCTGTTTGGACAGAGGAATCACTGGAGAAGGACTTAAGTACCTTGGGTAACGATATCTCTCTACACTCTCTTCTTTGCATGCAGGGTACAATAAATAACAAACTAGCTAAAATTCTACATGACGATGGTAGTTCACATGACTTCATTTCACATTTATTAGTACAAGAACTTAAATTACAAACGTTTCCTTCTTTGTATAAAGTGAAAGCTGCATTTCAAGGTAGTCGTTATAATGTAACACGAGAAGTGCAAGATGTTACGATTAGCATAGGCCCTTATGTTGATTCACGAACATTTTTAATTGCACCTTTGCAATCTTATGATGTTATACTAGGGATGCCTTTTCGTCACCATTATAACCCACGTATTGACTACCATACTCATACCTTTAAGTTTGTTTTCAAAGGTCAAATCATTACTTTGTCTGCACGGCATGATTTCCAGCCATTTCCATTGATTAGTCACACTCAAGTAAAGCGTGCATTTAGGAAAGGATTCAACTCATGCATTGTTTTTGTCAATGTCATCAATGATTATACTCATACACTTCCAGATCCATATAAACCTTTCATGAGTACTTATAAGGATTGTTTTATGTCTGAATATCCCTCTGAACTACCACCATCTCGAGGATCCTTTGACCATAGCATAGACTTAGTCCCTGGTAGTTCTCCTCCTCATAAAGCACCTTATAGACATGGCCCACTACATCAAAAGGAAATAGAAAATCAAGTAAAAGACCTACTACAAAAAGGACTTATAGGGCCTAGTTCTTCCCCATTTGGAGCACCAGTTCTCTTAGTAGAGAAGAAGAATAAAACTTATCGAATGTGCATTGATTATAGAGCCCTTAACAAGATCACGATCAAGAATAGATACCCTATTCCTCGAATAGATGATCTCTTAGATAAGTTACGAGGAGCTCGTGTCTTTAGTAAAATTGATCTTAAATCGGGTTACCATCAGATTCGTATGACACAAAGTGATATTTTTAAGACTGCATTTAGAACTCAAAATGGCCATTATGAATTTATGGTAATGCCCTTTGGACTTATTAATGCCGCTGCTACATTTGCGCGAATGATGAATAATATTTTTCTTGATTACCAAGCTTTTGTTCTTGTATTCTTTGATGACATACTTGTTTACAGTAAGAATGATAGTGAACATGAAAAGCATCTTGAAACAGTTTTTCATTTGTTACGAGAGAACACACTTTATGCTAATCCTGAAAAGAGTTATTTCTTTCAGCGTAAGCTAGAATATTTAGGACATATTATTTCAAGTGAAGGTGTGCATGTGGATCCGAAAAAGATTAGAGTTATCATAGAATGGCCTACACCACAATCAGTCAATGATGTTCATTCTTTTCTTGGGTTGGCTAGTTTCTATAGGAAGTTTGTTCGAAATTTTTCTTATTTAGCATTGCCTCTTACTTTGTTGTTGAAAAAGAAAATAAAATTTGCATGGGGATTTATCCAACAACAGTCCTTTGACAAACTTAAACATGCACTTTCACATGCACCTGTTTTACAATTACCTGATTTTTCACAACCCTTTCATGTTGTTACTGATGCTAGCGGTTCAGGAATAGGTGCTGTTCTGATGCAAAATGACCATCCCATTGCATTTGAGAGTAGAAAGCTTAAACCCTCAGAGCATAATCATAGTACGTATGATAAAGAATTGTTAGCAGTTGTGCATGCTTTGCGAATTTGGAAACACTATCTTATGGGCTCTGAGGTCTTAATCAAAACCGATCAACAGGCTATTAAGCATTTATTAAGTCAGCCCTTAATCTCTGATAGGCATCTTAAATGGGCATCATTCATTCTAAATTTCCAACCCATGATACAATATCAGCCAGGTAAAGCTAATGTCGTAGCTGATGCTCTTAGCCGTTTTCCTTCGAATTCCGTTGTTTTGAATAATATTTTTGCCATTCAAATTCATTCTTTTCAAGACATGGTTTCCACTTATGCATCTGATTTGTATTTTTCACGTGCATGGCATGACTCCAATAATGGTGCCTCTTTTGAACATTATACATTTCATCATGGTTTTCTCTATTTTCAACATAGATTGTGCATAACCCAAGCTTTTAAAGATTTTGTCATTAAAGAAATGCATGAACCATCTTACATGGGTCATAGAGGCATACAAAGCACCATTTCTGCTTGCAAAGATTTCTTCTTTTGGCCACACATGGAAAAAGACATTGCACATTATGTTTCTCAATGCATTGTATGTCAACGTGTCAAACGTCATCATGGTAAACCATGGGTTGTCATGTGTGCAACATATGTACTTAATAGGTGTCCCACTAAAGCATTGCAGTATATCACTCCATATCAGGCTTGGCATGGTCGCAAGCCATCTGTTGCTCACCTGCATGTTTTTGGTTGTTTGGCATATGCATTAGTGCCTGAACAACAATGCAAGAAATTGGATGATAAAGTTGTGAAATGTATTTTTGTTGCGTACAGTTTTGAAAGCAAAGGCTATCATCTCTATCATCCACGGACTAAATGCATTTTGGTTAGTCGTGATGTTGTTTTTGTGGAAGATACTATTCAGCCATTACTTTCATGTACTAAGGAGACATTAGTTAGCTCCAAAGACATGTATGACACTTTGCTACCTCTTTTTACAGGTGGACAATCTAATGCTAGTCCTAATGAGGTTTCTCGTACATGTTTCATGTGATGATGCAAATCATTCCATTTATGATACAGAGCTACATGATGCACTTGTTGATGAGAGAGTTGATATTGACGAGGCAAAAACTATGCCAAAATGGCTGGTCTAGACTTTGCGTGACAACAAATTAGATGCACCTCTGTCATATCATACTCATTCATGCTCTCATAGTGCCTCTTTTGCATTAGATTGCTATGATATGGCTGCCTCTAGACTCTATGATGAGAATGAGCCTATTTTGTTTGATGAAGCACAAAATTCAGAAAATTGGATGGTTGCTATGAAATCTAAATATGATGCTATAATGAAGAATGGTACCTGGTCTTTGTGTGACTTGCCTCCTTGCAAGAAGGCCATTGGCACTAAGTGGGTATACACGCTGAAGCATAAGCTTGATGGAATAGTTGATAGGTATAAGGCTAGGCTTGTTGCAAAGGGTTATGCTCAAGAAAGAGGAATTGGTTTTGATGAGACCTTTGCTCCTACTTGCCGAATGACTACTATTCATAGCATCTGTGCACTTGGAACTCATCATGGTTGGAATGTACATCAGTTGGACATTAAAACTGCATTTCAGAATGGTGATTTTCTTGAAGAAGTGTATGTTTTTAGCCTCGTGGCTTTGTGCAGAGAGGGCATGAAAACCAAGTGTGCAAGTTAAAGAAGGCATTATATGGTTTAAAGCAAGCACCACGTGCTTGGTATGAAAAGATCCATGCCTATCTGATTGCACATGGTTTTGAGAACAATCCAACTGAAAGCACCTTGTATGTTAAGTATGTTAATGATGTGCTTCTGATCATTGTTATGTATGTCGATGACATGTTGTTCACTGGTCCTCATGAGAGGCATATTGCTAATTTTAAGGCTAATCTGCATGCCTCATTTGAGATGTCAGATTTGGGGCATTTGCATCATTATTTAGGCATCCAGTTTTATGCAAGTTGATGGCGGAATAGCTCTATGTCAAACAAAATATATTGACACATTATTGCAACTTTTTTGGCCTTGAAGTTTGCAAACCTATTACCACTCCTATGGAGAGAGGTTTACAATTGAGTCTTCATGATGTTGGAGATGCGTTTGATGTTGTTCTCTATCAGCAAGTTGTTGGATGCTTGATTTACTTATGCATTACTCGGCCATATATTTAGTTTGCTATCCCATAGATAAGCAAGTTTATGCATTGCCCAAGTGTCAAGCATTGGTAGGCGGTTAGGCACATCTTTCACTACTTGAGTGGTACCCGGCCACGTGGATTATTTTATCCCAAGGGGGGATCACTACCACCTGATTTACATGCTTTTTCTTACTCTAACTGGGCTAGTTGCTATGACACTCGTTTGTCCACCAATGGTTCTTGCTTCATGTGTGGTAGCTCATCCATATCTTGGTTGAGCAAGAAGCAACCTACTATGGCCACTTCTAGTTGTGAGACTGAGTATAGGGTAGCCTTCATGGTGACTTTTGAGTGTGTGTGGCTCAAACCCCTGATGGCTGATTTGGTTGTTGGTCAATCTTCTACCACCACCATCTTCATTGATAGTTAGAGCGCATTGGCATTTGGGAAGAATCTTGTGTTCCATGCTCGCACTTAGCATGTCGAGGTGCATTACCATTATGTCAGGGAGAGGTTCTCTATTGGAGAGATCATCTTGTTATATCCTATGTAGGAGAACATTTCATACCTTTTCATGAAGGCTTTGCCTAAGGAGAAATTTGAAGCTTTTCACAAATCTTTGGGCTTACTTTCTTTTGTGGATTGATTCCACATAGCTTGGCACTTCCTTATGCATGAGTGCTAGCTCCTTGTTCACCGCATCACTCCCAGGGGGGATTTGTTGATATATTTAGGTAGTGATGTGTGTGAACACACTAGAACCATCGGGGCAATTTTTTCCCTCTTTAGGAGGTTTTTTCCCTCGGCTTGTATATATGCCTATTACCCTAACAGGTTACTTATTCTTTGTACATTCTAGTGGTAATACATTTAGTATTGTGTGTTATGCCTCAAGCTTCTTCTTCTTCCTTGTGTTGTTTGCATGCTTTCGCAGACCGAAAACTCCAACAACCGGATGGGCACAAATTTTGAGGCATATCACTTTTCATGGTTTTCACGCAAACTTTCTCTCTCTCTCTCTCTTCCAAAACTAATATATTTGCATAAGATAAGTTTTCAGTGAACCTACATATAATGTTTTAAGATGATTTGACAACATTAATCTAGATTTGGCACAACTAATTGAAATCCTTACACGACCTTTTTTTGCCATTTTTTTCCCTAATGGTGATGTAGCTATTTATCCCAATCAAAACTTTATTGTTTATGAGCTTGATCAATACATTGCACAAGATCTTATTAGTACTCTTCTCTGGTCCATTCACTTGTGGAATCCTCTCCTCTTCTTTCTTCCGATTTTGCACTCCTACGAGTCATGCTAACATCTGGTCTATTAATGGCTCACGAAAGGCCCAAATCGCATGATGCAATTGTTTGTCCCAATCCGACCTTCCATTGTTGATTATTTTTGTCAACACCACACACAACACTTTATTTGAACTCTCTGCTTGACCATTGGCTTGAGGGTGATAGGGGGATGATTTTTTATGAATCACTAGGAATTCATTCATCAAGGATTCTATTACCTCATTAATGAAGTGTGTTCCTCTATCACTTAGCATCTCTATAGGTAGTCCAAAGCAAGTAAAGATGTTCTCAAAGAGGAACTTGATTGTGTTTTTTGCATCATTCTTTCTTGTTGCTTTTGCTTCTACCCATTTAGTTAGATAGTTTGTTGCCACTATTATGTAGTCAGCGTGTGATCCTTTGGCGGGTGGATTAATAGGTCCTATGAAATCGATACCCCATTTGGAAAAGGCTCTTGCACAAACCATGGGTCTGAGAGGCATATCAACTCTTAGAATAGGATATTTGGCTCTTTAGCACAGCTCACAACTCCGTACATAAGTGTATGCATCCATATGTAGAGTTGGCCACCACAAGCCTGCAAAGATAGATGATCGGCTCTCATGTGGGTATTTCCTTTTTTGACCACAATGACCCATAAAAGCTTGCACCTCCTTAGCATTTTTTGGTCTTGGAAGCTCTAGGATCACCTTTACCTTATCCTCGTCAGTGGAAAGAATGATGTGTCCTAGGATCTTTCCTTGTCTCACCATAAAGATGCATTTTTCCAGGTTCATGCACACTCGATATTGTCAAAACTTCTCAAATATCCTTCGTAACTTCGGAATATGTTCATGTCTCTGACCCGAGTATGTGCATAAGTCGTCGACATATACTTCCATACTCTTTCTTAGGAACTCTTTAAAGACGTGACACATCAACCTTTGGAAAGTATCAGGGGCATTTGTGAGTCCGAATGGCATCACTCTAAAAGCATAGACTCCCCATTCAATGGTGAATGCTCTCTTATGTTGGTCCTCTGTAGCAATAGCTACTTGGTTGTATCGAGAGAATCCATCTAGGAAGCTATAGACTTCCTTCCGCGCAACTCTTTCCAAGAGATGATCAGTGATAGGTAATGGATATCTTTCACGGATTGTGGCTGCGTTTACTTTCTTCCGGTTAATATACACTCTTAATTTCCCATCGTTTTGGGTACAACCACTAATGGTGACACCCATTCTGTGTGCTTATTTCATAAATGAATCTGGTTGCCAACAATTTGTCTATCTCCTCCTTAATTTTGGCCGAATAGACATCATTATAAGTATAAGGGCATTGATTTGATGGTTTTGCATCCAGAGTCATTGGGATTCAATGAGAACAAATGGATTGATCTACACCTTTGATGTCCTTGTAGGTCCATGCAAACACATCTCGATATTCTCGAATTAGGCTTATCAGTTCTGTTTCCTCTTTTGGCGACACATCTTTTCCAATGTAGGTACATCTCTCTTCTCCATCTTCCATGGTCACCATTACTTTCTTAGTTTGTTCCTTGTTATCATATGCTTCTCCTTCTCTGGCCTCCCTTTTAGGCATCTGAATAGCTATCTTCCTCTCTTCTACGTCATATCTTTTGAAGTGCTCTCGGACTTCAAAAAGGTCGGGGTTTGGTTCTTCCTTATCTATCATCTCCTCATTGTTCGGTCTTGTCTGGGCTACTTCTATTGCTAATACCTTGGGTATTCTCCCTGTTTCATCGGCTTGAATTGCTTCCAAATATTGTTCCTCTGAGTCAAATTCTGGCTCCATCTCTATGCTTTTGTACTCTTACCTCCATTCCTTTTCTAATAATTCTCCTTCCTCTACTTCTTGAAGGACTACCATGTAAACCTTAGATGTGTGTGTAAACGAGGAGGTACTAACCATGAATGAATGTGTAGACGAAGAAGGTTATGACATAGGTTGCATCTCCGTAGTATCGGCATTCTCATTACTAGAACTAGTCGTCATTGTACTCCTAGTGTCCTCTGATTTAGTAGAGCTTAGTGTCCTTTTGAGGTCATCAGCTAGGTTGTCTTCTAGGTCAATGCATTCTTGGAGACACTCACTCAATGTCTGGAGCCGTTTTATGTAAACTAGGGTTCTCTATGTTCCATTAGTCAATCCATCCAAGAATAATGATATCATTTTTTGCTGAGAGGGTCTTTCTGTTGTTGGGCATCTATCCACATATTGGTTGAATCTTCGGGTAGCTATTTCTATGGTTTCATTTGGGTTTTGTTTGAGACTATGAATTAAGGATTACGAGTTGTGTTTAATCCCTCTCTTGGTGAATTCTCCAATGAACTCTTGGAAAAATTTCTCAGTATTTCCAAATTGATTTGGATCCCATGGTTAATCCAAAGGAATCATACTGAACAAAGAAGTCATCCACTTGTTCGGCTCATAATACTTGCTAAAACTCTGCTATGTGGTCATATGGTTCTCCCATTCCATCATAGTGATATCTCATGCATTTAGCAACTTGAATCATTTTGAGCCTTCTTATTAGTTTTGGTGGTCTGGGTATTACAGGAATTGCTAGTCTAATTGGAGGCATTCCTGGTTGCACACTTGGTTGTGGCCTTGGTCTAATGGGTGGACGGTTCATGTTACCTATTCCAGGGTGGGTTTGGTTGTGTGACTTCACTCCTAACATTGTGAATTGCACATGAGTTCGGTTGGGAACACTTGGTTGGCTCGTTTGTCCTGACATTGTATTCTCCGTTCCTAGATGAGTTCTGAAAGGATTATGTGAGATAGTTGCCTGCTCTCAAGGAGGGAATACAAGCAACCCCGTATAATTCAATTGAGACCTATCAACTGCATCTATTGACAAGTACCTTCTTTGGTTTTGGTCTAAATATTTGACTCTAGACTCATCTTCTGGATCCTTTAACTCATAAATGGTAAGTGGACTTACTTCTTGTCTTCAGATGGGTGAATCTCTCTATAACAGTAGATCTGACCCCTGAATCAGATATACCTCCAACAGGTAATCAGCTTGAGGTATCAAATCCCCTCTGTAGCTCAAGCGTAAGCACCACCTCCTTTACTTGTCAATCCGCGGAGACGTGAGGACCGGTATGAAGACCACGAGCAAGTGAAGGCACAAGTGCGTGAGTGAAAGCACACAAACATGCACACACATACACACACACGCGCACAAAGTAAGATCAAGGAGAGGAACAATGGAAAGCTTAGATTGCAAAAGAGTTCTCTCACAAAAGTTCTATTCTCTAACAAGCTAACCTCAAAAATGAGCTCTCTAGCTCTTTTTATAGTTTTTTGACTAGTTTTGGCCCTGTCCAGACCTAGTGTCCGGCCTAGTTAAAAATTAGGTTCCAGGGCTTATTTGAGGGCTCAAACGAAGTCTAAAAATTATGAAAATTGGTACGATGGTGCTTCTAATACTCCTCAAGCTCGAGGACTCCTCGGCTTGAACAAAATGGAGTTACTAAAAATAGATAATGGTATTTACAATGGTTTTTAGTGATGAAAATCACTATTTTTGTAGGGGATTCTTCTGGAAATTTGACATACACTTCTTGGAGCTCCCTACTTGCTCCCTTTCCTTGTGTGTCCACCTTTTGATATGCTTCCATGCTTTGTCCTTGACTTTGAGCTTCAACACTCCCCCCCCTCTCGAGTCTGTCGTCCCTGACAGACCCTTGTTGGAAGGGCTGTTCCATGTAGTGCTTTGAGAGGTGATGTCCATCCGTTGTATGAGCTGGTTCCTTGGATTCCAGCAAGAATGTGTCGTTGTGAGCTTTCAAAACTGCAAGTTGCTCAGAAGAGGTTGTCAAGAGTGATTTGGAGCAACTACTAGCTTCAATTTGCTTCTGAGATATGGATGTTGTTCCCATGATGTCCGCTAGCTCTTTTAAAGATGATGTTGAGAGCAGTCATGCCAACTACTCATAACCCATAATGAATGATGGGTAAGTGTGTTCGTGCCTGGGTTGAAAAAAGTATGTGCCTTGTGCACGGCCTTGTAATGTAGCCCTACGCATGCTTACAAATTGCGGTTCTTGAGCTAAGTGCTCAAGGGTATGCTGACGAAGAGGTTTCCTAAACTATCATGGTT
This sequence comes from Ceratopteris richardii, assembly GCA_020310875.1. Lineage (NCBI taxonomy): Eukaryota > Viridiplantae > Streptophyta > Polypodiopsida > Polypodiales > Pteridaceae > Ceratopteris > Ceratopteris richardii. The sequence goes on along the minus strand of CM035416.1, from coordinate 157,427,218 downwards.
ATGGTGTTTCCAGAGTAAAGATACTTACCATGGAGAAGGTTGATGGATGTTTGTCTCTTCGTGTTGTACACTCGGCCTTTGGGATGGAACCTTGTTGATGAATGTCCATGTTGATTGTCCACTGATGAGATCTTTTGAGTGGTGGATCCCCTCTCCTCTTTTCAAAGCAACATTTGTCACTAACAATGTGCATTTCTGAGCTTGGGCTCATGCACATTCACTTCCCTATATTGACACTCAGAGGAATATTGGACACGTGCCGGTTTATAAGAGATTACCATGCTGATTGACATAGACCATTCACTAGTGCTACTGTGCCATACTGGTTCAGGAAATACTAAGAATTGAATTGCTTTATATTCCTTGGCAAGCAACATCGGGTAACTATACCAAGCTGAGTTTCACATATTCTCTTTAGCTCACCATATGCAGGAGTCTTCACCTCTAGAACTACCCTTTGCAGATATCTCCTTGGATGCTCTGGTACATGAAGTAATTAAGCATCACTCAAGTTGCGGACCTTCAAGCTCTTCATTCCTACCATGGTAAGAGAAAATCATAGTTGTAGATGCCATGTTCATGCCAAGTGCTTGCCATCTACCAGATAAGGCAGCAATAATATCATCGGCTAGCCGAGACACACTTCTATCCAAAGTGATAAATGCCCAGTAATCAATAGTTCCACCTTCAACGAAGCATGACTCATTCATGTTTCATAAGCCAAACCTGGGAACAAGCTCGCTCCCCCTTTTTTTTTTTTTTTTTTTTTGAGGAAAAGGATATCACCAAACAAGAACACAAAAGTTAGTATCAATAGAAATGTTTGACATATGTCACTGTGCTCTTGTGCATGGGATTCTCAAGTGTGTCTATGCACGGCCGTGTAATGTGGCCCTATATTAATGCATACTTTGGAAATGCATGACCTGAATGGTGCAAAAGACAGGGTTGTGCAAGGAGCACATGGTTGTTGCTCGTTCGAGGCTTTCGATGTTATTTGCGGAGGTTGATGCCGACCTTGGTGGAGGTATCCATTGAGTCTCGAATTGATGTAATCCTCCTTATTGGAGTCCATTTTAGAACAGTATTTGGCACTGTAGAGATCACTTCAGGCACCTTCCTCTTCGGATGCGTTCTGAACTGTGGTATCCAGTGTGGTTGGCACTTTGGTTCGATGGAGGCTGCTTGTACTTTTGGCTTCCAAACCCATATCCTTTTTGCACGTCTTCCTACTTTTCTTGAAGAGCTGATTTGATCTTCTTTCGGTCTCTGTACGTGGTTCTTACCCTCTTCTCTTTTTGGCTTCTCGGTTGAGACCTTTCGCATGTGGGAGAACATAGGTTGTTGTGGATGTAAGAGCTTCTTAGGTACCCACATTTGTAATTGCCCTTGTTGAGCTGCAGCTAACTGCTTAAGCACCCAAACTTGTTGGATACCTTGTGATTGAGCTTGTCCGAGCTGCTGTCTTCGTCTTCTGACTTGGTTGGCTTGCCTGGATGGAATTTGTGGGGGCAAGGTGGGTGGTTGCTCTCCTTTGCGTACCCATATCTGCTTCATGCTCTGAACTGCTTTTTTGTCGAATGGTGTCTTTCTATTTGATGTGGCAGTTGTCGTGAACGGTTGTGTTTGCTTGTGTGGTGGACTCACAACTGTGGCTACATGATTCTTTGGAGAAGAAGAAAGATCCACCCGCCTTCGAACCTGGTCTTCCACGATTGACTCCTTCTGCATTATAGAGCTTTTGACACATACAACATCTTCTTTCATATGATTAGTCTTGGAAGAACTAAGAGAGTGTGTGGTGCCACGATTTAGGAGCATGCAGTTCTCTAATTCTAATGTAATGCATCGTTCATGTACCCAAACTTGAAGAATTTGACTTCTTAGGTTTAAGTTAACTGCATTGTCATAGATCCAATCTTGACCCAGGACAAGTGGTTCTGTAAGGTTCTCATCTTGACATACTAGCGCTTTGACTTTCATTGGAACATCGTGAAGGTAGATGGGAAGCTCCACCTCGCCCAAACAAGGGGTTTCCACACCTCCCAATCCTATGAGATAAGCTTCTATGGGATTGATGTTCAGCTGCAAGTCTTGGCAGTAGGAAAGTCTAACTGCACTACTTGCTGCACCTGAGTCAATCAATGCTTTCACCGTCCTTGCACCCTTCCCTTGTCCTATCTCTATGGTCACAAAGGGTCTTCGGTCAATGACATGAGAAGTCGTTATGCCTGACTTTTGACACATATCCATGTGATATTTTGGGGCTTTTGAGTTGACTTCTAGGCCTAATCGCCTTAACTTATTTCGCCTAATACGCTCTCTGGCCTCTACATGTGCTTCTTCTCTCACTCTTAACTCTTCTTCTTTTCGCTTCTTAGCAGTGTTGAGTCTCATTAGCATATCCTCAGTAAGAGGTTCTTGATATAGCTTGACTCTACAACCACTAATATAGTTTGGCAAGATATCTCCTTCTAGAGTGGCCAACTGAACTGCACCACTAGTGGAAATTCTATTAATGATCATGGGTCCGTATCCTCTTTTTTCCAACTTACGGGCATGTTGTTTTAGTGTGTATACCAACACTAGATCTCCCTCTTTCAATCCCTTATCCTTGATGTGTGCATCAAAGTATGCCTTTTGCCTCTTCTTTGCAGCGTAGATGCCTGCTGCCGCTCGTAGCCTCGTCTCACCCAAGCGTTCGAGATCAAAGATCCTAGAGGACAATTCATGCCCATTCCACTCATACTCTTGTGCTACTTTTAAGGCAGGGATTAAGAAATCTAATGGTAGCACAACGTTCTGTCCGAAGACCATCTGAAATGGGGTGGCGTTGAGTACCGTTTTGTAGGCAACTCGATAAGCCCAAACAGCATGATGAAGTTGTTTGTCCCAATCAGAGCGTTTATTATTTACCAGTTTTGTCAATACGTTACAGAGGATCTTATTGGTACTCTCGGCTTGTCCGTTGGCTTGTGGATGATAGGGGGCAGATTTCTTATGTACCACCAAGAATTCTTGGAGAAGATTTTCAATGACTTCATTCAAGAAGTGTGTGCCTCTATCGCTCACCAACTCTATTGGTAGTCCATATCTCGTGAACACATTCTCGAATAAGAACTTAGCCGTAGTCTGAGCATCATTCTTTGTTGTGGCTTGGACTTCTACCCACTTTGTAAGGTAATCTGTGGCTACAATGATGTACTCTGCATGGGAGTTTCTAGCTGGGGGGTTAATAGGACCTATGAAGTCTATGCCCCACTTCGAAAATGCACGTCCTCCCATCATTGGCCTCAAGGGCATCTCGTCCTTTCTCACTGGATATTGTGCACGTTGGCATGTGTCACATTTCTTCACATAGGTATGTGCATCCATATGAAGAGTGGGCCACCAAAGTCCTGAGAATAGAATGGTCTTGATCACTCGGTCAGGACCAAAATGTCCACCTGCAACACCGCTGTGTGCAGTTTCTAAGACTTTCAAATAATCTGATTCGTGAACGCACAGTCTTAAGTAACCATCTTTGCCTCTTCGGTATAGGTTGTCTCCTACTAGGGCATAGCCTTGAGCCTCTTGCTCCATGCTTCTTCTTCTTGCTAGACTAGCCTCTTTGGGTAATCTTCCCGATCTCATAAACTCTACCAATGGAGCACTCCATTATGGAATTAATGACACTTGATAAAGGGTCGCATGCTCCACTGGGGGTCTCTCTCCGCACCTTGGACAATTCTTAATCCACTCATGTATTTCTTTGTCCATGCTAGGCCAATACACTCCTAAACGCTTTAGATTCTGCAATGTTCGTTGTTTAGAATAGTGATTTCCTAGCATTCCTTCATGGGCTTGCTGCAACCAACTACTATGTTCATCATCCTCCACACAACAAGCTAATACACCCTCAGTATCTTGTTTGTACATGCTTCCTGCTAATATGTGATATTTTTGTGATTTTACAATTTCTTCTTGTGAGGTTTTCACATTCTTATTTGCAGGGCCAAAGGTTAGGACTGGTACCAACTTATTTGCCCATTTAGGAACAACTTCTAAATTGAACAGATAAGCATCGGGTAATTCGTCAGACACTCCTTGCGGTGACTCTCCTGAAGTGATGCGAGAAAGGTGATCTGCCCGAAGGTGGGTTCTACCTTTCCTGACAACAACTTCAAAGTCATATTCCATTAGTAAGAGGAACCATCTTACTAAGCGTCTAGTATTGCAAGGTTTATTGACCAAATATAACAAAGCTTGATGATCAGTGAAAAACTTGAACTTGTTGGCCAATAAATAGTGTCTAAACTTCTTCACAGCATATACCATGCCTAAGCCCTCTCGCTCAGTTGTGGTATAGTTCCGTTCAGCTGCAGTGAGTTGCCTACTAGCATATGCTATGGGCAAATCTAAGTTTCCTTCACTTGTGGGTTGTGCTAGCACACATCCTATGGCATGATTGGATGCATCCACATGGACATGGAATGGTTTATTCCAATCAGGAGTGGTGAGTATTGGTGCCGTGCACAAACGTTTCTTCAGTTCATTGAAAGAATTCTCGCATTCATCATTCCACTCAAAATTAGACAACAAGGCATAAAGGGGTTTAGCTATGATCGCGTACATGTGGATAAACCTGCGATAATATCCACAATGGCCCATAAAGGCTTGTACTTCTCTAACATTCCTTGGCCTTGGTAGCTCTGCTATGGCTCGTACCTTATCTTCATCTGTTGAGATTCCATTCTTAGAAACAATATGGCCTAAGATTTTACCTTGACGCACCATGAACACACACTTTTCTGGGTTCAGACACACTCGATATTCTCTACACTTGTTGAAGATTTGTCTGAGCTCAGGGATGTGAACCCTTCTTTCTTGGGAATGAGCACATAAATCATCCACATACACTTCTAAGCTCTTTCGCAAGAACTCTTTGAAGACATGACACATGAGCCTTTGGAATGTTGCAGGTGCATTGGTGAGCCCAAATGGCATCACACGAAATGCAAAGATTCCCCACTCTGTAGCAAAAGCTGTTTTGTGTTGATCTTCTGGGGCAATGGCTACTTGATTGTAACCTGAAAATCCATCAAGGAAGCTATAAACTTCCTTGCCTGCAACACGCTCCAAAAGGTGTTCTGTGATTGGAAGTGGATAACTATCTCTAATCGTAGCGGCGTTAACTTTTTTAAGGTTAATACACACTCGCAACTTCCCGTTCTTCTTGGGTACCACAACAATGGGGGACACCCATTCGGTATGCTCAATCTCATAGATGAATCCAGCTTCAATTAACCTATCAATTTCTTCTTTTATTTTGGCTGCATAGGTATCATTATATGTGTAGGGCTTCTGTTTGGTGGGCTTAGCATCAGCAGTCATGGGGATAGTATGAGAGCAAATTCTTGGATCTACCCCTTTCAAGTCTCTATAGTGCCATGCAAACACGTCCCTATATTCCCTTAATAGAGCTATGAGCTCCATTTCTTCTCTTGCACTTAGGTCATCTCCTATATATGTGCATCTCTCTTCGTTCTCTTCAATGGTCACTACAATCTTCTTGGTCTTTTCTTTATTATCATATGATTCTCCTATGATGACCTCTCTCTTAGGCATTCGTACCAAAATTTTGCGGTCGTCAACTTCATATTTCTTGAAGTTTTCTGGTACTTCAAACAATGATTCCTCCTCTTCTTGTTTCACTGCTTTTCTTTTCTTTTTCTTTTGACTACTCTCACTCCCATCCTTTGAGTTTACTGTTTTAATACTTGTGAGAGGTTCTTCTTCTTTCTGGGTGAACACTCCTATATCTTCTAGATAGTGCTGCTCTGAGTTAAAGCAACTATCCATCACAATAGACTCCAGATCATCGTCATTCTCTTCTTCTTCTATGACATCACTAGGGTCACATTCTTCTAGCAAGGGTTGACACATGAACACTGAGATATCATAACCCTCCTCATCACAATGAGGTGTCCACTGTTCCTCATTGACAGCAATGTCCATGGTGGCTAAGATTTCTGGCCAGCCATGAGGCTCAAACTCCTCATCTGGAAAGATCATCAGTGTGTAGGCTGGGTCTCTAACTGGTCTATCTCCTAGCGAAGTTCCTTCTTCTCTTGCCTTTAAACATTTTTCCTCTTCCTTTGCGACCTTGCACATCCACAAATGAGTATCTTCATGCAGCCATGATGGATCAGGTGAACTTTCAGAATGCACAGAGATGGAATCTTCTTTCGCTTTGTGGATAGAATTCCACTGTAGGGGTGGTACATCCCTGAAGGTGTAATCCTTCAAATTGACCTTGGTGGTGACCCCTAAGTGCTGTAAGTACAAGGAGTTAGTTCCCCAATCCTGTACTATTTGCAATTGTCGTAGGAAGGGTCTTCCTAGGATCATCTCATAGACATTATTTTTCTCAAAGTCACATATAGCAAATGTGTGCTCAAACTCTACACCACAAGTGGTTAGAGTGATCCCTTCTAGCAATCCTAGAGGTCTTTCAAAATGACCATCAGCCATTTGAAGCTTCATTCTCGTTAGTCTTAATGTGGGCTTGCCCCATTGCTTCCACAAGGAGGTGGTCGCAATAGCAACACCAGCACCTGAATCTATGATTGCTTTGGTTGTGTAACCTTGGTAGGTGATTGGAAGATAAGTATTACCTTCTTCACCCTCACACATGTCCCCTATTTTGTCTAGAGGTATCTCTGGTACCCTTTGCTTGGAGCCTACTTTTGGCATGTTGGAATCAAGTTCTGGGACCTGATCCTTCACATGATTCCATAACTCAGGTTTTGCTTTGAGCAGCTCTTCTACAGTGAGATGACACTGAACCTTAGTGTTCTTCACGACATCAGTGTTCCTTGGAACCACTGAGTCTTCATTTTTTACTAGTATTGTGGGAGCTCTAATCTAGAGAGATTCAGATTCCCATGGGTCGGGAAATTGAGGCAGTTCTTCTAAGGTATTAGATTCAAAATCTAACCTTTCGTCTTCTTGTTGTTCTGCTTCATCTTCGTAAATAGATGGGATGTCTTGGGAAAATTGATCATGAAGATCATCAATCTAAGGAATAGGAGGGGAATTACCCTTCTCCTTGGCCCATTTCTCTTCTTGTATTTCTCGCAAGAATTCTTGAGAGTACTGTTGAATTGAAGGAGGTATTCCTGGATCCGTGGAATTAGGAACATAAGCTCCCATTGGTGGTGAGCTTCCTCTTTCAATAACTGGTTGAGCCTGAGGAGGTAAAGAAACTTGTGGTTTGTTTACCAACTGCTCTAATCTTTCTAGTAAGCCCTGGAAATGCAAATCTGATTTGATAGAGTTTGTCTGATTGAACTTTTGACTAGTCTCAAGTATGGCTTGAGCTTGTTCTACCATTTTCATGCACATTTTCATCCGTTCAATCTCTAAATCTGCTCTAGGGTAACTCTTGTCTAGGTTTGCCACTGTAGGCCCTTCTTGAAGTCGAGCCTGGTAGGCCTTGAACATCATGTCCAAGCCTTCTGGGGTTGGATCTGCAAGAACAGACCCTGGTTGCGGTCTATTTACAATGGGTGGTGGGGTGGGATGAGATGGAGTGGATGGAGTTTCGGTATGTGAGGGGCTTTGAGATGCAATGTCTTCTATTTTTGTTTTCGCTTCTTTTAAGCTTTCTTCTAGTTCCGATAACTTTTTATTCCACTTGCGATTGGCCTTCTCTCTGGTATCCTTCCATGTTCTTGTTTTCCTCTTACTAGGCTCTCTCGATTCACTCGACTCTGATTGTTCTACTGGTTTATCCTGTTTTAAGGCTTGTGCTCTAGTGACAGCTTGTATAGGAGCCACATTGCTACTACTTGAACTTGAATCTGCCACTAAGCCTACCACATTAATGGGTGTAATCTTGGGTGCACTGGAGGGGTTTCTTGGACAATCTCTGGGGAGATGGTCTTTGCCACAATCAGGACAAAAAACCTGTATTGTGATAGCCTGTCCTTGATTCGGAGATGGTGGGTGGGGACAGTCACGAATGAAATGGTCACCATGACATCTGAAACAAGATCCTCTAGGGGCTTGTGGTCTCATTTGTCTCAACTGGGGCCTAGGGTTAGGATGTGTGTACATGACATTGGAGTATTCTGGCTCCCAATTTTGCTCCATAGGCGGTGCCTCATATTGATACGAGTAAATCTCACTATGTTCAGGTGACTCTGTGTAATAAGCATGTGGACTACCTTCATGGGAGTAGTCTGAACTATGAGCGTGAGAGTCATTATCTGGTATCAATGGGGTTAGTGGCACCAAAGCTCTATTTGGATTTTCCTCTCCCACAGCATATTTGACTGGAATCACGTTGGCTGGAGCTGGTGGTTGGTTTCCCAAGACAGGTTGTGGCCTATATGGTACCTGATATTGCTGTTGTGGTCTATAATATGGCTGTTGGTATTGGTTCTGATACCTACCTTGTGGGTAAGGTTGCTGATAATTCTGTCTAACAGCCTGCCTATTGTAGGGACAATCTTGAGCCGTGTGGTTTGTGTATTTTCTCTCAATAGTGCAATATGGAGCATTCCTTTCTCTAATGTTTTGGTTTTGCATTGGGCATACATTAGCCATGTGGTCGCCCCCACAAGTATAACACCGATTCAATGGAGTGACTCTCTGTGTTTGTTTATTTTGGACTCCCAGCTTCTTGGCAACTTGCTCAGCTATCTCTTCTATTTCTGTGGAGATCTTTGAAGTATGACTAGTCGAACTATCCGAATCTTTGTAGAGTTTGGACAATCCTAACTCCTCACCCAAGTTATCTTCTATGTCTATGCACGTCCGCACACACTCTTCTATGGATCTAGGATCTTTCAAGTACACATATGATCTTAACTTGGTGCTCAGTAAGCCATCTAAGAACAAAGCCACTTGTTTGGCCGGAGTGGGTAACTCTAGAGCAGGGCATCTTTCTAGATACTGTGTGAATCTTCTACCTGCTAGTCGCACTGTTTCTTGGGGAGTCTGCTTGAAGCTGTGGATCAAGGATGATGTGTTATGCCTGATACCACTCTTGGAAAATTCTACAATGAATTCGTCTAGCAGTTGACCTATATCGTGATAGCTGCTTCTACTCAATGGTTTAAACCAAGCTAAGGTAGTGCCCTTAAGGGTCAAACCAAATGCCTCGTACTGGGTGAACCAGTCCTCAATTTGTTCGGCTCTGAGCAGCCACATGATCATAAGGATCCCCTGTCCCATCGAAATAGTTCTTCATTGCCTTGATCAGTTGAATGGGTCTAAGGGTTCTTGGGTACTCTCGGGGTCTAGGCAATGGAAAATCATGTTCATCTCTTTGTTGCCTATGTGCTTGATGTCTCTCTCTTTCAGGTCTTTCATTTTCAAATCCTGACCTATTCCTGCCCACAGTGTGTGCAAAACTTACCTCAGGTCTCTCTCTAGTTCTTCCTCTCTGGGCTTCATGAGCGTGGGATGATCCTACTCCTTGGAGGCCATGGGAAACATTGGATCTTGGTGGGGGGAAAATCAATTCATTCTTCCAAGTATATGCATGTCTATCATGTTCTGTTACCAAGAAAATTTTCTCTGATGTGTTATCCAGGTAAACAACTTTGCCTGGCATCTCTGGATCCTTGAACTCGTAGATGATGACTATGCCCAATTGGCTAGGTTGATCTGGCTTGAATCTCAAAAAGGCTTCCTCTGTTTCTCTATTCAAAAATAGTTCTATGCTTTTGTTGTCTTGAGGGATCCAGTCCGGAGTGATCACTCGGGTCAAAACTTACTTACCTCTAGGAGTCTGGGGTCCTTGTCCTACATTTCCTTGTTCTAGGTCTCCTATTTCATTCTCAGGAATGACATTTCCAAACTCATCCGTCCTATCTGGTAGGTTGGTGACCACATACATGGTTCCTTCCTTATCAATGTATGAACCCTCTTCGAACTTGACCACCGGGTGTTCAAGTCCAAAGGATTGATCTGGATTTTTGAGTTGGACCACTGATCGCCTCAGACCATCCTCATAGATGCGAGCACCTAATTGGTTGGTCCGAATATATTCCAACTGTGTCTTATAGGGACCTTTTGGTGTTTGTAGATGGGCAGTCCCTGAGCCACCTGCAGGTTTTCCCATACTAAAAGACATTTCTGAATCACTTGTGTTTGAACTTAGTAAAAGATGACCACTTAGTTGTTGTGCCCAAGACTTGGATGTATGGTTGACACTAGCCTCAGAAGATCTAATGCTTTGTCTATCCTTGCCTAAGTGTCTACCAGATCTCAGGTTCATAAGCTTTAGTCAAGAGTCCAAATTTTCCCCTTGGTATGGTTCAAAATTCTTTGGAGTCCCCTTGGTTCCTTAGTCCCACTTGAGGGTCAACTTCAAATTATCCTATCTCCAAATCAACGCGTTATTCTTGAGGTCGTGTAGGATTTGAAACGAGCTTTCCAACGAGCTATAGAGCTCAAAAAATGGACTTTGGATGAAAAAGTTATGCCAATTCAGACTCCTGGGGGTCAAAACAGGTAAACAGGACCTTTGGAGAAAATCGCGATTTTGTACCTTGAGAATCGTGTTCACAAAATCGTGTTTTCACAAAATCGTGTTTTGAAAATCGCGATTTTGAGTAGAAAATCGTGTTTTGAAAATCGCGATTTTGATCACAAAATCGTGTTTCTGAAAATCGCGTTTTTTGATATGAAAATCGCGATTTTGATCACAAAATCGTGTTTCTAAAAATTGCGTTTTTTGACATGAAAATCACGATTTTGATCACAAAATCGTGTTTATGAAAATCGCGATTTTGATCACAAAATCGTGTTTTTCTTGCTGAAAATCGTGATTTGTGAGAATCGCGATTTTGAGCCCGCTGAAAATCGTATTTTCTCAGAATCGTGTTTTTGGCATGAAAATCGCGATTTTGAGCACAGAATCGTGTTTTAGAGAATCGTGTTTTTTGGCATGAAAATCGCGATTTTGAGCACAGAATCATGTTTTTTGTTGAAAATCGTATTTTCTCAGAATCGTGTTTTTGGCATGAAAATTGCGATTTTGAGCACAGAATCGTGTTTTAGAGAATCGTGTTTTTTGCTGAAAATCGTATTTTTTCAGAATCGTGTTTTTGGCATGAAAATCGCGATGTTGAGCACAATCACAGAATCGCGATTCTGAGAATGACCACAGAATCGTGATTTTTTTAGCCAACTTTTAGGCGGGAAAACAGAAAATCGTGATTTTTCAAAAATTTTGAATTTTCACAGAATCGCGATTTTCATCACAGAATCGCGTTTTTTGGCGGGAAATTCAAATTTCTGAGCGCCGGCTATGGCGAGCTCCGTATGAGCAGAAAATCATGAAAAAAACACAGCGCTTGCTCTCCCTTGCTTCTCCTAACTCCTTCCCACACAATAATGCATGAAAAATGGTATGAAGATGGTGAAAATGCACTAAAAAACAAGAATTTTCTGAAGAAGAAGGTGGAGATGATGATGATGATGAAGATGAAGAGGAAAAAACAGAAAATGAACTGAAATGACAGTTTTTTTACCTTCCAACGTCGCAAATCTACGATCTTACCATCACAACGCTCGTCCTCGAAGCTCTCTCCCCGGCAACGGCGCCAAAATTTGGTGTAGCTCAAGCGTAAGCACCACCTCCTTTACTTGTCAATCCGTGGAGACGTGAGGACCGGTATGAAGACCACGAGCAAGTGAAGGCACAAGTGCGTGAGTGAAAGCACACAAACATGCACACACATACACACACACGCGCACAAAGTAAGATCAAGGAGAGGAACAATGGAAAGCTTAGATTGCAAATGAGTTCTCTCACAAAAGTTCTATTCTCTAACAAGCTAACCTCAAAAATGAGCTCTCTAGCTCTTTTTATAGTTTTTTGACTAGTTTTGGCACTGTCCAGACCTAGTGTCCGGCCTAGTTAAAAATTAGGTTCCAGGGCTTATTTGAGGGCTCAAACGAAGTCTAAAAATTATGAAAATTGGTACGATGGTGCTTCTAATACTCCTCAAGCTCAAGGACTCCTCGGCTTGAACAAAATGGAGTTACTAAAAATAGATAATGGTATTTACAATGGTTTTTAGTGATGAAAATCACTATTTTTGTAGGGGATTCTTCTGGAAATTTGACATACACTTCTTGGAGCTCCCTACTTGCTCCCTTTCCTTGTGTGTCCACCTTTTGATATGCTTCCATGCTTTGTCCTTGACTTTGAGCTTCAACACCCTCTCAAGACTTGAGTCACCATAGACTTACCTCTTGGTGTAGTCACTAGTTCTTCAGGTTTAGATCTCCCCGAGTTTCCTTGTCCTTCTAGTTCCCCTCTCTCGTTGATCTGATCTGGGTTTTCTATCACTACGTAGATTTGACCTAATTTTTCCATGTACACTCCTCCCTCGTACTTAACTGTAGGTCTGGGCACTATTGTTGATTGGGTAGAGTTTACCATTCTTGCAACGGACCTATTTAAACCATCAAGGTAAATAGGGATTCATTGCCGATTGGTGGACACATATTGTAGAGAGGTGCGGTATTCACCCTCCATGGTTGACATAAAGTTTTCCCTCGGAACAGAACCATGCATGTCCTCTGAGGCCATGGGTAGTTCCTCCTCTAAGTCAGTAGAGGTGTCCGTGTGGATCGAGTGATGGCTCGCTTGGGTTGCACTTCCTACCGATGAGATGACACTTCTCTGGCTACTTAGCACCCATCCTGACCTTAAGTTCATTCACCCCTTTGGGTCTATGTCCACTCCCTACTTCCCCTTAATTAGCTCCTCAATCACTTAAAATTTGGCTCCCAAATAGCTTTAGTAGTTTTGGACGATACTACTCTTGGTGATACCACACAGACGATACGATACCAGACTTGGCACGATACGCTACCAAAAGTCTATGGCAATACAACCACTGAGTGGCACGATACGATACTAGAGGTGTAGACGATATGATACCTCTGCAACCCTAGAATACGATACCAAGGTAGTTGACGATATGATACCAAGGCAGTCAACGATACGATACTTGTCCAGTACATGTTACGATACCAGAAATCACACGATATGATACTAAGGTAACTTGAGATACGATACTAGAATGGCTGATGATATGATACTAGAGTAAGGGACGATACGATGTCGAAAAGTTTTCAACTTTCCAGTTGATGACCAGAGAAAATGAAAACAACTTTATTGGTGATCTTAAACCTTTTATATCATTGTTAAACAATTGTGTTGATTGGAATTAACTATTTTTGAAGTGTTTGAAGATACAGGAAATGATAAAGAATACATGTTCATATTAGGGTTTACTCTAATTTCATATTTAATGAGTATTTCATATTTATACATGCTTGATTCATGGGTATTTAACCCTAGGGTTGTCTAAGTTCACATGATTTTATGTTCATTAGGTTCATCTGAAGGGTCTCAAAAGATTTAATGGATTCATGTTAGAGTTTAATTAAGAGTTAGTGGGTTAATGATAGGTTCAGAAGGATTTTAATGGGTTATCAATGATTTCCAAAGGGTTTTAATAGGGTTTTGATGGGTTTTAAGTAGGTTTTCTAAGGGTTTAGGATGTTTCAAGGGTTAAAATAATTAACATTTAATGAAATTGATCTATATCTAAACATTGATTAACTTACAAAAATAAATTATGGTTTAATTTATTAATTAAATAGTGTATGTACCTTTATTTCTAAGGTTCTAAAGAATTAAAATCATAAACTAAGGTTAATTTAAATGAATTATTTAATTAAGCAATTTAGGATAACTCAATTAAAATGAAAAAGAAATGGATAAATAATGAATGGAGTAGGTGAGTGGTGATTAAAGTGTGGTGAGAGTTGAGTGTGTAAATAAAGTGGTTAAAGTAGTAGGTTGAAAGTGTGGTAATTGTGAGTACAAGTTAAAAGAGTGGTTTAAATAGATTATGCATTTAAAGTAGTTAAAGGTAAATGAAAAGAGTGGTGATTAAGTGTGGATTAAAGAATGGATGAGAAAATAAAGGAACTAAAAAAGAGTGGTAAGCTCATGATTTGTGTGTATATATAAATGTGTTTGCTTCTTGAGGTTTTCCTAATGTTTTGTTTCAGGTAGATTTTTCTTCCTCTTTCTGCTTCGTTTTCGTCATCTTCATATATGTGTATCTCATCATAGAGAGAGAAAACTTATGTTTTTTTTACCTCTTACAACGCTGACGGCGTTACCATGCTGACATGGAGTCATGGAGAGAGTTAGAGCGGTCTGTAACGTGAGAGCGCAGGAGGAGAGGAGTGCAGAGCGCTTATGCATAGAGAGAGAGTTGTGTAGAATTTGTAGCACCATGTTCTGCTTGTACTTCTTCCTTGATCTTGTATGAGTCTCGACCTTCTCACTCATGATAGAGAAGCTTTCATAGGTTGCTTTTAAGATGTGCATGCACCTTTGCTAAAGAAAACCTCTGCGTTTCCCCCTTCTTGAGTGTTGCCGCAATGAGCAGACATGAGAAATGCATGCCTGATGCCTCGATGTCCTCGCGCGAATGGATAGAGAGAGAGATGAAGAATTCGGCTTTTGTCGACTGTTGACATGCGCAGAGAGAGACAATCGGGAGGGCTGAATGCTCGCATGATGGAGATGAGGGACTCTCAGTGAAAGAGATGCATACAGATGCAGAGCTCAATAGAGAGAAAGAGTGTTGGTTGGAGAAGAGTCTGAGGGAGAGAGAGGCAAGGAGAGAGAGACATCGTAGGAGAGAGAGAGTAGTCATCACGCGCAAAAAGAGATTATGAATTTCTGAGCATGGCACTCTTGATACGCTGTAGATGCGGCTTCTGTCAGAGAGAGTGGTAGAGAGAGGATCACGCAAGATGTAGAGAGAGGGTGTTCTGACGGCTGCGATGGCAGAAGTTGTTTGTCCCTTCTCTTCCGGCTTCTAAGAGTGTGATGACAGCGGGGATTTATTGAGAGAGACGCAGAAACCATGCAACCTCTTTTTGAGTTTCTTCGAGTGCTCAGATGTGATGACCAGATGATTATGCTGAACAACAGAATTAGCAGCCTACAGAAGCTTCGTGGGGCGCTTCTGAAGACTGAGGAACATTTGAATCGTCTTTCCTCCGCTACTGCGTATGAAGAGTTCGGACTGAGGCTTCAAGAACTAGGTCTGGGAAGGGGATGGGGGAATACTGCAGAGCGTGTGCTGCAGATGGTGCGGCTCCTTCTTGACCTTCTGCAAGCACCTCATCCAGCCGCTTTAGAGAGCTTTCTGGCAAAGATTCCTATGGTTTTCAATGTCGTTCGCCACGCACAGAGAGAGAGAGAGAGAGAGAGAGAGAGATAGAGAAAGAGAGGGGATGCAAACTTATATTTTGCGTGCAACAAGATTAGTTAATTTGCTAATGAATACCTCATAGAGAAAGTTCTCTATATACTGAGAAGTAGGGGAATACAGTAAGAACAACGATGAACATCTTAATATACATACATGAGCAGTTTAAGCTTGCTACTTGAAACGTGACTTATGATGTTTTAGATTATACACTTATTGACACGCAGATGATTGGCTGGTTTGAATTTTGGATGAGCACAGATGTTGGTTGCTTTGAGACGTTTGGGAATCCAGAGTTCTATTACTCTTTGAGGGAGGATTCCTAGTTTTCACATTCTACCTAGAAAGCTTTTAAAAGCTTGTATCCTTAAGCCATCCGATAGTCTATATACTGACCTTAGAAACCATGAGCTTCATTATACTAACCTCATTCTTTGAGTCTTATAAAAAATATAATATTCTCTCTCGAACACTTTGTTCTCGTGTGAGTATTGAAAAAGAGAATTTGTGTTGTCCAAAGAAAACGTGATTGTGGAAGTTATCATGGGTCAGCTTCTAGTAGAATATATTCATTTGACCATGGTAATGCATTAGCACTTATTAATTATTGAATGTGATTTCCATTGTTATTTAATTGTTTACATGTAAGTTAATGCATTGTTTGAATTAGAATTAGTTATATGTAATTAATTATTTTGTTAATTTAATAGCTATTATGTAAGTAAATATTTTAGCATGAAAGTATAAGCATACATGTATATGTATGTAGAATGTTAATTTACATGGATCAATGCATATGTATGAGCTAATGAATGTGTGTATGCATGAATATTATATTAAGTTAGTATATTAATGTTTAGGTTTGTGGATGTAGCTACATATAGGAACTATAGTGTGGATATGCAAAGATGCATGTGTGTATGTTAACATGTTTTGTTTCAGAAACATTGAAGATTACAATCAATTAAAGTGAAGTGAAGACAATTGAAGTGAAGCGGCAACCTAAAGATCTATTTAAATCTTATTTCTCATTTAGTCAACTATCCAATTGACTAAACATTTATCCAATTGTTTAGGCCTTCCAGTTGTATTAGAATTATTAATTTGAACCATTAGCATATCAATTAATTCATCCAAACAGTTTAGCATCATATTGTTTCATTAGTTTTTCTATTACTTTCCTTGATGTCTTCTAAGTTAGTTCATGAGTCTGAGCACAGTACTATTGAAAATATTGAAAATATTGAAAATATTCCGCCAACTCTAGACAGACCAGAACCCTCTAGCTTACCTGAAAGTTTAGTAGAAGAACTCATTATGGAAGTTTCAATCTCATATCAGGAAGCTATTTGCTATGTTCGAGGCTGCCCGTCCTTACGGTCCATAGCTATTTAAACTATTTAAAGACCTTAGTTTCAGTCATAGAATTAGGTAATTTAAATTGTTTTGTCATTAGAACCCTTATTTTCATAAGCCTGAGTTTGCTACAGACACCCCGCATGTGCCGAACGATTTAGGCAGATGACTTGATCCACCATCCGAGCATCTCTCACGACCCGACATTCGCGCATGATCTTAGGAGGACTGTTCGGGGCCAAGTACGTTTATCTGCGAAGTTCTGAGTGGCTCTATAGTTTTGGCGATGCAGAGTGAAAAAGGGTAACAAGAAGGAACACTGGACAGTCACAGGAGCAGCGAGCAATTTTTCGAAAGGAGATTAGCATCTGTGCATCAAGAGAGGAGGAGGGAGGTGTCGCTACAGAGAGATAGAGAAGAAAGAAGAAAGAGATCTGAAGGGAGATTGACGAAGGAGATGTATATGACCTGAAGATTTGGAGGAGGGAGGTGTCGCTACAGAGAGATAGAGAAGAAAGAAGAAAGAGATCTGAAGGGAGATTGACGAAGGAGATGTATATGACCTGAAGATTTCTGACTGCTAACTTTATCAATCTCAACGCAATCCTCCGGCTGACAATAACGCTGACCTTGATGATGGCGCTGGTATTTTATAATCATTTTGATGACGACATTAACTGAATAGGATAGACGATTAATGTTCAGATTAGTTTTGTTCTTGATAATCATTGTTTCTTTAAAAAATAGAACACAACATGATCACCGCTAACAGAGATTTTGCGCAAATGCTTTTGCCTTTCACGTCATATGATTACATAATTTTTTTTGGAATCACACGGAACTGGTGAAAAGCGCAATTGTTATGTGCTATTTTATTTTATGAATGGATCCCATAGTCATGAATTTGTTAGAAACTTTTCATCCTAAAATCAGGATTTCATCTATTCCATTGAAACCGATGAGATATGGTACGTTGACGCTTCTGATATCTTACAGGAATTCATGAAGACAAAGTCGATTAAAAATACATATTCAGTATGCTATAAAGTTTTGTTTCACTTCTCGTATAGTCGAAGTTCACATGTTTCTTAAGACTATTCACAGGTAGTATTTGCAGCAGTCAAAATCAAAGGACGTGGAAGTAGAATGTAAGGTTAGCACTGAACTTTGAGAGGCGATCTGATTGAAACGCAGGATAAATAAAATTTTCATTTAGACTTATGTATGATTTGCTTTTTTTGAAATTTTGGGAAACTATCAGACGTTAAGTTCTGTGCGACTGAGTTTGTAAACTCATATAATTTAACTTAATAAATGGCTGATGAAAAGTTTATATTTGACACTGCGCCAAAATTTTGTTAAATGAATTTTACTCTGAAAGAATCTTTTATGATTGTAAACTTTTTTTTATGAAGTTAATGAAGTGATGCAGGCGCATATCAGAAACGAGAAAGGTGTAATGAAAAACGTTTGGAACATCTTCTTACAGGGCATGAATCATACAAAACTGCTGAGTTAACATCTGTTTGTTGTTTGTGGATGAATGCAGAACTCTTTTTATTGAAGTTTAAGGCTCGTTATCTTCAATCCATTCAACCAAGACAAGTTCTTCATAAAGTTTTGAATGCCTTCAAAGACTTTATATAAGGGATTTACAAATGCTTGAGGGAAAGTTTGTTGATGAACAATAAGTTTGCTCAGTTCAGGTCAATTTTAAGTTATGAAAATGAAAGAGATTTGTAGCGCTAAACTTTAGATCAATTAGGATTAAGCTGAATTTTGTACGTGTGATTTTTAACTTGATAAGTAAAACACATAGTCTAAGAACTCTTGTTAGAGAAGGATTATGCTGATCACTGTACTTAGCGTTTTTTTTATTTTTATGTATGCATTTCAACATAAAGCACTTTCATATCGTAAGTTTGTATATGATATAATGAGCTTTTGTATAAGATTTAAAGCGCAAGGTTTTATATTTTAAAACTATTAAAGTTGTGTAAAATTAGAAATAGGAAAGCTTGGTGACTTGACTCATTAAAAATTTGTGAAGTGCATCTTAAAAAAAAACAAAAACTTAAAACCGTGATAATTTTATGAACTATAAATTAGGATGAAACAATGATTTATGGAGAGGAAGCTATTCATTTCAAAACACAAGATGATTTGTTTGTGTTTCTCTCGCTTGTCCACTTGATAAATTTTAGAAAGTGATCTAATCATTTCATTTTTTATGAAACCATGGTTGTCATCCAACTTGAGTTCTTGTTTGTGTGAAATCTTATGTGAAATTGTTGAAAGTATTGAAACGAAGTGATTTTGAAAATTATTTGATCTCTTGTTTCGGAGTTTGCATAAGCTCTTTGAGGAATCCATATCACCTGAGCTTGTCTCCAGCACCCTGCGTGCGCCGTTATTTTTGGCTGTCGCCCTGATCCACCGACAGTCGCTTTCGCGCCGACAACGATACCATGTAGGTGATATAATACCAAGTTATACATGATACGATACCAAAATGAAAGATGATATGATACTGAGTTGACGATACGATACCAACTTGGCACGCAATATGATGCCGCTCGATCGATGATATGATATCATGTCAGGGGACAAAAACCTCCTAAAGAGGGAAAAAAGTGCCCCAATGGTCCTAGCGTGCTCACACATCACTACCTAAATATATCAACACAAGTTTTTCCTCTTATTCTTTGACCTATATCATGTGTGTTTAGGACGTTCTTCACTTTTTTACTCTAGTCTCCAAAGCAGATCAGTTTCTCTCTTCTTCATAACTCTAGACACTTTTGCCATGGAGAACCTCAATCCAAACACTTTCACTGAACTTTTATCCTCCTGGATTATGTGTGATAATTTCCATACCAATATTGCAATCATTCATGAGTATGCAACAATGAGAAAGGTATTCCAAAGAGCTCTACAATGTTGTGAAGTTGATGCATTATGCAAAGAAGGCAAAAAACATATTGACATATGGACAGATGGAGCTATTTATCCAATTGATCCACAAACTAGAAGATATCCACCTTTTCACAATCTTCATGATCTGATCCAATTTCTAGGAGATGGTGATGATGGTTTACATGGATATTGTTCAAGACTCTGGGAGTTTTCAAAGAACTATATGCAATACATAAACTATCTAGAAAATATATTACATCAAAGGGAATTACATTAGAAGGATCTAGAGAAAAGTTGTTGCATTTGACTTCTGAGTTAGAAGATTTTAAAATGAAAGAAACTCCTATAGGATTGAGAATGATTTTAGAGTGAATAAAGCCTTTTTTAGATTTGACTAAAAAATATGGGCATAAGAAAAAGAGAATAAAAATTGTGAGAGGAGTCATGTAATAAATGTGCAAGGTTTAAACATGTTGAGTAGTTTTGAGCATACATTTTTGTAATGAAATTATGAGTCAGCATGATGTTTTAAAACTATTTAAATTAAATGAGAATGCATGGTTAAAAAAAATTATTTTTTAAAAAACTCATGAAAGAAATGAATTTGTTGTTAGAACCATCCCAAATTCACGAGTTTTGCGAATTTTTTTTTAAAAAATTATTTTTTAAAAAACTCATGAAAGAAATGAATTTGTTGTTAGAACCATCCCAAATTCACGAATTATTTTTTTAAAAACTCATGAAAGAAATGAATTTTGTTGTTAGAACCATCCCAAATTCACGAGTTTTGTGTATGTGTGTATACATATGTATGTGAATGTATATATGCAAGTGTATGTGTATATGTGTGTATGTGCATGTATATGTGTGTATATGTATGTATGTGCATGTGTATATGTGTGTATGTGTGCGTACGTATATGCATGTACATGTGTGTATGCATGTGTATATGTATGTATGTACATATGTATATGTGTATATGCATGTATGTGCATGTGCATTTGTAAGTGTGATGGAGAGTGTTAATCTCCAAAAAAACAAGCTATTCTTGATATAGAGGTGCTCTAACATCAAGGATAGCTTGTTCTTTTGGAGATTAACACTCTCCATCAGTGGTATCAGAGCAGGAATCATCAAAATTGAAGAAAGGAGGACCCCGACTGCTGCAGTCATAAAGAAATCAACACTTGAAGGTTCAAAAGGTGAAAGCTTGAAGGAAAAGCTTGAGAAGGAGGCCAGAAGTCATCAAGAAGATCAAAAGGAACTTCATTCGAAGTAAAGGTACACTTACTACTCATAAGTTTTGAAGAATTCAATACACAGGTGAAGAAAGGAGGGGAGATTCTCTTCAGATAAAGAAATTGGATAGAGAAAACTATCCAACATGGTCAATGAGGATGGAAGCTCATCTCATGAGCAAAGACTTGATAGGCTACATTACAGGTGAAGAAGAAAAACCACAATTCAGAGATCCTAGTGTTCCAACTAGGGATGAACTATCAGATTCGAAGACTTGGATGAAGAGAGATGCTCAAGCAAGGAGCAGTATCTATATGGGATCAATGACTACTTGTTACCTCATATTAGAGGTCTTGAAAGTGCAAATGATATATGGAATGATTTGGAGGAGCATTTCCAAAACACTACAAAGTCAAGGAAGGCATCTTTGTGGGTAGAGTTTACCACATTCAAGAAAAAGGACTCTCAATCGATTTCTGATTATGTAACAAGAATGAAGGACATTGCAGATGTATTAGGAGCAGTTGATGAAGATATTGAGGAGGATAAATTGGTAAGGCAAATCCTCACAGGTTTGAGAGGAGATGAGAAATGGAAGCCATTCATTTTGTCTACTGAATTGTCACTAGATCATTTCACGCTTGATTTAAATCAGTTGCTAGGACACATGCTAACCTTTGAGCAGGATGTCAAAGGTGATGGTGATAAGAGTGCAAGTCAAGCAATGTATTCAAAGGATAAAAATAAGAATAGCAAAGGTAAGCAACAAGCAAATGAAGATGAAGGTACAACTAGCCAAGCTAACTTCTTAAGAGGAAGAGGAGGTGGCAAAGGCAGAGGAAGAGGTAGAAGCAATAAAGATGGAGTCAAAGCTTGTTGGATTTGTGGTAAGACAAATCACTTAGCTCATGATTGTTGGCATAATAATCAGAATAATGGAGGATATAATCAGAACTTTAATTCAAGAGGAAGAGGTGGCAAAAACCAAAGAGGTAATTTCAGAGGTAGAGGTAGTAGAGGTTACTTTGGAAGAAGTGCAGGTAGAGGATTCCAAAGTCAATCCTACAATAATACCTACTACAATTAGGCTTCAGATCAGAAGGAGGATTCAACCTTGATTATGAATGCAACTTGTGAAAGACAAAGTGAAGACCAAAGAGTCTTCTACATTGACTAAAGGTGTAGCAATCACCTGAGTGGCAACATACCTTTGATGACTGATTTGGAAAATAAGGTAACTAAAATCATGTAGTTCAAACAGGTGACAATACAAAGCACAATGTGAAGTCAATTGGATCAGTGAAGGCCAAGGATGGAAGTAATCTTCTGAGTAAGGTTTTGTATGTTCCTACAATTCCAAAGAATTTGATAAGTGTAGGACAAATTGTTGAAAAAGGTTATGAAGTGAGTTTCACTAATGATGGAGTGTTTGTGGAAGACCCTAGCAATGGGTATAAACAAATCGTTTCAGGGAAGAAAGAAGGAAGACTCTTCACATTGAAGATTCAAGGTAATGTTGGTCATGCCTTGTTCACTTATGGAGGACATAAGATCTCTGAGTTAGATCTTTGGCACAAAAGGCTTGGACATTTCAATGAAAGAGGTATAAAGGATATGGTTAACAATGGTTCAGTGCTTGGATTGCCTAATGTTGCAGGTCAACATATGACATACAGATGTGAGGCATGTCAATTAGGTAAGGCTCATAAGCAATCATATTCTAAGCATGGTTTCATGTATTCATAGAAGCTTGAGTTGGTACACACAGATGTGTGGGGACCATCAAAGGATTTTAGTATAAATGGTTCAAGATATTATGTGACTTATGTTGATGATGCTACCAGGTGGATCACTATCTATGTGATCAAAGATAAGTAAGAGGTATTTAATACATTAAGGCATTATCATGTGTATGCACAAAGAATTATATGTCAAAAGTTGAAGAGACTAAGGTAAGATGGAGGGGGAGAGTATTTCTCAAATGAGTTCAGTGACTACTTGTGGAATGCAGGTATAAAAAGGGAAGTTACTTGTAGGTACTCTCCTCAACAAAATGGTGTAGCAGAAAGGAGGAATAGAACTCTTGTTGAGTTTGCAAGATCCATGATGAAGGAGAAAAATTGTCCAAATTATTTGTGGGCCGAGGCTGTAAATATAGCTATATAATTGGTCAATAGGCTACCATGTAAAGCCTTGCAGGGTATGACACCATATGAGGCATGGTGGGGTTAGAGAGCTACCTTAGATCATTGCAAAGTATTTGGATGTTTGGCTTATGCATATCTGCCATCTCAATTGAGGCATAAATTGGAACCTAAAGCTCAAAAGTATGTGTTCATTGGATATGATGATAAGCAGATGGGATATAGGTTGTGGAGTCCATCCACAAAACAATTCCTTGTGTCAAAGGATATTACATTTGATGAGCAAGGTACTTGGTATGCAGGTACAATCAATAGTCATGCAGGTGATGAAGAAATTGTGCATCAAAATAAAGGTAAATCAAAGGTTCAGATATTTGATGAATAAGAGAACAATGAAGTACAAGTTGAAGTTGAAGAAGTGCCAAGATTTGACCCAAAATGTGATGAATCAAAAACCACAAGAAGTGGAGAACTCAGAAGGTCATCAAGACACAAATGGCAACCTACAAGGTATAGCTATGATACTTCTTTTGTGGCTACTAAAGACTATGCTTACATGATGAAAGTAGATGAAGACCCTTCTACATATGAAAAGGCAAAAGGTAAGGAAAATTGGGAGAAAGCTATGCAGGAAGAGTATGATGCATTAATAGAAAATGAGACTTGGGATTTGGTTCCTAAACCAAATAGTCAGAAGATCATTCGATGAAAATGGGTCTACAAAACCAAGAGGTATGCAGATGGAAGTGTGTCTAGGTATAAAGTTAGACTTGTTGTGAAAGGGTTTGCTCAGAAATATGGAATAGATTATGATGAGACCTATAGTCTTGTAGCAAAGATGACAACCATCAGGACACTCATAGCCATTGTTGCATGTAAAGGTTGGAGACTATGTCAATTAGATGTGAAAAATGCTTTTTTAAATGGTTATATTTTAGATGATGTTTTCATGGAGCAACCACAAGGATTCAGAGATGAAGGTATTCAGAATATGTATGCATGCTCAAGAGAGCTTTGTATGGTTTGAAGCAGGCCCCAAGGGCATGGAATTATAGACTTGTGAAGTTTTTGAAAGGACTTGGTTTCCAAGTATCCAAATCAGATACTAGCTTGCTTGTCAACGCAAGTGATGATGGGTTCATTTACATGTGCATATATGTTGATGACATAATTCTTACAAGAACAGATGAGAAGGCCATACAAAACCTAAAGAAGCAAATGGAGAAAGAGTTCAAGATTAGTGACTTGGGAGACTTGTCATATTTCTTGGGCATGGAGATCTCATATACTCAACATGGAGTATATGTTACTCAAGAAAGGTATTTGAAGAACTTGTTGATCAAGTTTAAAATGGATGATTGTAGGGTAGCTCCTACTCCAATGGAGGTGAATCACAAATTGAGCAGATATGGAGGAGAAGAATTCAAGGATAGAGCTATATCAAAGTCTGGTTGGTAGTCTAATCTATGCTACATTAACTAGGCCTGATTTGTCATATGCAATTCGAGTATTGTCTCAATTCATGCATTTTCCTAGGAAAGAACATTGGATTGCAGGACAAAGGGTGTTGAGGTACATCAAGGGTACACTCAAAGAAGGTTTGTATTATGGTTTTACATCAGATACAAACATTAAGATATATAGTGATACAGATTGGGCAGGTAATCCTGATGATAGGAGATCAGCATATGGATATTTGTGTTATGTGGGAGATAAGCTAATCTCTTGGTGCTTTGAGAAGCAACGCATAGTTGCTTTATCATCTACAGAGGCAGAGTACAAAGGTATGGTTGAAGCTGCAAAGGAAGTTATATGGCTAAAGACTCTTATGAAGAGTTTTGACATCATTCAGAGTACACCCACTATTCATGGAGATGACATGAGTTCATTGTATCTAGCTGCTAACCCTATTTTTCATGTCAGGACTAAACACATTGAGATTCAGTATCACTTTCTCAGAGAGAAGGTGATTGACAAGAAGATTGAAGTCATACATATTTCAACAAAAGATCAGATTGTAGATATGCTAACCAAAAGCTTGGATGGACCAAAGCTACAAAGGTTTAAAGACATGGCAGGTATAAAGAAGATGGAGAAAACCTCAATTGATGATTGACTGTAGCAGTCGGGGTCCTCCTTTCTTCAATTTTGATAATTCTTGCTCTGATACCACTGATGGAGAGTGTTAATCTCCAAAAGAGCAAGCTATCCTTGATGTTAGAACACCTCTATATCAAGAATAACTCAAAACCTTTACCAATTTGGAGGATCAATACTCAATTATCAAAATCTTGAACAAACTGTGAAGAGAGTAACTACTTAGAAAGTTTGTTGCACATAACTCACTCATTGACTGATCAAATGTGTAAAAGTTTTGATAAAACTTTGCAGAAGGTGTCGGCTATAGATTACACCTTCTCCAAGTCAAATCATTCCAAAAGATTAAATATATCTTGAGAAACAAATCAAACAGTTCACCTATGTATGAAACTATTCTCCAATATAGTCGACTTTGACACCTGCAACTTCTAACACATGGTTCTCCCAAACTAGAACCCGCTTAAGCAAACGCTTTTAGACATATATGGCTTACCTTCCAATTAGATTTTGACTCCTCATTTGTGCAAAACTTTACACTGTGCACTGAGAACTGATCAATTCTTTGACCATCGAGATTGTGCCTATTTCAGATGACATTCAACACTTTACACATACAAATGTTCCTACTCATAATTCTCTCAGCCTGTTTACAATTAGGCTCTCAAATCTTAGACATAGATAGATTAACTATGGACTTAGACATCTACAAAAGGATTCTTGAAATGATCAAGCACAGAAGGAGAACTTAGAGAAATATCGGGTGCAACTTTTCTTCTATTCCAGAAAATTTTACATGAGTTGATGAGAGATATCTTCCTCACTTCTAAGGTGTCTAATGACTTCTAATTCTTCTAATTCATCTTTTTCCTGACTTTCTACTTGTATATATAGGCATATTTGTACAAGCTCATAACCATACAAAAGGTATAAGTGAGCTATCTATAGGTTTAATGTACATATGTATACAAGTCCTCATTTCCATAAGCTAATCTTTTCTTCATTCTTTGAATTTAATCCTTCATTCAAAACATCAATTGGTGGTTGACTTGCACCAACAAAGTGTATATGTGTATGTATGTGTATGTGCATGTGCATGTGTATGTGTGTGTATATGTATGTATGTGCATGTATATGTGTAAGTGTATGTGTATACGTGTGTATGTGCATGTATATGTGTATATGTATGTATGTGCATGTGTGTGTGTATGTGTGTATGCGTGTGTACATATGTGCATATGTATGTGTATATATGTGTATGTGTGTGTATATGTACGTATGTGCATATGTATGTGTATGTGTATAAACATATACAAGTGTATGTATATGCATGTGTATATGTATGAAACACGCATGTGCATGTGGATGCATTTCCATTTGCATCCATGTGTCCAACAATTCTTCTTCCATACAAATACCAATTGTCTGCATCATGCTAGTATTTCTCTGATTGTCTGGTCCTTCTTCTAAAATTATCTGCTGCAACTCTTTTCCTTCTTGCTTTACCCACATTGTGCATGTGAATGTGCATATACATGTATTTAAGTATGTGTTAATGTGTGTATTTGTATGTGTATATGAAATAATGCATGCATGCAAAACCTTTTATGTGTTTGTAGAAATGTTTTTGCATATGCATGTGTATGTGTGTGTAAGTGTATGTGCATATGTATGTGTATGTGTGCATGTGTATATGTGTGAACGTGCATCTTCATGTATAAGTGTATATGTGCATATCAATAAGTGTGAGTATGCTAGTTAATGAAAATAACACCATTCAAATGATATACAAAGAATGGAAATCGTACTTACAATAGTTAGCCATATTTTTTGCTTGGTTAACTTCTTGAATAATGTGCAATAAAGAGAGAGAGAGAGAGAGAGAGAGATAATTCAAAGAGAAAGGGGTAGAAAGGAGAGAAACAATGAGAGAGAGATAATAAGATAGAGATTAGACAAAAGAACAATTTACAAAGTGATTGTTTTAGCTCTTAGTGCAACACAATTGTGAACATTGGAGAGCTCTTCAATCAGATGCATGTAGATGCTGATCAAAGAGCCTCCAATGTTTTTATTTTTTTGGTCAAAAAATCGTTGTGTAACAGATGCTAAACCATCATATATCCCTCTCCAGATTGCATTGCATAAGCGATAGTTTTTATTGTCATTTATGTGATGCAATTTATCGTCGCTTGTGTGATGCTATTTTATTATTGTCACTTTAGTGATGTTTGGTTTTATCATCGTAATCCACATCACTTCACCCATTGATAGTAACATCAAATTTTTCATCGTTTAACCGATGCCGCATGCTCGATGCTTTATGCGATGCTTTACGAAATTATATAGCGATGAAATTGTGTCGTGTTAATTGTCGCTATGCACCTGTATTCCTTGTAGTGGGTATATATGTTAGAACCCCCAAGATTTGAAAACCCTAACTATCCTACACATGTGTGCAAGCTTAAAAAGGCATTGTATGGTTTAAAGCAAGCTCCTAGAGCTTGGAACTATAGATTGATGACTTATTTACATGATCAAGGATTCAAATCAAGCAATGCAAATTCTTCCTTGTTCATAAAAAAGGTTCATAATGAAGTTATCTATTTATGTGTGTATGAAGATGGAATAATCATGATATGTGATAATTTGAATGGAATAGAAAGGATCAAATGGCATAGGTAGGAAGAACTCAAGATTAGTGACCTTAGAAAACTCACATTCTTCTTATGGATGTAGGTAATTTGCACATACCAACGAATGTACTTGACTCAAAGGAGGTACATTCAAGATCTACTATTGAAGTTCAATATGGATAATGCAAAGCCTGTAGTTACACCTATGGAAATGAATCATAAACTTAGTGTGTACAAATGAGAACAACCAAAATAACAAGTTCTTCTTGTACTTACTTATGTGCAAGTATTCTCTCTTGGATCAAATCTTTCTCAGTGATCTTCCAAAGCACATAGGTTGTTTTATTGCATCAATTAGAATCTTAGATGGTGTATTAGAATCTCCAATAAAGAAAGGGCAAGTCTTATGATGGTTAGCTAGAACAAACATCAACACTTTCATCATCAGATCTCTACTATTCAAGCTTTCCAGCAGTTTTGATATTTTTTGGCTAAAAAATTTCATCCATGTTTGGCTGGAAATTCTTTGCATTTTTAGCTCTATTTTGCTAGAGTTTTTCAGCCTTTTGAGCCTCACTTTGCTGGTCTACATGGCCATAGTCAAGTGCACCATTTTGGAACACAAGAACATCACTAGTTAATGGACCAACGTAAAGGCATGGCATCAAAAACTCAAGGGCTTGAAATTTGAACCACCCATTGAAGGGCTCAAGATCCATGACCAAAAGACCAACGAAGACATTGTTGGGCCTCTAAAAGAGAGATCTTTGCTCTTGCTAAGAGGGCTTATAATAATTCCATTCATACTCCGCAACAAGAAGAAAAGGTGATGAA
This sequence comes from Ceratopteris richardii, assembly GCA_020310875.1. NCBI lineage: Eukaryota > Viridiplantae > Streptophyta > Polypodiopsida > Polypodiales > Pteridaceae > Ceratopteris > Ceratopteris richardii. The sequence continues at coordinate 157,398,688 of CM035416.1, read as the reverse complement.
AGAGGGCTTATGTTAAGGTTTCCTAGGACATCGTACATCTAAGGACTACCCTAACAAGAAGAAAATTTTCATAGCCATAGTTATAAATCCTATAGAGTCAGTGAATGATGTAGATTTAGATGAGGATTTTAAAGATTCTCCATCCCAAAGACCATCTTCCATAGTGGTTATGACAATCACCAAAAAAATGCCCTATGTGCCAGATTTTGTATTTTCATGAGTGGCACATAAGAGAAACCAAATTCTAAACATAAAATTTATCATTATGAGAGGATTCATGGGATTAAATCTTGTCAATATATTGTTTAGCACATGCTCTACAAAACGTATCATCATGTCTCAACTTGTCAAATGACTACAGTTGGATATTGTCCAATCAGATTACACCTACATATTTGAGCTAGCCAACAAGAAGGAAATAGAGACATGGAATGAACAAGTAGTTGGTTTACCTATTTAGATCTAATCCTATGAGGAAATATTATATTTTGAGACCAATCATAGACTTTGCATCGCATGTATACTCGCTTGAACACGAGGGAAGGTGAGTGATGCCATTTGGCTTTTCTAATGCACCTACTACTTTCGTGATGTTAATGAATGGCATATTGTGTTCATTCATTGGAAAATTTGTAGTGGATTTTGTGGAAGATTTCTTAGTGTATAGTAAATCAGTGCATGAACATGAAAGTTAACTTAGACTAGTGTTAAATAAATTGAATGAATATCAGTTTTATGTAAATGTAGAAAAAACTCGATTATTATTACCAAAGATAGAGTATCTAGGGCATGTAGCTTCGATTGATTGGGTCAAGATGGATCCTAAGAAGATATCAACCATTTTAAAATGGCCAACTCCTCAAGATGGATCTTAAGAAGATCTAAGCCATTTTAAAATGGCCAACTCCTCAAGATGAGAGGCAACTTTAGTCATTTTTTAGACTTATTTTTTATCAAAAATTCATCTCATCTTTTTTATCGATAGTAGGACCTATCACTTGAATAAAAGGTTCCATTTTGCATGGAATCAAAATCAGCTAGAAAGTTTTGACACTCTAAAAAAAGGCACTTCAAACGCTTTATGCAAAATAGTGGACCTTGAGAAGCCATTTGATTTGGAGATAGATACTAGTGGCATAGCCGTACGTGTTGATTTAAGCCAAGGTGGTAGGCCCATAGCTTTTGAAAGCAAGAGACTAAGTAGTGCATAGGATAATCAGGTAGTGCATGAATTGAGGTTGTATGCGATGATGCATGTTTGTAAATTTTGGAGACATTACCTATATGGTGCATACTTTAAAGCATAGATAGATCACCATACATTCAAGTATTTTTGTAGTAATTCATATGTTTGAGGTAGATAGGCTCATTGGACTAAGCTCATGTAGAAATTTCATATGGAGATCCTATATAGAAGATGCAAAGAGAATTAGTAGTTGATGCATTATCTCAAATAATGTATCAAATGAGCTTTACAATTCTAGAAAGTGTTAGAAAATACAAACTTCCACAAGGGAGGTGCACATATTTCAAAAAAAAAGTAGATTTAGAAAAGGCAACAAATGGTCAAAGCTTGGTAAAAAGTTTGGTGAAACAAGAATTTTTATTGCATATTTTGAAATTTATCATCAAGATCTATCAAATCATATATCACATTTGGGTTTTCGATAGAAAATGGGGGTGAAAAGTCAAACCCTAATTTCATAGGCAACAAACGGTCAAAGTTTGGTGAAAAGGTTGGTCAAACAAGAATTTTCATTAGATATTCTGAAGGTACTCATCAAGAGCTATCCAATGATATATAAGATTTGGGTATTCGATAGCAAATGGATGGTGAAAAGTCAAACCTTAATTTAGTGTGAAGTTTTTATGCGTGAAAAAATAGTTTTTAAAAGCACAAAGCAATATATCATATACTATTAACCAAACAATATAAATAATAATAATAATCACAAAAATTAGGGTTTTCAAAAATTATGATACCCTACTTTTGAGTTTGTTAAGGCTTGAAAAAGATTTTTTAGCTAGTCTATATAAAGACATAGCTTTGGGCACTCTTTTCATCAGTTTTGGAGTGCTATTGGAGAACTTGTGGAGAAGGAGGAGGTCTCATCAACTTGGAAAGGTGGAGTTGTGTTTTCTTCATCATCTACCAAGTGTGTACTGGTTTGGAGCTTATCTATTTGTAGGAGATCATCTTCAATTTTGGAGATTGTGGAGTTATGGACATCTTGTATTTTTTGCAGATCCGTTATGTTATCTTGTAAATTCATGTACTTCATATTGGAATGTAATCTTATATGTGTAGTGTGGCTACTTTTCTCTCTCATGTCTTGTCTATTCTCCATCATTTGTCTATTGTCTCTATGTTTATATATTGATTGTGGGCCTTAAAACCAACAATTGGTATTAGAGTAGGACAATGCAGAGTACATTGAGAGTTGGGTTGCATGTAGAAGTGTTAAATATTCATGGTAGATGGAGATCAAACTTAGTTTTATATTTAGTAAGGAGGTGCAAATAATTATATTATTTGCAAATGTTAAATATAAGAGATATCCACTCCAAGAGGAATCACATAAAATTTTGTAGCGATTATGTAGAATTTGTAAATTGGGGAGCATGGATTTCTTATGTATCTAGAATTGATGTTCCACCTACTAGTCAACCTCTTGTGCTCCTTGGAGTTTGTTGCTCATCCATCTATGTGAAAGCTTTCATGTTCAACTTGGTGGTCATGGAGGAAGATGCATGTGGTCAATGAGGAGTAACTTATCTACACTTAGAACCTTATGGTGGACATATTATACCTTCTTGTATTTGTGTTTATGTGTGTTTGATACGTGTAGATGAAAGCATATAACTTTGAGTTGAGAGGCCTAGCCAACCTTAGAGTTCAGGAAGTATGTTTGAATCTATCCACTATCCAATTCTTTGCATAGTTTTGTTGCCTTTATCCTTCCAAGTAGTATTTGGTTGAGCAAAGTATGGGATGTGTGAGTTCCCCTTTTGATTTGTGGTATTGGAGTGCTGTCATGTTCAATGTCCTTTTGTGTGTTTGTGGATACTTGGCATGATATGTGAAAAATATATATAGGTACCTACTCAAACAAAAATATCAACTAACAAAATATACCTACCTAACATACACCCATTTTGTCAAGTTAGGAGGGGATTGTTAGAAAATATAACCTTCCACAAGGGAGGTGCATATATTTCAAAAACTTTCAGATTTAGAAAAGTCAATAGATTGTCAAAGCTTGGTCAAAAGGTTGAGATTAGTGTGAAAAGTATAAACCAGTATACCATATATTATTAACAAAAAAATATAAAAAATAATTTAAAAAATCCAAAATAAGGCTTTCCAAAATTTTTAGAATAAGGGTTTTCTAAATTTACAAAACCCTAGTTTTGAGTTTTTGAAGAATTGAAAAAGCATGTTTTATCTAGTCTGTATAAAGACATAGCTTTGTGCACTATTTTCATCACTTTTGGAGTGATCTTGGAGAGCTTGTGGAGAAGAAGGAGGTATCTTCAACTTGGAGAGGTGGAGTTGTGCTTTCCTCATCATCTACAAAGTGTACAATAGTTTGGAGCTTATCTATTTGGACAATATCATCTTCAACTTTGGAGATTGTGGAGTTATGGACAACTTGTATTTCCAATTTCTTAGTGGATAATAGAATAATTAAATGGAAAGGAAAGGTTTGTGTACCATATTCCTAATATTTGAAAAGAAAATTATTGCACAATGACCATGAGGTTCCTTGTGCAAATCTCGACATTGACAAGACCATGCATCTAGTTAGAAGAACATTTTGGTGGCTTGAATAAGCTAAAGATATTCACACATATGTTCAATGATGCATTATAAGATCAACAAGGTAGAAACGTTTGGGACACCAAGTATTCTACACCCTTTATATATTACAAAGAACAATTGGGATAGTATATCCATGTAGTTCATAGTGGGGTTATCACAAACCCAAAGGAAGTGGGATGTTATTCTAGTAGTGGTAGATAGATTAAGCAAGATGGCTCATTTCATAGCCACATAGGAGACAATAAAAGCTCCACATGTAGCATATCTATTTATCCAATATGTCTTTAGATTGCATGGGCTATCAACATCCATAGTTTTATTTAGGGATGTTACATTCATAGTACACTTTTGGAAGTTTATATTTGAAAAGCTTAAAGTGTCATTAAGAATGAGTAGTGGTGACCATCCAAAGATAGATGGTTAGACAGAGAGGGTCAACCAGATACTAAAGAACATGTTGATGGTATATGTGTCTAAGAGGAAGATAGGTCGGGGTAGTTATTTTCCATTTGCAGAGTCTACATATATCATTAGACCTCATAAGCTGATTGGGATGTCTCCTTTTGAGATGAGTAAGGGAATTAATCCTAGTGCTCCCAGTACCGTTGGTATCAGAGCAGGTCCCACTTCATCTAGGGCATTGTCAACACCCCTTTGGTCATAGTCTCAAAATTGCAAAAAAATTGGTGAGCATACTCAAGGTGATTAGGAGTTCAAAACCGCTTCACTTTGTAGTGTCGAAATCATGATCTAAGCTCATTTTGGCCTTTGAACGCACTATCACAATGCCTATGCAGGCAATTTCATCCTTTTGTGACAAACATATATACAAGTTTCGGTTTGCCAATGTAAGCACCTCAAAGTCTACTATAGGTTTAGCAGAAGTCGATAGGGTAGTTTTGTTCAACTTTTTGAGATGGTATTTTAGTCAGTCGCCGTGGCTGAAAGTAGGATGTATTTTGTATGTTGGTCGTTGAGAATAAGTTGGATGGTACCAATTAACCATTATGGGCATATATGATGCTTCATGTATTAGTCACAAAAGGACTATGGAATATTGTGCAAGGTGTTGAAAAATGTCCTACTACAACTGCAAATACAGTTATTGAAGGTGATGCAGATGGCATTGAAGATGATGTTCTTCAGGTTCCTATTCGTGCTTTGGTTCCTGTTGCACCTATTGCAGGGCAACTTCATTGGGGTGGGAGAGATGCTCAAGCACATGCATTGATAGAATTTTCTATCAAACGTGCCATTATTCCTCACATTTGCCCTTGTGAAACAACAAAGAATGCTTGGGATACACTTACCACTTTATACTAGGCAAGGAATGAGGCTCATGTTGCTTACCTCCGAAAATAGTTGGAGAGTGAGCACATGAATGAAGGAGATTCCATGGATAGTTTTTTTACAAGGATCAAAGATGTGATGGAGCAGTTGATTTCTGCCAATGAAGTCTTGCAAGATAGTTCACTTGTGTAGACTGTTCTGAATGGTCTTCCATATTCATATCAGAGTTTATCATGTCATAAATAATTGTCCAAAAATGGTTGCAAAAGAGGCAAAGAGGCTAGAACCGTTGTTGCAGAGGCCTCTATACCCAAGCTATGTGTCACTTTCTTGCAAACAAATAACACCTTCAATAGATTATCCTCTTGAGAAATAAAGTTTTCAAGTTAAGTGACATGAAACACTATATGGACTCTACAATTTGGAGGAAGCTCTAATTAGTATGCAACATCGCTAAGCTTTTTAAACTATCTTCCAAGGTCCACATAACCTTGGTGAAAGCTTATTGCACTTTCATATGGATAATGAAGTTGATCTTGATGGATCTTGAAGAAAGACTCTATCTCCTCCCTCAAAGATTCTAGGCAGACTCTTCTCGGGATCATATTCTTTAGTCCTATCAATCCCTCGCTACATCTTGGTTTTAGCTATTTATAAGTTTTCTTAAAGGTTTGATAAGAACTCTGATGCACTAGGGCATTTCTTTGGCATTCTAATCACTCATGCAATCATTCCCAGTCACTCATGCAATCATTCCCTACACACACACTCTCTCTCTATCTCTCTCTCTCTCTCTCTCTCTTTCCCACCTTCTTAATCACAACTCCCACACACTTCCATTTGGAAAATTCTTGTCAATGCTTCTCTCATTTTTTAAGTAGCAATTTAAATGTGATCACTCAAAATTGTAAATATCACACAAATGGGAATCACTCAAATGATCCTAAGCAGCTTGGTTGACGATCTAAAATGTCCCTTCTAGAATTCTTTTTCCAAAGATTGATCATAAATACAATGGCCAAAGTCAAACTACTAGTAACCGAACTATCCCTTCTACAATCTTCAAGACTATGGGATTACCACAAGTGAGAGTAGTACCAGCTTTCCATGAAAACATGAGTAGTAAAAAAATCCAGAGCATAATTTGTCTTGCTACTCCAGTTTGCTCATGCAAAGTCTGAACAAAATGTGCTTCATCAGCATGAGCTCTTGAAGCCCTTAGTATTGTCTAATTGACCAAAACAACAACATATACCAAGTTCAAAGTTACCTCATCCCAAGGAAAAGGAGGAATACATGGACGGTGAGCAGAGTTCAAGGTCTCGGGAGAATGTCAGGTGGAACGCAATAGTACCCCTCGTATAGCCCCACCTGTTTTGGAGCACCATGGATCCGACAATGATGATCAATGCATAATGTCCTTTCCCAAGTAGATGGTATCAATGACCATGCTAAACTTTGGTCTTAAAATTCTTTGATCCTTGCAATTTCCCTCTCTTTCCTTCTTCAAACTGTGGAACACCCACAACCAATATGTACTGATTTCACCTCCTCCTGCTCTGATGTTTGTCTCCTCTAGTCAACGAACGATAAGAGACTGAGGTCAGCCCCCCTCGATATCACCCGTTCATACAAAGAAAGAGGACAAAGAGGTTGATCGAGATTCCACTAAAATTTAGTGCCACTCAAAGTGAGCCCGAAAGAGATAGAGAGCCCCAAAAAAATGATGTTGAACTTCTCCTTCTATGCTCTTCTTTGCCACCTGTCATTCCAGGTTGTTATGCATACTCTATGCACAATCCTTATAGAAATCATTGCGACCATCCCTGAGAGGGTCATAATACCCCAGTGATAGCACCAGGGATCCCAATTCTCTAAAATGTGTAGGTGCAAGCCTTGACTTCTATGAGCTTAAATGCTAACTCTATGAGTCACAGTCCTTTAAAATCTCTTAAGAGCATCCATATTCGGTTGTCTTCTCTTACTGTCATTCCTGAGGGTGTCTGCTTCACATGTCTTATACAAGTTTGTGCTATTTAGCTGAATTCTCTAGATGTCCAGACAATATATCTTGAACCACTTGCCCCTTTAGTTGTGAAGGTAATCACTATATCGTCCTATCAAGCCTTCCCTGTCTTAGAGCTCCACAAGCCTCTGATGCTGCCCCGGAAGCACTTTCGAACCATAACAGTTTGAACCTCAATTATTCCTACTCAGAAGGTTCAATTCCAGAGATGAACATCCACAACGTCCTTGCAAAGTTGCTACAATCAGTGTATTTGAGCAGGCCAATATTTTCTCGTTGTTCGATAGGGCAATAAGTTTGTCTATATCTTGTATACTCGTTAAAGATCTTCTTGATATCTCAGTATCTCAAACATCTAAAAGAAGTGGATATTCAAATCACAAGGCTACATCCATAACATTTTTGTGTTGAGGCCAAAGACATGACAACTCCAAAGACTTCCACTACTCTATGAGGCTTGAAATTTGCTGATCATGCATGCACTCAATACTACCAGGGTTGATGGGATTTCCATTCTACAGATTTTGGAACAGTGTCTTTGCCTAACCATGCTATTAACCTTTGATCCTAAGTTGGTGTATATAGAAAACTATTAAAAACATGTTCTCCAAGTCAAGGTATATCAATCTTAAAAGCCCTTGTAGTGCCCTTCCTGCAAAAAAAAAAAACTCCACAGAGACATCTAAATTCATTTGCTAAACCTCCTCCCCTACAACTTCTACCTTCACCTCCCATTTCTTCTTCAGCCACCGTGAGAACTGCATATCCCTTTTTCAGGCCTGCGTAGTCCCCTCAGCCCCGACAAAAACCCCAGCAGAAGTCATGCTTCAGAGCTTCCTCTCCTTTGCTGTGATAGTCGACCTCGTCCCTTCACTCCTTGACTCCCCTGTGCATAACATAGCTAGCTCACACCTCTTACCCTTCAGATCCCATAACTCTTCTCCATGAAAAATGAAGGAGCATCCAAGCAAGCTTCTGCCGAGAAGTCGATGTCTCTAAATCCTTTTTCTCTCCCTGTCACCTGCACATAGATCACCCTAAAAAACACACAGAGAGACCCCCTAAGAGCCTGTGGATAGCAACAAAGGAGAAAAAACACATTTATCTCTTGCTCTGCCTTTTGTGTTGGATGGTAATGCAGTCCTCTTCAGATTCACCCATCTTGAGCTTCTTTCTCTTCTTTCTCCCTCCAAGAAAAGAACTTCCTCTGCTGTCGATTTTTGAGCCTGCACACATAACCCCCTTTTTCTAATGTAAGAACCCCCCCTAGCCACCCCGAGTACTTCCAAAAAACAAAGCTTACGGCCCAAAAAAACTTGCTTCTGTTGCTACCCTTTGAAGCTCCCTCGCCTCCTCTTCTACTCTATCGTGAGCCCCCCCCATTGCTACCTCCATAGAGACCCCAAGAACAACAAACCCCCCTAAAAAAGAAAATTTTGTGCTGATCCCCCTTTGATTCCCCCTATGCGGAGTGGTGGGGTGTACCCCCTTCCTATGGTACAATCTTCGAGCAGTGCCCTTGATTTCCATGGATGTCCTCTACTTATTACGAAAAGCATGATTAGCTATGATAGATGACCTTGATTCTTCTTCCCATGAGTAGGTTCAAAATTGCTTCCATTCGGTTCCCATCATCTCTTATTCTCCCCTTTCCGTACCCTTGCAATCTCAGCACGACTCTATGTTTAGTGGAACTTCATTCAATGGAGACAAGAATTCAGCATGACTTCCTCTTTGAACATCTGGTCTCAGGTAGATGGTCACCTACAACAAGAAGGAACAAAAAAAAATGTATCTTCTCCACCAACCTTGCACTTTTTTGTGAAGAATTCACTCCCGACCACTCAAACCACTGCCATGCCCTTTCACATCTTTGGTTAGAACTTCTTCACATCTTTTCACCTATACCATATTCTTGTGAATGTTGGTGTTCTAGCCACCTGAAACTTTTAGTGTATTGAAATCCATCCCTGACTGGTGGTCCTACTCCCTTACTTTCACGATAGCTACAACTGTAAACTTGATCTCTCTAGACCTTTGATCGAAAGTTTCAAGCCAAACATGGATGCAAGTATAATCGAAAACTTGTCGATAGAGATACCCAACTGAAGATCCCATAATGGTATAGGGAGCTTTAGCTATTGGCTCTTCCCCTTAGCAACTTGCTTCTCTGTTCCTCCTTCAAACCTTGCATAAACGGACAAAACCACCAAGGAAAACTTCTATACCACTAGCATCACCTCTAAACCCATGATATCCATAGATGAGTTGGATGAACAAGTAGCTCGGAAGTTAGCTGTTCGAAATAGAAAAACTCAAAGAGTGGTCTCTATGAAGCATTGCTACACAGATGGAGGTGATCACATGGCTAATGTGTGCCCAATGCAAGCTCAAAACATAGGGAAATTGAACATTGAATATTGCACAATTGAGAGAAAATGCAAAAACCACTTGACTCAAGATTGTCCGCATAACCAAGAGGAAGTTAAACAAAACTAACAACAACCATATCAATAGCCAGGTAGATACTAAAAACAATATTGTCAAAAACCATATTACAAACCAAAACAACAATACCAACCTCAATATTAGGCACGACTTAGACAACAACCAGTGCTAGAACAACAATTAACACCCCTTGCCAATGTGATTTTAGTCAAATATGCAATGATAAAAGATAACTTAAATAGTTCATTAGTGCTAGCATCTCCATTGATCTCAAAAAGTGATCCCAATGCTCAAAGTTTTGATTCAACACGTGGAATAGTCCATACGCTTATTACACTAAATCACTTGATCATAATGAGGCTTATCCATATGATGTACCATTGATAGAACCTAATTGGGAGCTTGAATACTCCAATGTGATGTGCACAAATCCAAACCCTAGGCCCCAAATGATACAAGTGAGACCTCAAGACCCTAGAGGACCATGTTATAGATGTCGGGGAGATTACTTTATTCATGATTATCCACTTCCTCCACTAGGGCAACCTCAATTCATAGTGATTCAAGGTTTTTACTCTGATTGTGGAAAGAAGCATCTCCTTAGAGACAAAAGATCACTCCAATCAATGTAATTGGCTTGGTAATGGAATCGAATGGAACTGTGACTAGCATTGCCCCCCATACAAGTAGTCACTAGAGCTCAAGCTTTACAAAAGACCATAGATTTAGAATTGGAAAAGAAATTTGAGCATAGTGAGTTAGCACTGGCACGAAGAGAACAAAGACTTGGAAAGATAGCCCTGAAAGGATGAAAAGGCAATGGTCTAGGAAGGTGAGTGATGAGGAGCACCTTAAAAAAACCAAAACCAAAATATCCAAACTCTCATGTCATAACCCCTCTTAAACACATCCACTACCCACCCCTTTACTTCACACCCCACCCTCCATCCCACTACAACCCTGAATAGGATCAGTCTTAGAAGATTGTAGACATATAATTCCATAGTTAATGAGTCTATGGTTAAAGTTTGAGAGCCTAATTGTAAACCGGCTATGAGAATTATGAGTAGGAACATTCATATGTGAAGAAGTGTTGACTGTCTTCTGAAACAAGCACAATCTCGATGGTCAAAGATTTGATCATTTCTCTGTGCATAGTTTAAATTTTTGCACAAGTAAGCAGTCAAAATCTAAGTTGGAAGGTAAGCCATCTATGGCTAAAAGCATTTGCATAAACGGGTTCTAGTTTGAGAGAACCAAGTGTTAGAAGTTACAGGTGTCTGAATCGACTTCTCAGAAGAACAATTTTAGACATAGGTGACTTGTTAAGATCATTTCTCAAGATCTACTGAATCTTTTGGAATGATTTGTTGGAGTTAGATGTCTGTAGAAGCACAGGAACAACACAAGGAAGAAGAAGAAGCTTGGAGCACAAACACACAATACTGAATGTATTACTAGAGAATGTACAAAGATAAGTAGCCCATTAGGGCAATAGGCGTATATACAAGCCGAGGGAAAAAAACCTCCTAAAGAGGGAAAAAAGTGCCCCGGCAATCCTAGTGTGTTCACACACATCACTCCCTAAATATATCAACAAATCCCCCCTAGGAGTGATGCGGTGAACAAGGAGCTGGCACTCATGTAAAGGAAGTGCCAAGCTATGTGGAAATCACTCCACAAAAGGAAGTAAGCCCAAAGCTTTGCGAAAAGCTTCAAACTTCTCCCTAGGCAGAGCCTTCGTGAAAAGGTCTGCAATGTTCTCCTATGTGGGCACATATGCCAAGCTGATCTCCCCAGCAGAGAACCACTCCCTGACATAGTGATAATGCATCTCAATGTGCTTAGTGTGAGCATGGAACACAGGGTTCCTCGCAACTGCCAATGTGCTCTGACTGTTAGTGAAGATGGTGGTGGCAAAAGACTGACCAACACCCAAATCAGCCATAAGGCGTCTGAGCCACACACACTCAACAGTCGCTGTGAAAGTTGCCCTATACTCATCCTCACAACTGGAAGTGGCCACAGTAGGCTGCTTCTTGCTCAACCAAGATATACATGAGCTACCAAGCATGTAGCAAAAACCACTCGTGGACACACGAGTGTCATAGCAACCAACCCAAGAGTTAGAAAAAGCATGCAAATCTGGCGGTAGTGATCCCCCCTTGGGATAAAACAACCCAAGTAGCCGAGTACCACTCAAGTAGCAAAAGATGCGCTTAACCGCCTTCCAATGCGTGACTCCTGGGCAATGCATAAACCTGCTCATCTATGAGACAACAAACTGAATATCTGGCCGAGTAATGCATAAGTAAATCAAGCATCCAACAGCCTGCTGATAGAGAACAACATCAAATGCATCTCCAGCATCATGAAGACTCAATCGTAAACCTCTCTCCATAGGAGTGGCAATAGGCTTACAGTCTTCAAGGCCAAAACGCTGCAATAATGTGTCAATATATTTCGTTTGACACAAAGCCATTCCACCATCAACTTGCATAAACTGAATGCCCAAATAGTGATGCAAATGCCCCAAATCCGACATCTCCAATGAGGCATGCAAATCAGCCTTAAAATCAGCAATATGCTTCTCAATAGGACCAGTGAGCAGCATGTCATCAACATAGACAACAATTATCAGAAGCACATCATTAGCACGCTTAACATATAAGGTGCTTTCAGTTGGACTGTTCACAAAACCATGTGCAACCAGATAGGCATGTATCTTCTCATACCAAGCACGTGGTGCTTACTTTAAACCATATAATGCCTTCTTTAACCTGCACACCTGGTTTTCATGCCCTTTCTCCACAAAGCCACGGGGCTGAAAAACATACACTTCTTCATGCAAGTCACCATTCAGAAATGCTGTTTTAATGTCCAACTCATGTACATTCCAACCATGATGGGCTGCAAGTGCACAAATGCTCCGAACAGTAGTCATACGGCATGTAGGTGCAAAGGTCTCATCAAAATCAATGCCTCTTTCCTGTGCATAACCCTTTGCAACAAGCCTAGCCTTATACCTTTCAACTGTACCATCAGGTTTACGCTTCAGCTTGTATACCCACTTAGTGCCAATGGCCTTCTTGCCAGGAGGAAAGTCACATAAAGACCATGTACCATTCTTCATTATAACATCATATTCATATTGCATGGCAGCCATCCAATTTTTTGAATTATGTGCTTCATCAAAAGAAACAAGCTCATTCTCATCACAGAGACTAGACGCAGCCATAGCATAGCAATCTGATGCAAAGGAGGCACTATGAGAGCCTGAATGAGTACGATATGACAAAGGTGCATCTAATTTGCAGTCATGCAAAGTCTGCACCAGGCATTTTGGCATAGTTTTTGCCTGCTCAATATCAGCTCCCTCATCAACAAGTGCATCACGTAAATCTGCATCAGAAATAGAATGATCTGCATCATCATATGAAACCTGCAAAGGCTGAGAAGTTGCCTCATTAGGACCAGCACTAGACTGTCCACCTGTAAAAAGAGGCATCAACGTATCATACATGTCTTTGGAGCTAATAGATGTCTCCTTAGTACATGAAAGCAATGGCTGAATAGCATCTTCCACAAAGACAACATCACGGCTAACTAGAATGCGTTTAGTCTGTGGATGATACAGATGATATCCTTTACTTTCAGAACTGTACCCAACAAAAATACATTTTACTACCTTATCATCCAATTTTCTACGATGTTGTTCAGGCACTAATGCATATGCCAAACAACCAAAAACACGTAGATGAGCAACAGATGGCTTTCGGTCATGCCAAGCCTCATATGGAGTGATAGACTGCAGCGCTTTAGTGGGACACCTCTTCAGTACATATGCTGCACACATGACAACCTCAAGCCAGAAACTATGTGGTAAAGCCTGACCCTTGACCATGCACCTCGCCATCTCCATGAGTGACTTGTTCTTTCGTTCAGCAACTCCATTCTGTTGAGGTGTATACGACACTGTACACTGGTGTTTTATCCCACATTCAGCGAGAAATGCATTAAAATCAGAAGACATATATTCCCCCCCTCGATAAGAACGGAGGGTGCCCATTTTACATGCTGACAGATTTTCAGCCAAAACCAAAAACTGTATAAAGCACATGAACACTTCGGACTTTGCTTTGAGTGGATATACCCATGCATGCCTGGAAAAATCATCAATGAAAGTCACGAAGCAAAGGTAATTCCCAAAAGAGGGTGTCTGCATAGGACCACAGACATCACTATGTACAAGCTGCAATTTCTGCGTAGCCCGAACTGAACCATCTTTTGGAAAGGAGGAACGCTGCATTTTGCCCAAAATACAGCCTTCACATACATGTTTTCCAGGTGCCTCAAGCTTGGGCAAAGAAGACACCATATCAGATTTCTGTAGGCGTAGCAAACTAGAAAATTTCAGATGACCAAAGCGTGCATGCCAAAGCTTTGCATCTGACATAGCCTGAGAATCATAAACTGCACATGCCGAATCATTCTTCTTGATCCCTGGCACAAATAAGGCATCTGACAAGGTGAAAGAACTACCATCAGCAATAGTCAGAATGATCTTACCAACTCCCATAACAGGATAAGAGGAGTTGTTCACGCATGTGACAGTATTCCCTGTAGGGGCAGGCTCGACTGAAGAGAAGAAACTGCGCTGCGAGGTAATATGTTTGGTCGCCCCACTGTCAAAGTACCAAACATCTCAGTCCACTGCAGACATGCACTACTCATGACAAGATGGGTCAAAACTGCAAACAATAGTAAACGCCCATTCTTCTTCCTGCACAAGATTAGCAGACTCTGTTTTTGGTGTAGAGGCTTCTGCAACAACCATTCCACCCTCCTTTTTCTTTGCCTCTTTTGCAGTCAGTTTTGGACAGTTCTTTATGATATGATCATTCCCTTTATAGTACTTGCAAAACAATTTCTGCTTTTCTGATTTCTAGTAGAAGAGCTCCATTTTCTTTGAATGTGTAGCATTTGCAGATTTCTGCTTACTAGTAGAAGAGCTCCATTTTCCTTTGCCCTTCTGACTAGCCAGGAAAGCTTGATCCGCAACATGCATAATGGACCTGTTCTGCCTGGACTGATCTTCCTGCAACAGAACAGAGACTAACTCCTCAAATGATAAGGCATTCCGATTGCCTTTCATCATTAACCGAAGAGTAGAAGCAAAACTCTGATATGAATCAGGAAGACCATTCAGAACGGTCTGCACAAGTGAGCTATCTGGTATAACCTCATCAGTAGAAATCAACTGTTCCTTCAAATCTTTGATCTTTGTTAGGAAACTGTCTATAAAATCACCTTCATTCATGTGCTCACTCTCCAACTGTTTTCGGAGGTAAGCAACACGAGCCTCATTCCTAGCTTGGTACAATGTGGTAAGTGTATCCCAAGCATCCCTAGTTGTTCTGCAAGAGCGAAGATGAGGAATAATGGCACGTTTGACAGACAAAGCTATCAATGCATGTGCCTGGGCATCTCTGCCATCCCAACGAATTTTCTCTGCAGTAGGTGCAACAGAAACAACAGCACGAACAGGAATCTGCGGAATATCATCTTCCACATCATCTTCATCAGATCCAGCACCTGTATTTGTAGTACTTGTCGTTACAGGTGTAATAGGACGTCTTTTAACACCCTGCACAATGTTCCACAATCCTTTTGCAACCAAAACATGTCGCATCATATAAGCCCATAATGGGTAGTTGGTACCATCCAACTTATCCTAAACAGCCAACATACGGAATACATCACTGCTTTCAGCCATGGCCGGTGACTAAAATACCTTGATGCAAAAAATTGACTGTATCTCAAAAAGTTGAACAGAACTGCCCAGACGAGTTCTACTAGACCTGTAGCAGACTTCGAGATGCTTAAAAAGACGAAATAGCCTGCACAAGCACTACGATAGTGCGTTCGGAGGCTGAAACGAGCTCAGATCGTGATTTTGGCACCACAGAGCGAAGGTGTTTTGATCTCGGAAACACGTTGAGTATGCTCACCAAAATTCGTGCGATTCTGAGACTGCAAACGAAGGAGTTTCGACAGCGCCGTAGATGAAGCGACCACCTGCTCTGATACCAATTGTTGGAGTTAGACGTCTGTAGAAGCACGCGAACGGCACAAGGAAGAAGAAGAAGCTTGGAGCACAAACACACAATACTGAATGTATTACTAGAGAATGTACAAAGATAAGTAGCCCATTAGGGCAATAGGCGTATATACAAGCCGGGGGAAAAAAACCTCCTAAAGAGGGAAAAAAGTGCCCCGGCGGTCCTAGTGTGTTCACACACATCACTACCTAAATATATCAACATGATTTAACTTGGAGAAGGTGCGCAAACTATAGCCAACACCTTGTGCATAGATTTATAAAAAACTTTACACATTTGATAAGTCAATGAGTGAGTTGTGTGCAGCAGACTTTCTGTGTAGTCATCTTCTTCACAGTTTGTTCAAGATTTTGGAAATTAAGTATTGATCCTCCAAATTGGTGAAGGTTTTGAGTTACTCTTGATATAGAGGTGCTCTAACTTCAAGAGTAGCTTGTTCTTTTGGAGATTAACACTCTCCATCAGTATCGTCCACATACTAAACGCATTCTGGTTAGCCGTGATGTTGTTTTTGTGGAAGATGCTATTCAGCCATTGCTTTCATGTACTAAGGAGACATCTGTTAGCTCCAAAGACATGTATGATACTTTGCTGCCTCTTTTTACAGGTGGACAGTCTAGTGCTGGTCCCAATGAGGCAAATTCTCAGCCTTTGGAGGTTTCATGTGATGATGCATATCATTCCATTTCTGATGCAAATTTACATGATGCACTAGTTGATGAGAGAGCTGATATTGAGCAGACAAAAACTATGCCAAAATGGTTGGTGCAGACTTTGTGTGATAGCAAATTAGATGCAACTCTGTCATATCGTACTCGTTCAGGCTCTCATAGTGCCTCTTTTACATCAAATTGCTATGCTATGGCTGCATCTACTCTCTGTGATGAGAATGAGCCTATTTCGTTTGATGAAGCACAAAATTCAGAAAATTGGATGGCTGCTATGCAATCTGAATATGATGCTATAATGAAGAATGGTACTTGGTTTTTATGTGACTTGCCTCCTAGCAAGAAGGCCATTGGCACTAAGTGGGTATACAAGCTGAAGCGTAAATAGGATGGTACAATTGACACGTATAAGGCTAGGCTTGTTGCAAAGGGTTATGCACAGGAAAGAGGCATCAATTTTGATGAGACCTTTGCACCTACATGCCGTATGACTACTGTTCAGAGCATCTGTGCACTTGCAGCTCATCATGGTTGGAATGTACATCAGTTGGACATTAAAACATCATTTTTGAATGGTGACTTGCATGAAGAAGTGTATGTTTTTCAGCCCCGTGGCTTTGTGCAAAAAGGGCATGAAAACCAGGTGTGCAGGTTAAAGAAGGCATTATATGGTTCAAAGTAAGCACCACATGCTTGGTATGAGAAGATACATGCCTATCTGATTGCACATGGTTTTGAAAACAGTCCAACTGAAATCACCTTACATGTTAAGCGTGCTAATGATGTGCTTCTTATCGTTGTTGTCTATGTTGACGACATGCTGCTCACTGTTCCTATTGAGAAGCGTATTGCTGATTTTAAGGCTGATTTGCATGCCTCATTTGAGATGTCTGATTTGGGGCATTTTCAGTAGTATTTGGGCATTCAGTTTATGCTAGTATGGTGGAATGGCTTTGTGTCAAACGAAATATATTGACACATTACTGCAGCATTTTGGCCTTGAAGACTATAAGCCTATTGCCACTCCTATGGAGACAGGTTTACGATTGAGTCTTCATGATGCTAGAGATGCATTTGATGTTGTTCTCTATCAGCAAGCTATTGGATGCTTGATTTACTTATGCATTACTCGGCCAGATATTCAGTTTGCTGTCTCATAGATGAGCAGATTTATGCATTGCCCAGGAGTCAAGCATTGGCAGGTGGTTAAGTGCATCTCTCACTACTTGAGTGGTACTCGGTTGCTGGGTTATTTTATCCAAAGGGGGGATCACTACCGCCAGATTTGCATGCTTTTTTTTTACTCTAATTGGGCTAGTTGCTATGACACTCATGTGTCCACTAGTGGCTTTTGCTTCATGCTTGGTAGCTCATGTATATCTTGGTTGAGCAAGAAGCAGCCTACTCTGGCCACTTCCAGTTGTGAGGCTGAGTATAGGGTAGCTTTCACAGTGACTGTTGAGTGTGTGTGGCTCAGACGCCTTATGGCTGATTTGGTGTTGGTTAGTCCTCTGCCACCACCATCTTCATTGACAGTCAGAGCGCATTGGCAGTTGCGAGGAACCCTGTGTTCCATGCTCCCACTAAGCACATTGAGGTGCATTATAGCTATGTCAGGGAGAGGTTCTCTATTGGGGAGATCAGCTTGGCATATGTGCCCATGCAGGAGAACATTGCATACCTTTTCACGAAGGCTCTACCTAGGGAGAAGTTTGAAGCTTTCCTCAAAGCTTTACGCTTACTTCCTTTTGTGGAGTGATTTTCACATAGCTTGGTACTTCCTTATACATGAGTGCCAGCTCCTTGTTCACCGCATCACTCCCAGGGGGGATTTGTTGATATATTTAGGTAATGATGTGTGTGAACACACTAGGACCACCAGGGCACTTTTTTCCCTCTTTAGGAGGTTTTTTTCCCCCCGCTTGTATATACGCCTATTGCCCTAATGGGCCACTCATCTTTGTACATTCTCTAGTAATACATCCAGTAGTGTGTGTTGTGCTCCAAGCTTCTTCTTCTTCCTTGTGTTGTTCGCGTGCTTTCGCAGACATCTAACTCCAACACACACACACACACACACACACACACACACACACACACACATATATATATATATATATATATATATATATATATATATATATATATATATATATATATATATATATATATATATATATATATATACACATATATTTATAATAGTTTATATATATACACATATATTTATAATAGTTTATATATATATATATATATATATATATATATATATATATATATATATATATTTACTATATATATGTGAGTATGTGTATGTATGTATGTGTAAGTGTATGCATATGTGTATGCGCATGCTATATGTGTGTATGTATTTTATTCTTTTTTTTGTTTGAGATTAAAATAACAGGAGATATTGTATGGTGGAAAAAAAAAAGAGGAGACGTAACATACCACCTGAGATGTGGTAGTTTTTCGTAGAGAGCTACGTCTTCAAGAGTCATTTTCATAGCAAAAGGTATACAAATTAATAGTTTATATTTATAATTCTCATATGTTTTATTAATTTTTTACATTTAATTTATGTATTTTTTCTATTAAATAAACAGGCTCCTGCAAAGAAGAGAATTGAGTCGGGTCACACACCTCACTTAGGCCAAATGGGCCATCATGGTTTTGTAGGTACATTTGTAAGTATATATGTTATTGAAAGTATATATTTTTATTTTAGTTAAAACGCAAGAGACTAATCTTTTTTATTTGTTTCAATGTAGCGAAAGGATTATGGTCGATATCCTATGAAACATGAGACCGAGTATGCTACACATTTTGGATATCGGCATTTGAGTGAGTTTATCTGAGATCATCCGAATACTTTTGTGAGTATTATTAAATTTCATATAATTATTTTATTTTTATGGATGTTTTGTATTTTTTGCTGATTTATGTTTGTTATATGTAATACAAGAGTATTATGGAGAGACAAATATGGATGAGGTGGAGAGACAGACACAGGAGGGATGATCTTTATTGTCACATAGTGCTCGCAGTGCTACCCATGATGCCATTACAGATACATCAGATCATGCGGATGATCGTGATGATGAGGATGATCATGATGATGATGATGATTAGGATTCTTGATAATGACATTGGATACATATTTACATTGATATATATATATATATATATATATATATATATATATATATATATATATATATATATATATATATATATATATATATATATATATATATATATATATATATATATATATATATATATATATATAGTTCATTCCAATTATGTTTGAAATTGTGTCAATGGTATTAAGTAATGAAAATTCTTGTTCTAATGTTTTTTTTTATTGTTTATATTTAGAATGTGTTTGATTACTTTAATTATATAATTCATTCATATTTATGTGTGCATGTGTATGTATAAAATGTATGTATGTTGCAAGATAATGACTATTACGACTACCACGTGCTTGAGAGATGACTCTCCTCCCAACCAAATGCCTCTATATATAGCTCTCTCCAGGGGACTGCCTTCTTTGGCAGGTGGATACTAACTATCCATGTGCCAGCCATGTAACTACATGTGCACCAAGTGTCCTAGTCAACTCGAGTTAACTCAAGTGGATGCTTCTAGAAGGCTCTAGATCTCTTTGGGCAAAATACTATCCCCATGTCCCCCATGGGTATTGAACCCAAGACCCTTCACATCCTTGAGACTTAACCACTAAGCTAAGTGGATCACTTGTTCACAAGAGCAGAAGACCTCCTAGTAAGTCTAAACTCGAGATCACAAAGATGACCTAACGGTGTCCAATTTCAGATCCGTCTGAACCGGTCGGATGCTTAGTTCATAGAATTACTTTATTACATTCTTCCCCCCTTGGAAAATATTTTCATCTTCGAAAATAGATCTATATATCTACTGTAGGCAAGCCCCGAGCCTCATGTTCTAAAACTAGAAGAACATGGTCATGTTCATAAAACTAGAAGAACATGTCTCATCTCTGTGGTGGTATCCCTACCCAAATGATTCAAAACGCAATGCGAGATAGTGTTTTGAATCATTTGGGTGGATTTAAAAACATCCCTAGCCAATTCATAGTTTCTCAATGTGCGATCTAGGCACAAACATGTGAACTGGGTGGATTCAAATTACTAGTCCATTTCTAGGCATGACTGGTGCATGGACTTAGTAATGAAGGCAGGATTCTTATCCCTATCAAGACTTTGAGAATTCTTGATTCATTTGTATTTGTTTTGGAGAATTGGAAGTTTGGTTGTCCCAAACATCTAACTTGGATGTTTGTACAATGGTTAATACCTATCCAACAGTTACTTGATTTTATCAATTGACTGGAGGACTACTTTGTCCTAATGAGTTTAAAAATCCTATGTAATCTATAGGAGAAAGTTTACCATTTTCTTTGAGTCAACCATAATATAACTTGACAAATTCAAATTCAAATGAAAATTGTTCAACTTAGGACACTTCTCTCAAAGAATCGAGCTAAAAGTTCTTGGGAATTGTCAATCAATTCCTAACTTCTCTATTCTAGAGTATACTGGACTCTACGAAATTGGTTGTGCTATAACTTGAAGCAAACTCAAATAAATAAGTCCACTTAGACTTATTATCTTTTGAAGATTGAAAAGGTTCTTGTACATAACATCTATCTAGGATGTTCAATTTAGTTATCTAATTCTAACCGGTTAACCCTGGTCTTTTGCAAAAGGAATCAGATACCATGTCTGAGTCAATTCCAAAAGTTTTGGAAAGCGAAAAGAAATAACTAAAATTCTGTACAACCAATTCAAACTTCGAAGATACGTAAACTTGCTATGAGTCAAATTCTAGATGACTCAGGACTTTAACTTCTCAAAGATCTGTTTCAATAGGGTATTGAAGCATTTTTTCTATCTTTAAGAGAAATAAGCTGGATTCTCAAAAAGATTCACAGCAACTCGAAAACATCATCCAATCACAAGATACTAGTGTGGTAACTAACATCAGTGTGTTTACCCACTGAGGTTCTGTTGATGAGTTTTGTATTCAAATAATGCTTCACTTGAGATCAAGTTCAGGTCACATTTAGTCTTTCTGGCTCCTTATTGGGAATGCAATTCTTGTGCATTTCTTTGAGTCAAAAGAGTGAATTTACCAAGTTACACTAGGAACTTGATACTTGACTTAGTCAATCAAATCCTTAGTTGAAAAGATTAACTCAAAAATCAAAGTCCAACTTCTTTCAGACATTTATGAAATAATTCCAAATTAACAACACTTTATCTTGAACTGTTTCAAGAAGATTTTGGAAGTTACTTACTTCATATCTTCTGTTTTCTTTATCTTGAAGTTATCTTGAAGTATCTTGAGATACTACTTTTATCCTCCTTGAATTAAACTCCTTTGAAGTCTTAATTCTCTTGAGGATCAAACTTAACTTCAAGATCCAAACTAAGACTAAAAGATGATTATCATCCCACGGTCCAATATCCCATACCATCTTTCCTACATCAATCTGTGTATAAAATCTGGTGTCCCATACCACCCTATTTTATACTCACATTGACGTGTGAGTGAATTTTATCCTAAAGTCTAAACATCTCTTGATAGAGTACCTTCTCACTTTAACTCTCTAAAAAGAAAAAGTTTTAGGCATTACCTCTAACTAGATTTTCTAGGTTTTGATCCCTTCACATGATCATTTCATGATCTTGTGCTTTCCTTTGGGAACTTGAAAACCTTTTGATGGAATATCCATCCTTCTTTGCTAGGGTTATCAAATAAAAATCAATTAGAATTCCAAGTACTTGAATTTTCTCAAATTCAAGTTCAATTGGTTTATCCTTGACCAATTTTGTAGTGATAAGAGCTTTTGACTTCTTGTCTTTAGATTCCTTTCTTTACTGATGCTTTAGGTACTTACCCTGAGGACTTTATATAGGAATCTCTCTACTGCCTAAGTCTTAAGCATCCACTCGTGCTTTCTGGATTTGTACCAAAATCCCTTTAAGGATAGGCAAACATTATGTTTTACCTTCCACAGACTTAAGTACCGTCTTCATGGTTGCAGACTACATTCATGGAATTTCTTCACTCTGTTTAGACTTGGAACAACTTACTCTCTTGATAGAGTACCTTCTCACTTTAACTCTCTAAAAAGAAAAAGTTTTAGGCATTACCTCTAACTAGATTTTCTAGGTTTTGATCCCTTCACATGATCATTTCATGATCTTGTGCTTTCCTTTGGGAACTTGAAAACCTTTTGATGGAATATCCATCCTTCTTTGCTAGGGTTATCAAATAAAAATCAATTAGAATTCCAAGTACTTGAATTTTCTCAAATTCAAGTTCAATTGGTTTATCCTTGACCAATTTTGTAGTGATAAGAGCTTTTGACTTCTTGTCTTTAGATTCCTTTCTTTACTGATGCTTTAGGTACTTACCCTGAGGACTTTATATAGGAATCTCTCTACTGCCTAAGTCTTAAGCATCCACTCGTGCTTTCTGGATTTGTACCAAAATCCCTTTAAGGATAGGCAAACATTATGTTTTACCTTCCACAGACTTAAGTACCGTCTTCATGGTTGCAGACTACATTCATGGAATTTCTTCACTCTGTTTAGACTTGGAACAACTTACTCTTTTCCATAGATGGCGTCGAAGATGATATTGTGCAGATTCCTGTTCGTGCTGCTGTTTCTGTTGCACCTACTGTAGAGAAAATTCGTTGGGATGGCAGAGATGCCCAGGCACATGCATTGATAGCTTTGTCTGTCAAACGTGCCATTATTCCTCACATACGCTCTTGCAGAACAGCTAGGGATGCTTGGAATACACTTACCACATTGTACCAAGCTAGGAATGAGGCTCGTGTTGCTTATCTATGAAAATAGTTGGAGAGTGAGCATTTGAATGAAGGTGATTTTATGGACAGTTTCCTAACGAAGATCAAAGATTTGAAGGAACAGTTGATTTCTGTTGATGAGGTTATACCAGATAGCTCACTTGTGCACACCGTTCTGAATGGTCTTCTTGACTCATATCAGAGTTTTGCTTCTACTCTTCGGTTGATGATGAAAGGCAATCCGAATGCCTTATCATTTGAGGAGTTAGTCTCTGTTCTGTTGGAGGAAGATCAGTCCAGGCAGAACATGTCTATTATGCAAGTTGCAGATCAAGCTTTCCTGGCTAGTCACAAGGGCAAAGGAAAATGGAGCTCTTCTACTAGTAAGCAGAAATTTGCAAATGCTTCACATTCAAAGAACCAAGACAAAGATGAGAAAAAATCAGAAAAGCAGAAATTGTTTTGTAAGTACTGTAAAGGCAATGATCATATCATAAAGAACTGTCCAAAACTGGCTGCTAAAGAGGCAAAGAAGAAAGAGGCTGGAATGGTTGTTGCAGAGGCCTCTACACCAAAAACAGAGTCTACAAATCTTGTGCAGGAACAAGAATGGGCGTTTACTACTGTTTGCAGTTTTGACCCATCTTCTCATGATCAGTGCATGTCTGCAGTAGACTCAGATGTTTGGTACTTTGATAGTGGGGCGACCAAACATATTACCTCGCAGCGTAGTTTCTTCTCTTCGCTCAAGCCTGCCCCTACAGGGAATACTGTTACATGCGCCAACAACTCCTCTTATCCTGTTATGGGAGTTGGTAAGATCATTTTGACTACTGCTGATGGTAGTTCTTTCACTTTGTCAGATGCTTTATTTGTGCCAGGGATCAAAAAGAATCTATTATCAGTTTCTGCATTAGCCAAGATTGGCTTGGTTGTGAAATTTGTTGATGACAGGTGTACAGTTCATGATCTCTCAAATGGCGATGTGATTATTGCTTCTGGCATTTTATGTCGTGGGCTGTATAAGCTCATAGACTATGAAAGATCTGTGAATGATTCGGCATGTGCAGTTCAAGATTCTCAGGCTATGTCAGATGCAAAGCTTTGGCATGCACGCTTTGGTAATCTGAATTTTGCTAGTTTGCTATGCCTGCAGAAATGTGAAATGGTGTCCTCTTTGCCCAAACTTGAGGCACCTGGAAAACATGTTTATGAAGGCTGTATTTTGGGCAAAATGCAGCGTTCTTCCTTTCCAAAAGATGGTTCAGTTCGGGCTACGCAGAAATTGCAGCTTGTACATAGTGATGTCTGTGGTCCTATGCAGACACCCTCTTTTGGAAATTACCTTTACTTCGTGACTTTCATTGATGATTTTTCCAGGCATGCATGGGTATATCCACTCAAAGCAAAGTCCGAAGTGTTCATGTGCTTCAAACAGTTTTTGGTTTTGGCTGAAAATCTGTCAGCATGTAAAATGGGCACCCTTCGTTCTGATCGAGGGGGGGAATATATGTCTTCAGATTTTAATGCATTTCTGGCTGAACGTGGGATAAAACACCAGTGTACAGTGCCGTATACACCTCAACAGAATGGAGTTGCTGAACGGAAGAACAGGTCTCTCATGGAGATGGCGAGGTGTATGGTCAAGAGTCAGGCTTTACCTCATAGTTTCTGGCTTGAGGTTGTCATGTGTGCATCATATGTACTGAACATGTGTCGCACTAAAGCACTGCAGTCTATCACTCTATATGAGGCTTGGCATGACCGCAAGCCATCTGTTGCTCATCTGCGTGTTTTTGGTTGTTTGGCATATGCATTAGTGTCTGAACAACATCATAGAAAATTGGATGATAAAGCAGTTAAATGTATTTTTGTTGGATATAGTTCTGAAAGTAAAGGCTATCGCCTGTATCATCCACAGACTAAACGCATTCTGGTTAGCCGTGATGTTGTATTTGTGGAAGATGCTATTCAGCCATTGCTTTCATGTACTAAGGAGACATTTGTTAGCTCCAAAGACATGTATGATACTTTGATGCCTCTTTTTACAGGTGGACAGTCTAGTGCTGGTCCTAATGAGGAAACTTCTCAGCCTTTGCAGGTTTCATATGATGATGCAGATCATTCCATTTCTGATGCAGATTTACATGATGCACTTGCTGATGAGAGAGCTGATATTGAGCAGGCAAAAACTATGCCAAAATGGCTGGTGCTAGACTTTGCGTGACAGCAAATTAGATGCACCTTTGTCATATCGTACTCGTTCAGGCTCTCATAGTGCCTCCTTTGCATCAGATTGCTATGCTATGGCTGCATCTAGTCTCTGTGATGAGAATGAACCTGTTTCTTTTGATGAAGCACAGAATTCAGAAAATTGGATGGCTGCTATGCAATCTGAATATGATGATATAATGAAGAATGATACATGGTCTTTATGTGACTTGCCTCCTGACAAGAAGGCCATTGGCACTAAGTGGGTATACAAGCTGAAGCGTAAACCTGATGGTACAGTTGACAGGTATAAGGCTAGGCTTGTTGCAAAGGGTTATGCGCAGGAAAGAGGCATTGATTTTGATGAGACCTTTGCACCTACATGCCGTATGACTACTGTTCGGAGCATTTGTGCACTTGCAGCCCATCATGGTTGGAAATGTACATCAATTGGACATTAAAACATCATTTCTGAATGGTGACTTGCATGAAGAAGTGTATGTTTTTCAGCCCCGTGGCTTTGTGCAGAAAGGGCATGAAAACCAGGTGTGCAGGTTAAAGAAGGCGTTATATGGTTTAAAGCAAGCACCACGTGCTTGGTATGAGAAGATACATGCCTATGTGATTGCACATGGTTTTGAGAACAATCCAACTGAAAGCACCTTATATGTTAAGCGTGCTAATGATGTGCTTCTGATCATTGTTGGCTATGTAGACGACATGCTGCTCACTGGTCCTATTGAGAAGTATATTGCTGATTTTAAGGTTGATTTGCATGCCTCATTTGAGATGTCTGATTTGGGGCATTTGCATCACTATTTGGGCATTCAGTTTATGCAAGTTGATGGTGGAATGGCTTTGTGTCAAACGAAATATATTGTCACATTACTGCAGCGTTTTGGCCTTGAAGACTGTAAGCCTATTGCCACTCCTATGGAGACAGGTTTACGATTGAGTCTTCATGATGTTGGAGATGCATTTGATGTTGTTCTCTATCAGCAGGCTGTTGGATGCTTGATTTACTTATGCATTACTCGGCCAGATATTCAGTTTGCTATTCCTAAATTGAACTATGGACCTTCCTAAACCATCCCCATATATGCAAGCACCTATTTGGTTGGTTCAGATCTACTCAAGCTGAGCCTTATAGGGATCTTCTAGTGTTTGCATATAGGTAAGTCCCATCTCACCTATGGGTCTCTCCATCTTCAAGGATATCTCTCTTTTGTTCTAGAAAAATGTAGGCACCACATCAAGAAGTTCCACCTCCTTAATTGTCAATCTGTGGAAGAGGTAGGATGATGTGAAGATCTTGAATGAGTGATGTGCGTGAAGGTGAAGGTGAGAAGCACGTAGTGCACACACACATACACACACATAGTAGAGACAAGAGAGACATAGTGGAAGGTGAGAATCACACTTGTATTGCTCAAGAATAACTCTTACAAAACTAGCTCACACTAACTATCCTCAAACAAGCTAACTAGAAAATGAGCTCTCTAGCTTCTTTTATAGTTTTTAGACTAGTTTTGGCCGGTTTCAAACCTAGTATCTAGCCTAGTTAAAAAATAAGTTCTAAATGTCATTTGGAGGTCCAAATGAGGTCTAAAAATTACCAAAATTGGTATGAGCATTCTTCCTAAGCTCCTCAAGCTTGAGGACTCCTTGGCTTGTAAAAAATGGAGTTTCTTGATAAAAAATTGGGTATTCTATAATACATATGTTACAAAACTGATGAGAATCATTGTTTGAAGTTTTGAACAAAGTACTCTAAAACATCTTTCTTTAAAATTAATGTGTCTGGGCCCCCGAACTTCTTGTGTTTCCCTTTCACATACTGCTCTACACATGTGTCTGTGACCACTACGTGTTGCACTACCCATGCCCCCTTCCTCACGTATCTGTCGTCCTTGACAGATCTTGGTTGCAGGGTGTTGGTGATGTACGTCCGCAAGAGATCACGGACAAGTGTTTGTTCGGTGATGTGTAAACCTCTTGATAAATCAGCTTATAGTTTTTCCCATCTACAACTTGAGGTTCTTCATGGGGTGGGAGTCTATAATGTGTGGAATACATCAGTTGTTTGCAAGCAAAGAGTTGTAACAAATGGGTCAACATGCTGATGAATACTTCTGAGTGGTACTCCCAAAACCCCATAGTAAACATCTCTTCAAAGGTGACTTTATAACATGCTTGTAAGTATTTAACTCTACAGTGCCACGCGTAGCACACCTTGAGCAATGGCATTGTGCTCATATTGTAGGCTAGATCATTGTTATCGTGCTCAAAGCTTGGGGTGGACACATGTGGATTTTTGATGCATCTAAAGATTTTAAAAGTGGTCTGCATGAGGTCAAAAATCTTCATGGTCATCTACATGACAAACATCTATCATAGGATGAAGCCGGACGAGTCAGTTGTGGATGGTAGCCATCATATACCCAATAGAGGGGGGACCACATGGTGGCATGAAGTATGGATAGTTTAGCCAATCTTGACATTGCTTGTTATTCTATAGTTTGATGGCAAAGGCTGTCCACGAACGATGATGAGGGACAGGGCCATAACATGGGTTGTACTTTAGGTGTAATGGGGCCTTTTTCCACGTATACATCATCTCAGGGTATTCTTGTAATGATTCCTTATGCTAGTTGGGTTGAAAATTTTACCTTTTTGTGCATCGAGAGGTAGAGATATGTCTTATACTGGAGTTTGTTAATAGAGATATACCTTTGTGATGCCAAGTTTGCAAAGTATGGAGATTGAAGAATCTTTTCTTCAATCACTGCCATAGCTTGTAGTTGAGCTTTGACACATGTGGATGGTGATTGTCTCTTTATTATTTGGGATTTTGAGTGGTGAATCCGGTCTAGGTATCCCCGATGTATCTAGTATTTGAGCTTGGAGCTCCAGCACATGCACCCATAATGTAGTCAATTCCTCCAATATTTTCAGCGGCGTGACTTCCTAGACTATAGGTGGCTAAACATGTGCTTGAATTCATAGAGTTAAATTATCAATTTTAAGTATTTGATATTCCTTTGTCAATTTTTCATAATCTTTTAGTAAGCGTGCATGGTCTTCTAGCAATAGCTGCATAGTCTCTAATGGGATAGCCTTGAAGCGACTTGGACTATTGGTTCATTGGGTTTGTCCAAGGTGGCTTCCTAATTTTCTCTATTTTAATCCTGCAAGCGTTGATTTTCCTCTTTAGGTATAGTGAGATGACGTCTCAAGAGTCCCATATTGCGTGTTAAGGTGGAATTTTTTACAATCTGGACTCGTAAATGTTCTTCGGCCTCAATGATAGCTTCTTTGGTTTTCTGCTCCAACTCCAACTCCTTTGTATTTATAGAACAATGTATTGAGGAATGATGCTATTCTATATTTATCTGGAAGATAGCATGTTTGTAATTCATGTTTCTACATAGGAATCAATATTTCAACTTCTAAATGTTGGTGATGTTTTTTTCCTCAAAAAGACGAAGGATTTGTGGTGTGCCTACCATTTATGAGATCAATTTAGATGATCAATGGTTTAGCATTTATTTCTTCTCTTTAATGTTATATCTTGATTTTTTTATCTCTGAACTATAGTCCTTGGCTATGCCATTCTATATTTATCTCGAAGATAGTATGTTTGTAATTCATGTTTCTACATAGAAATCAATATTTCAACTTCTAAATATTGGTGATCTTTTTTTCTCAAAAAGAGGAAGGATCTATGGTGTGCCTATCATTTATGAGATCAATTTAGATGATAAGTGGTTTAGCATTTATTTGTTCCCTTTAATGCTATATCTTGATTTGTTTATCTCTGAACCATAGTCCTTGGCTTGTATAACTAATATTTTGAATAGAAAAAAGGCACAACTTATCCAATCAAAGAGAGAAAATTGGGAACTTTCGATGGCTCTAATTGCTTGAATTGTTTGTGTCTTGTAACACATGCAAGATTTATTATTATGATGTTTGTAGTACCCATCTTGTATAAAAAATACTTTTGCAAAGAAAAACCACGGTCTTCCGATGGCCTTGTTTGCTTGAATTGGTCGTGCCTTTTCATACATGGTCCATAAAGATTCTAAAAAGAACACATGGCCAATTCAAGCGATTAAGGCAATCAAAGAACCTCCAATGGCCTTTATCACTTGAATTGGTCGTGTCTTGTATCTCCTCCAATTTTTTCTATTTTCTAAACATTCCTTCCCTTAAATGCTATATATAGCTTGTTAATCACTAAAATGGAGAATTTCTACATCCTTACCTTTATCCTTCATTATCCATCTTTGTACATTAGGTTTTAATGTTGTCTAGGTGGAAGTCTTCGAACAATAGAAACTTTCCAAGACCAATGATATAAAGCATAATAAAGCCAATATGAATATGAAGAGTGCATACATAGAAAAAAGTGACAAGAATTATTTAGCACTCAATGTCTTTGTTTTCATTCAAGATAAAATATTATCATTTTTGGTGGAAAAAAGGGGCAAGAGTGGTTAAATTCATAAAGTTTGGAACTTGATCGCTTTCTATAGCATGCAAGTAATGCAAGATAATATTTCCTTTTTTATAATGTTTACCACTCCACCATCAATTGAGAATCTGAATTGTGGTGAAAACTCATCAAGATACTCTAGAAGCTCTCTAACATTTTTGAGTTTCCAATTTGCAGTGATAATTATTTCCTACATTGCAAATCTAGATGCATAAGTAATTCTAACTCAAGTTCTTGAAAATTCTCCTTTAAATCCAAGGGTATCTCAACTCTAAGCCTTTTCTTCCACCTTCTGTAGTAATATCCTAACACTAGATACAGGTGTTGGAGGTGCTGGAGCTGATGAAGATGGTGTCGAAGATGATATTGTGCAGATTCTTGTTCGTGCTGCTGTTTCTGTTGCACCTACTGCAGAGCAGATTCGTTGGGATGGCAAAGATGCCCAGGCACATGCATTGATAGCTTTGTCTGTCAAATGTGCCATTATTCCTCACATACGCTCTTGCAGAACATCTAGGGATGCTTGGGATACACTTACCACATTGTACGAAGTGAGGAATGAGGCTCGTGTTGGTTATCTCCGAAAACAGTTGGAGAGTGAGCACATGAATGAAGGTGATTCTATGGACAATTTCCTAACGAAGATCAAAGATTTGAAGGAACAATTGATTTCTGCTGATGAGGTTATACCAGATAGCTCACTTGTGCAGACCGTTCTGAATGGTCTTCCTGACTCATATCAGAGTTTTACTTCTACTCTTCGGTTGATGATGAAAGGCAATACGAATGCCTTATCATTTGAGGAGTTAGTCTCTGTTCTGTTGCAGGAAGATCAGTCGAGGCAGAACAGGTCCATTATGCGAGTTGCAGATCAAGCTTTCTTGGCTAGTCAGAAGGGCAAAGGAAAATGGAGCTCTTCTACTAGTAAGCAGAAATCTGCAAATGCTGCACATTCAAAGAACCAAGACAAAGATGAGAAAAAATCAGAAAAGCAGAAATTGTTTTGTAAGTACTGTAAAGGCAATGATCATATCATAAAGAACTGTCCAAAACTGGCTGCTAAAGAGGCAAAGAAGAAAGAGGCTGGAATGGTTGTTGCAGAGGCCTCTACACCAAAAACAGAGTCTGCAAATCTTGTGCAGGAAGAAGAATGGGCATTTACTACTGTCTGCAGTTTTGACCCATCTTCTCATGATCAGTGCATGTCTGCAGTAGACTCAGATGTTTGGTACTTTGATAGTGGGGCGACCAAACATATTACCTCGCAGCATAGTTTCTTCTCTTCACTCGAGCTTGCCCCTACAGGGAATACTGTTACATGCGAAAACAACTCCTCTTATCCTGTTATGGGAGTTGGTAAGATCATTTTGACTACTACTGATGGTAGTTCTTTCACTTTGTCAGATGCTTTATTTGTGCCAGGGATCAAAAAGAATCTGTTATCAGTTTCTACATTAGCCAAGATTAGCTTGGTTGTGAAATTTGTTGATGACAGGTGTACAGTTCATGATCTCTCAAATGGCGATGTGATTATTGCTTCTGGCATTTTATGTCGTGGGTTGTATAAGCTCATAGACTATGAACGATCTGTGAATGATTCGGCATGTGCAGTTCAAGATTCTCAGGCTATGTCAGATGCAAAGCTTTGGCATGCACGCTTTGGTCATCTGAATTTTGCTAGTTTGCTACGCTTGCAGAAATCTGAAATGGTGTCCTCTTTGCCCAAACTTGAGGCACCTGGAAAACATGTTTGTGA
Organism: Ceratopteris richardii; assembly: GCA_020310875.1. NCBI lineage: Eukaryota > Viridiplantae > Streptophyta > Polypodiopsida > Polypodiales > Pteridaceae > Ceratopteris > Ceratopteris richardii. Next base: position 157,366,978 of record CM035416.1, on the reverse strand, counting down.
AGGCTGTATTTTGGGCAAAATGCAGCGTTCTTCCTTTCCAAAAGATGGTTCAGTTCGGGTTACGCAGAAATTGCAGCTTGTACATAGTGATGTCTGTGGTCCTATGCAGACACCCTCTTTTGGAAATTACCTTTACTTCGTGACTTTCATTGATGATTTTTCCAGGCATGCATGGGTATATCCACTCAAAGCAAAGTCCGAAGTGTTCATGTGCTTCAAACAGTTTTTGTTTTTGGCTGAAAATCTGTCAGCATGTAAAATGGGCACCCTTCGTTCTGATCGAGGGGGGGAATATATGTCTTCAGATTTTAATGCATTTTTGGCTGAACGTGGGATAAAACACCAGTGTACAGTGCCGTATACACCTCAACAGAATGGAGTTGCTGAACGGAAGAACAGGTCTCTCATGGAGATGGCGAGGTGTATGGTCAAGAGTCAGGCTTTACCTCATAGTTTCTGGCTTGAGGCTGTCATGTGTGCAGCATATGTACTGAACAGGTGTCCCACTAAAGCACTGCAGTCTATCACTCCATATGAGGCTTGCCATGACTGCAAGCCATCTATTGCTCATCTGCGTGTTTTTGGTTGTTTGGCATATGCATTAGTGCCTGAACAACATCGCAGAAAATTGGATGATAAAGCAGTTAAATGTATTTTTGTTGGATACAGTTCTGAAAGTAAAGGCTATCGCCTTTATCATCCATAGTCTAAACACATTCTGGTTAGCCATGATGTTGTATTTGTGGAAGATGCTATTCAGCCATTGCTTTCATGTACTAAGGAGACATTTGTTAGCTCCAAAGACATGTATGATACTTTGATGCCTCTTTTTACAGGTGGACAGTCTAGTGCTGGTCCTAATGAGGCAACTTCTCAGCCTTTGCAGGTTTCATATGATGATGCAGATCATTCCATTTCTGATGCAGATTTACATGATGCACTTGCTGATGAGAGAGCTGATATTGAGTAGGCAAAAACTATGCCAAAATGGCTGGTGCAGACTTTGCGTGACAGCAAATTAGATGCACCTTTGTCATATCGTACTCGTTCAGGCTCTTATAGTGCCTCCTTTGCATCAGATTGCTATGCTATGGCTGCATCTAGTCTCTGTGATGAGAATGAGCTTGTTTCTTTTGATGAAGCACAGAATTCAGAAAATTGGATGGCTGCTATGCAATCTGAATATGATGCTATAATGAAGAATGGTACATGGTCTTTATGTGACTTGCCTCCTGGCAAGAAGGCCATTGGCACTAAGTGGGTATACAAGCTGAAGTGTAAACCTGATGGTACAGTTGACAGGTATAAGGCTAGGCTTCTTGCAAAGGGTTATGCGCAAGAAAGAGGCATTGATTTTGATGAGACCTTTGCACCTACATGCCGTATGACTACTGTTCGGAGCATTTGTGCACTTGCAGCCCATCATGGTTGGAATGTTCATCAGTTGGACATTAAAACAGCATTTTTGAATGGTGACTTGCATGAAGAAGTGTATGTTTTTTAGCCCCGTGGCTTTCTTCAGAAAGGGCATGAAAACCAGGTGTGTAGGTTAAAGAAGGCGTTATATGGTTTAAAGCAAGCACCACATGCTTGGTATGAGAAGATACATGCCTATCTGATTGCACATGGTTTTGAGAACAGTCCAACTGAAAGCACCTTATATGTGAAGTGTGCTAATGATGTGCTTCTGATCATTGTTGTCTATGTAGACGACATGCTGCTCACTGGTCCTATTGAGAAGCATATTGCTGATTTTAAGGCTGATTTGCATGCCTCATTTGAGATGTCTGATTTGGGGCATTTGCATCACTATTTGGGCATTCAGTTTATGCAAGTTGATGGTGGAATGGCTTTGTGTCAAACGAAATATATTGACACATTATTGCAGCGTTTTGGCCTTGAAGACTGTAAGCCTATTGCCACTCCTATGGAGACAGGTTTACGATTGAGTCTTCATGATGCTGGAGATGCATTTGATGCTGTTCTCTATCAATAGGCTGTTGGATGCTTGATTTACTTATGCATTACCCGGCCAAATATTCAGTTTGCTGTCTCACAGATGAGCAGGTTTATGCATTGCCCAGGAGTCACGCATTGGAAGGCGGTTAAGCGCATCTTTTGCTACTTGAGTGGTACTCGGCTACTTGGGTTGTTTTATCCCAAGGGGGGATCACTACCGCCAGATTTGCATGCTTTTTCTGACTCAGATTGGGCTGGTTGCTATGACACTCGTGTGTCCACCAGTGGATTTTGCTTCATGCTTGGTAGCTCATGTATATCTTGGTTGAGCAAGAAGCAGCCTACTGTGGCCACTTCCAGTTGTGAGGCTGAGTATAGGGCAGCTTTCATAGTGACTGTTGAGTGTGTGTGGCTGAGACGCCTTATGGCTGATTTGGGTGTTGGCCAGTCTTCTGCCACCACCATCTTCACTGACAGTCAGAGCACATTGGTAGTTGCAAGGAACCCTGTGTTCCATGCTCGCACTAAGCACATTGAGGTGCATTATCACTATGTCAGGGAGAGGTTCTCTACTCGGGAGATCAGCTTGGCATATGTGCCCACGCAGGAGAACATTGCAGACCTTTTCACGAAGGCCCTGCCTAGGGAGAAGTTTGAAGCTTTCCGCAAAGCTTTGGGCTTACTTCCTTTTGTGGAGTGATTTCCACATAGCTTGGCACTTCCTTATACATGAGTGCCAGCTCCTTGTTCACCGCATCACTCCCAGGGGGGATTTGTTGATATATTTAGGTAGTGATGTGTGTGAACACTCTAGGACCGCCGGGGCACTTTTTTCCCTCTTTAGGAGGTTTTTTTCCCCCGGCTTGTATATACGCCTATTGCCCTAATGGGCTACTTATCTTTCTACATTCTCTAGTAATACATTCAGTCTTGTGTGTTGTGCTCCAAGGTTCTTCTTCTTCCTTGTGCTGTTCGCGTGCTTCCGCAGACGTCTAACTCCAACAATTTTGAGTTACCAAAAAAGGTATTTTTTAGCAAATATGTTTTTTATAGAACATCTAGGTATAGATGTTTATGGGGCTTGAAAGTTTTTTCAAAATTTTATTTGATTAGTGTGCATGATTTTTTTTTACTTTTTAGAAAAAGGGACACTAAAGTGTCCTATTTTGGTACAACACTAGTGCTAAGAGATGTTGAGATGGCAATTTGATATGCCTAATACTTTATATTGATGATATTTTCACTACTAGGAAGTCCTCTGATGATGTCAATGCTCAAGATGATGTTGAGTGAGACATTTGATATGAAGGATTCGAGGGATGCCAACCTCTTGATAGGAGTAAAAAATGCATATACTTATCTCAAAGTGAGTACATATCTAAAGTAATTCATAGGTCCAATATGAAGGGTGGGAAGTCATTGAGTAACCCTTTATCTACATATGTGAAATTGAACAAGGGTGATTGCCCCAAATCAGATGAAGAAAAGGAATTCATGAAAAAAATTCCTTATCAGTTTGTTGTTGGTAGTCTCATGTATGCTATGGTAGATGCAAGACCACACATTGCATTTGTAGTGGGAGGTGTGAGTAGATATATGTCTAATCCTAGCAAGAAGAATTGGAAAGCAGTCAAGATGATTTCAAGATACTTGAGTGACACTAAATACAAGTGTCTATGCTTGGGTAGAGGAGAGGCATCCATTGTTGGTTACACAAATTCTCATTATGCTTGTTGTGTAGACAATTGAAAGTCTATGTTAAGGTACATTTTTCATTTTTTTGGAGGTGTTATCTCTTGGAGATCCTGTCTTCAAGGATGTAGAGCTATTTTTGATACGATAATAGAGTATGTTGCATCTAGTGAGACATGTAAGGAAGCATTGTGGCTTCCTTGTCCTGCATGTGATAAGGATCTATCTCAACATGTAACTATTTGCTTAGTGATAATTAGAGTGCCACTGCTTTGTCTAAGAATCGAGTCTACCATGTAAAGACCAAGCACATTGACATGATGTATCACTTCATTAGATACTACTTAGCCATTGAGTGCATTATTGTTGACAAGGTTTGTACTCGAGAAAATGTTGGAGATGCTTTGATTAAAGCTCTACCACATGATAGCTTTGGATATTGGTATCAATTGATGAGGGTTACTTGATTCATAATCTTTTCCATAGTTACTTGTACACTATGTAACATGCCCAGGTATATTTTGTATATGTACATTGAGGTATCCTTTATCGTTCTTAATTTTTCTCCCTTAGTTCACTTTGGCCATATTGGTCTTTAATGGGAGGTTGTTAGTGTCAGCGTCCCTGTAAAAGGCCAAATGTCCATTGAACACATTTTTATATGTTCTTTAATAATACATATAGTGACTTAGTAGCAATAGAGAAGAAGTTTGATGGCATTTGTAAAACCTTCAAAGTGTATGTTTGGGTCTATGTGTATTATGCATTTTGCAAGTCTGTATTGCGTACCATGCATGTTGTTTGGAGCTCAATAGTCTAATGTGAGAGCATCATCATGAAGCTCTCTTAAAGGGGAGTCCAGTGTGGTGCTCTACTTCTGCAGCAAACCATCTTGGTTCTATGAGACTTGGTGACTCTTACTAGTGTGACATTTTTCAGATTGGAGATGTGGTTGTGCACTTCATTGATAGTTCCAAATTTAATATGCATGCTATATGCCATGTACCTTAGTTAACGGTATGAATGGCCTTATTATAAGACCTCTTAGCAAGAGCAAAGATCTCTCTTTTAGAGGCCCAACAATGTCTCGATCTGCTGCACCTAAGGAGAGGGTTGACCAAGAGGACCTCTATCCCTAGGAGTCCATGCGCCTATCACTATCCTCATAATCTAGGCCCGTCTTAATGGCATGTGTCAAATAGCGACACCTCTCTTTCCTAACCAAAGGTCTAATGATTTCCCTCAAGCTAAATACAAACTTGTAGACTTGGGGGAACTTGGGGATGAAATCTAATACTTTCAAAAGTACCTCAATGTAGTTATCCACATACTCTTGAATGGTTTAGTTTTTTTGACTAATGAAAGGACAAGTGTGTAGGGCTTTAGACCACTCGTTAGGAGGCACAAAGTTATTAAGCACTCATTAGAAGGCACACAAATATTAAAGAATAGGATTTGAAATTGCTCCCAAGATGTGGGATCTTTCTTATCCTATTCAATCGTCCACCACCTATGGATGATGTCCATTAGATTATACATTGCCTATTATATCTTATGCCTATGCTCCATGATATGACATAGTCAAAAACACTTCTCCTACTCATTGAGGCATTGCTCAAGAGTTGTCAAGACTATGTGCAATCATAGAACCATGACATTATGATGGCTTAAGATCCTTAAGTTTCCACATAGACTCTCTTGTTGAGATACCCTCCCTAGAAACTTCTAGGCTTCATTATTCACCTAAAGCTCTTAACTCCATCCCTAGTGCCTCAACATCAAGCATGGCCTCATCCTTCTTAGAGCCTCACACAAGCTCTAAGATAATCTATAATGTGTTTTTTAAATGTGAGATTCTATGGTTCATGGTTTCTATAGACAATAAAGAGGGCTCAATCATACGTGAGTCCTCTTGGTGTGGGAGGGATGTTCTTGAACCCATATCTATAGGTGTGTAATATTTTTGGTTTTGTCTTATTTTATTTATTTAAATATACGTGTGTATGTGTAAATCTAAAACACTAAGGTATTAATAGTGACAATTAGAAACAAAAGAGAGGCTAGCCTTTGCAAGAAAGAAAGTGAGAAAAGAAAATATGCACATTAGTATACTTTCCAAGATGATTCATACAAAGCATGCATACAAAAATTGAAAATCTTGGTAGCATAGTGGCACTATATTTACATTGTATAATAAAAAGCGAAGTTGTCTACACACATTTTATTAAAATAAATGTGCTGACTAGTGCACATGAAATCACAACATAAGCCATTGCATACTACATACCCTCATATAAACATCATTTTGAATTCTCCTTTACCACAGTGATACCTAGCAAGACCACAAAAATGAGAGAGAGAGAGTACATATCTGCAAGAGAGCAAGGATTACGACCACCACATGCTTGACAGATGACTCTCCTCCCAACCAAATGCCTCTATATATAGCTCTCTCCAGGGGACTGCCTTCTTGGGCAGGTGGATACTAACCATCCAAGTGTCAGCCATGTAACTACATGTGTGCCAAGTGTCCCAGTTAACTCGAGTTAAGTTAAGTGGATGCTTCTAGAAGGCTCTAGATCTCTTTGGGCAAAATACTCTCCCCATGTCTTCCATGGGAATTGAACCCAAGACCTCTTCCTTCACATCCTTGAGACTTAACCACTAAGCTAAGTGGATCACTTGTTCACAAGAGCACAAGACCTCCTAGTAAGTCTAAACTCAAGATCTTTGGTCATACACACGGATGACCAAACGGTGTCCGATTTCAAATCTGTCTGAACCGGCCAAACCCTTGGATCATAGACTTACTTTATTACATTCTTCCCCCCTTGGAAAATATTTTCGTCCTTGAAAATGGAGCTATATACATACTGTAGGCAACCCCCGAGCCTCATGTTCTAAAACTGGAAGAACATGGTCATGTTCCAAAATTGGAAGAACATGTCTCATCTCTGTGGTGGCATCCCTGCCCAAATGATTCAAAACACTATCTCGTTTTGCACTTTGATGAACAGGACAAAGTACAAACTAGTGAAGAATAATGAGGGTGGATCTAAATACATCCCTTGCTAATTCACAGTTTCTGGATGTGCGATCTAGGCACAAACATGTGAACTAGGTGGATTCAAATTACTAGTCCATTTCTGGGCATGAATGGTGCATGGACTTAGTAATGAAGGTTTCTTATCCCTCGCAAGACTTTGAGAATTCTTGAGTCACTTGAATTTGTTTTGGAGAACTTGAAGTTTGGTTGTCTCAAACATCTAACTTAGATGTTTATACAATGGTTTACTTTGATCCAACAGTTACTTGATTTTTTCACCCGACTAGAGGACTACTTTGTCCTAATGAGTTGAAAAAATCCTATGTAAACTGTAAGAGAAAGTTAACATTTTCTTTGAGTCAACTATAACTTGCCCAATACAAATCCATAATGAAATTTGTCCAATTTAGGACACTTTTCTCAAAGACTTTAACTGAAAGTTCTTGGGAATTGTCAATCTAATGAACAATTCCTAGCTTCTTTATTCTAGAGTATACTGGACTCTAGGAAATCATTTATGCTATAACTTGAAGCAAATTCAAATAAATAAGTCCACTTAGACTTATTTTCTTTTGAAGATTGAAAAGGTTCTTGTACATAACATCTATCTAGGATGCTCAAGTTAGTTATCTAATTCTAACCGGCTAACCCTGGTCTTTTGCAAAAGGAATCAGATACCATATATGAGTCAATTCCAAAAGATTCGGAAAGCGGAAAGAAAAAACTAAAATTCTGTACAACCAATTCATACTTCGAAGATACATAAATTTGCTATGAGTCAAAGGCTAGATGACCAAGGACTTTAATTTCTCAAAGATCTGTTTCAACAGGGCATTAAAGCATTGTCTTTATCTTTAAGAGAAATAAGCCAGATTCTCAAAAAGATTCAAAGAAAATAAAAAACATCATCCAACCACAAGATACTAGTGTGGTAACCAACATCATTGTGTCGACCCACTGAGGTTCTATCGATGAGTTTAGTTTTCAAATAATGCTTCACTTGAGACTAAGTTCAAATCCAATTCAGTCTTTCTGACTCCTTACTTGTAATGCAATTCTTGTGCATTTCTTTGAGTCAAGAGAGTGAATTTACTAAGTTTCACTAGGAACTTGATACTTGACTTAGTCAATTAAATCTTTACTTGAAAAGATCAACTCAAAATCAAAGTCCTAATTTCTTCAGAAATTTATAAAATATTTCCGAATTAACAACACTTTGTCTTGAAGTGTTTTAAGAAGATCTTGGAAGTTACTTACTTCATATCTTTAGTTTCCTTGATTTTGAAGTCATCTTGAAGTATCTTGAGATCCTTCTTGAATTTAAACTCCTTCTTTGAAGTTTTAATTCCCTTGAAGATCAAACCTAACTTCAAGATCCAAACAAGGACTAAAAGATAATCATCATCTCACGGTCCGATGTCCCATACCATCTTTCCTACATCAATCTGAGTATAAAATCTGGTGTCCCATACCACCTTATTTTATACTCACATTGACATGTGAGTGAATTTTATCCTAAAGTCGACAACATCTTTTGATAGAGAACCTTCTAGCTTTAATTCTTGACAAGAATTTCGCAGTTTCAGGCACTATCTCTATCTTGATATTCTAGGTTTTAATCCCTTGACATGATCGTTTCACGATCTTGTGCTTTAACCTTGGGAACTTGAAAACCTTTAATAGAATATCTCCAATCCTTTTTGCTAGGATTTTTAAATGAAAACCAATCAGAATTCCAAGTACTTGAATTTTTTCGAATTCAAGTTCAATTGGTTTATCCTTGACCAATTTTGTAGCGACAAGAGCTTTTAGCTTCTTGTCTTTAGATTCCTTTCTTAACTAATGCTTTTAGGTACCTATCCTGGCCAAGACTTTTATAGGAATCTCTCTACTGCATAAGTCTGAGCATCCGCTCATGCTCTCTAGATTTGTACCAAAATCCCTTTAAGGATAGGCAAACACTTATGTTTTACCTTCCACAGAGTTAAGTACCGTCTTCACGGTTGCAGACTACATTCTTGGAATTACTTCACTCTGTTCCTTCACATCCTTGAGACTTAACCACTAAGCTAAGTGGATCACTTGTTCACAAGAGCACAAGACCTCCTAGTAAGTCTAAACTCAAGATCTTTGGTCATACACACGGATGACCAAACGGTGTCCGATTTCAGATCTGTCTGAACCGACGAGACCCTTGGATCATAGACTTACTTTATTACATTCTTCCCCCCTTGGAAAATGTTTTCGTCCTTGAAAATAGAGCTATATACATACTGTAGGCAACCCCCGAGCCTCATGTTCTAAAACTGGAAGAACATGGTGATGTTCCAAAACTGGAAGAACATGTCTCATCTCTATGGTGGCATCCCTGCCCAAATGATTCAAAACACTATCTGGTTTTGCACTTTGATGAACAGGACAAAGTACAAACTAGTGAAGAATAATGAGGGTGGATCTAAATACATCCCTTGCTAATTCATAGTTTCTGGATGTGCGATCTAGGCACAAACATGTGAACTAGGTGGATTCAAATTACTAGTCCATTTCTAGGCATGAATGGTGCATGGACTTAGTAATGAAGGTGGGATTCTTATCCCTCGCAAGACTTTGAGAATTCTTGAGTCACTTGAATTTGTTTTGGAGAACTTGAAGTTTGGTTGTCTCAAACATCTAACTTAGATGTTTATACAATGGTTTACTTTGATCCAACAGTTACTTGATTTTTCACTCGACTAGAGGACTACTTTGTCCTAATGAGTTGAAAAAATCCTATGTAAACTATAAGAGAAAGTTACCATTTTCTTTGAGTCAACTATAACTTGCCCAATACAAATCCATAATGAAATTTGTCCAACTTAGGACACTTTTCTCAAAGACTTTAACTGAAAGTTCTTGGGAATTGTCAATCTAATGAACAATTCCTAACTTCTTTATTCTAGAGTATACTGGACTCTAGGAAATCATTTATGCTATAACTTGAAGCAAATTCAAATAAATAAGTCCACTTAGACTTATTTTCTTTTGAAGATTGAAAAGGTTCTTGTACATAACATCTATCTAGGATGCTCAAGTTAGTTATCTAATTCTAACCGGCTAACCCTAGTCTTTTGCAAAAGGAATCAGATACCATATATGAGTCAATTCCAAAAGATTCGGAAAGCGGAAAGAAAAAACTAAAATTCTGTACAACCAATTCATACTTCGAAGATACATAAATTTGCTATGAGTCAAAGGCTAGATGACCAAGAACTTTAACTTCTCAAAGATCTGTTTCAACAGGGCATTGAAGCATTGTCTTTATCTTTAAGAGAAATAAGCTAGATTCTCAAAAAGATTCAAAGAAAATCAAAAACATCATCCAACCACAAGATACTAGTGTGGTAACCAACATCAGTGTGTCAACCCACTGAGGTTCTATCGATGAGTTTAGTTTTCAAATAATGCTTCACTTGAGACTAAGTTCAAATCCAATTCAGTCTTTCTGACTCCTTACTAGTAATGCAATTCTTGTGCATTTCTTTGAGTCAAGAGAGTGAATTTACTAAGTTTCACTAGGAACTTGATACTTGACTTAGTCAATTAAATCTTTACTTGAAAAGATCAACTCAAAATCAAAGTCCTAATTTCTTCAGAAATTTATAAAATATTTCCGAATTAACAACACTTTGTCTTGAAGTGTTTTAAGAAGATCTTGGAAGTTACTTACTTCATATCTTCAGTTTCCTTGATTTTGAAGTCATCTTGAAGTATCTTGAGATCCTTCTTGAATTTAAACTCCTTCTTTGAAGTTTTAATTCCCTTGAAGATCAAACCTAACTTCAAGATCCAAACAAGGACTAAAACATAATCATCATCTCACGGTCCGATGTCCCATACCATCTTTCCTACATCAATCCGAGTATAAAATTTGTGTCCCATACCACTTTATTTTATACTCACATTGACATGTGAGTGAATTTTATCCTAAAGTCTACAACATCTTTTGATAGAGAACCTTCTAGCTTTAATTCTTGACAAGAATTTCGCAGTTTCAAGCACTATCTCTATCTTGATATTCTAGGTTTTAATCCCTTGACATGATCGTTTCACGATCTTGTGCTTTAACCTTGGGAACTTGAAAACCTTTAATAGAATATCTCCAATCCTTTTTGCTAGGATTTTTAAATGAAAACCAATCAGAATTCCAAGTACTTGAATTTTCTCGAATTCAAGTTCAATTGGTTTATCCTTGACCAATTTTGTAGCGACAAGAGCTTTTAGCTTCTTGTCTTTAGATTCCTTTCTTAACTAATGCTTTTAGGTACCTATCCTGGCCAGGACTTTTATAGGAATCTCTCTACTGCATAAGTCTGAGCATCGGCTCATGCTCTCTGGATTTGTACCAAAATCCCTTTAAGGATAGGCAAACACTTATGTTTTACCTTCCACAGACTTAAGTACCGTCTTCACGGTTGCAGACTACATTCTTGGAATTACTTCACTCTGTTCAGACTTGGAACAACTTACTTTTTTCACAATTTTCCATTCAATAAATGGAACTTGAATGAATCATTCCTAACGGAATTTTACTGCCAATACTTGGGCAATCTAGAGAGTAGTTCTAATCGCACATTCTTTGGACAATCATGGCCAAGTTTGATCAAGTCTGGTTGCTACTTGCGACAAAAATAAAGACTTAGTCTTTATCTTTTAAGATCTCTTAAACTATCTTAAGCTTCTTTGTTTACCTGCAGGATTTTAGAGATCTTTCTCTCAACTTAAGTCCAAGCATTTTCTAATGCTTTTCAGATTCCAAAGCTAAGAATCTTTGATATGCCGTTAGGTTATATCACTTATTTGGCTCTGATACCAATGCAAGAGAGCAAGGATTATGACCACCACATGCTTGAGAGATGACTCTCCTCCCAACCAAATGCCTCTATATATAGCTCTCTCCAGGGGACTGCCTTCTTGGGCAGGTGGATACTAACCATCCAAGTGTCAACCATGTAACTACATGTGCGCCAAGTGTCCCAGTTAACTCGAGTTAAGTCAAGTGGATGCTTCTAGAAGGCTCTAGATCTCTTTGGGCAAAATACTCTCCCCATGTCTTCCATGGGAATGACCTCTTCCTTCACATCCTTGAGACTTAACCACTAAGCTAAGTGGATCACTTGTTCACATGAGCACAAGACCTCCTAGTAAGTCTAAACTCAAGATCTTTGGTCATACACACGGATGACCAAACGGTGTCCGATTTCAGATATGTCTGAACCGGCCAGACCCTTGGATCATAGACTTACTTTATTACAATATCCAACCATCCAACTCCACTCATATATAGATCTCTAGCCAAGGGGGTGCATGTCCTAAGACTCATCCAAGTGTCCTAACCAATGAGACATTGTCTCATGTCTGAATGCTTTCCTAAGGTCCATCACATTAGTATCATATGCTTTCTTAATCAAATGAGATACCTCCTCAAGGTGTCATTTTGAGAAGCGTCTTCCAAAATTAAAGGTCCCAAGCCTTAAGATAAATCAAGCCTAAGAGTTACATTGATTCATTTAAGAATTCAACAAAACATAAATGACCCAAACGTTCATACCAAGGGTTCAAACATGTGCAAATGCTAGAGTGGACCTTTAATTTAATCCTTGAATGTGTTAATCCATCGCAGCCTGACGTGTATGGGCACAGATTCTCACATAGGAGGTGCCCATCAACACAATCGTTTTCTCTCTCTTTTTTTATTATTATTTTTTTATTATTATTATTATTTATTTATTTTTATTATAAAAAGAAGTTCGGCAGAGACAAAATTTCTCCCTGATTCGAACTCCTGAGTCCTGATTACGAATAAAAGAAAAGACGTTTCGGGAGTTTGATGTGATTATTGCGAATTTACGTTCTAGAGTCGAATGTGAACCGACTGAATCCTAACAAGCAAGCAATTAAGAACAGATTATGCAAAGCTTTAATTTTAATTTACACATTGTCTGTAAAGTGTGATGTTAGTGAACCTGTACATCTGCAGACAACTTGGCGCCAGTCGCCTTTGGATTCACTGGAGGTGAAGGTTATTGTTATTTGTTCAAGCAGAAAACTTTCATGGCTTCCCATTGAAGCAATTGGAAACAATTTTTCCCAGGAACGGATATCCCCGTTGCCATGGTAAGAGGCTGCATGCAGTGTGCTTCTCATTAATTACATTTTACGGCATCTAAAGTTAGCATTAATATGATAGGAATTTTTGAGGTCAGAAAAGCATGATAACTTTCTTTCCTGTTTTACTTGCGCCAATCTTGAAACATTTGCATGAAACAAACAGATTTAGTTACTGAGCTTTGACATCTCTTGCCCAGTTCTCAATAGCTGCAATCAACGATGTGGAGATTACACAACACGACTGGCAACCCCTCGCACCAACAAAAGAAGCACAGGTAAGAACTTACAGGACAAGCATTCGAGGTTTTTGAAGGATCTAAGATAGTTTTTTTCTGTTTTTTGCATTTTATGTCTGCACAACATGATATGCGTTTCTAGAGTGTAAGCAAAGGTTTAACATGAACTTGTATGGATTTGATTGCGACTTTAATGCTGCAGGAGTTTAGACTCACTCAAATGTATCACGAAAGCCTCATGCATATGCAAGCAGGGGAATACAAGCAAGCACAACAACTTCTCCAACTCATTATTGAGGATCCATTAAGTCTCAATGTAGAGGTAATTTCAAAGGTTTTGTAAATAATCTGGGACCATTTTTTGCCATTCAATCTCTTTTATTTTTATTTTCTACATATATGTTCACAGTAATAGTATTTTCTGCAACGAAACATGCTGTATAAATCCAAGCATGGTTTGTGTAGGAGATTTAAATTCAGCTTGTCATATTCTGTACTTTGAATTGCGTGATTAATAAATTTAGGCATTTTGTGTCGTTTTTAGGTTTTGGAAATCTACTTGCTCAAATTGTTCTCTCATTTTGAGATTTCTAACCAACCCAACATGACCAATTTCAGCCTCACCTTGACGCTCAAAATCCTAACCCTATTTTTTTACCCATAGGCAAGAGCTTATTGTACAAAGTCAAAGTCAAAGTCAAAGTCAAGTCAACATAAAGTTGAAAGGGAGATCAAAGTCAATAAACCCACATTCAGCTGAAAAGCATTGATTAAAAAGACTACAATCAAAAGCTATGATAGTTCAAAACTTAACAGAGAGCTAATGTGTATATTAAAGAAGATTTTTGAAAAATCTTTTGCCATCCCTTGCTTGTTTGGTAGTCTTTATTGCCTAGCTTTTTGAGGTTTTAGGAAGCCTATAAATACTGCATCTTTGTTCACTTGAAGCATCAAACATTGAAGAGCGATATTGCCTTATGTTGGAACTTCTTGGAGGAGTTTGTTGTGGAGATTCATTGCCTACTATCTTCTTCATATTGGAGGGACTACATAACTTTTGGGGAGGGCTACTTGTTGTGGAGAAATTTAACTCCAATATGCGCAAGGGAAGCTAGCGAATCTCTTCCAAAAACTGACTTGTCAGACACAGTCTTACTAAAACCTGATATGACTTGTAGCACACTATTCAGGGAAATTTTGATATGCTTTGGTGAGGTAACAATCAGGGTTTGCTATTCCACTATATCCTTGACATTTCCATAGAAAATCATGCTCAAAAGTCTTCTAAATAGGGAGAAACTTGACAGGATCTTGTGTCTCTTCATCTACCCTTGCATCTTCTCTATCCACATGGCCTTCCACATCTTGTCCTTTGTCTTTCCATTGCCTTTGATGACTTTTGGTGCTCCAATCCACCCCATATGGATAAGGTGGAGTCTTTTTTGTGTACTCCAGCCCTTGGCTAATCTTTTGACTTTTATCTAAGCCATATGCACATAAGCTTACACTTTTATTTTCGACACTCTCCCTCAAGCTTATGAGAGTAGTGTCTATATTTTCAAGACCTAACCTTTCTTTGAACTTCCAAAGCTTTTGACCATTCAAGCTTTTGGTAAACATGCAAAATTCTTGAGCTCATATGGAGTTTCTAGTTGTCTTGCTTTGCGCACATAAACTCTCTTATTTATTGAACATCTCGTCTAGATTCTTTCCTTGATCTCAATGGAAGATCATGACCAATCCAATGTCCTAGGTGTCTTATTTAGTGATGACAAGCTTGAGAAAAGTTTTAACTACCCATATTGGAGTTCCATGCAAAAAATCACTTGGATAAGTTAGATAGATAGTTTTGGTAACAAAAGACTTGTGTGGTGGGATTATATGACAAGTGAGTTGTCATGTCCGCACTTTATCTTGTCTTGAGGGACTTAGACCTAGGGTAGAAGGAATTTGGCACAAGTATGCTAAGAAGGTGTAAGAGTTCGAGTGCTAGAAAAGCAATAGCACAATCTTTACATGCACAGATATATTTGCAGCTCTTTAGCGACCATATCCAACTTGGGTGGCATCACTTTTATAGTCATGGAGGTGGTGTAGATATTTTGGTTTAGTGGTTAGACCGGAGGTGGCGGCCTCCATGCTTAGGGAGGTTGTGGTGGCGAGAGGTATGGTGATCTAGGTAGTTACACTAGCAAGGCTAGTGGTGTTCTTGGTAGTTGCCCATGCCAAGTGTGGTCCAAAGACTCTCCTGGAGGTGGCCAAAGTGGCCCAAGGTGGTGGCTCTAAATGTGGCCCATGCATCATGCTCTCCCTAGTCATCTTGAATAGTCGCCCAAACCTTGGATTCTCCCAAAATGGACTCTCCCATGTTGGAGTTGTTAGGGAGTCTCCCAATTTCTCTGTGTAGTCACCCATGTACTCTTGAGGTTGCCGCATGTTCGTAGTTGCCAAGCATTGCATGCCCAATTATGGTTGCCTAAGCGAGTCAGGATCATGAATTCGCCCAAGTGGTAGAAGTTGCCCAATGTGTGGTTTCCATACTTGCCCAAGCTTCATGCACACAAATTTTTTTCTTCTTATAGGTTGCCTGCCACTAGAGTCTCTCCGTCCGGGAGAGAAATGCACTGAGGTCACGTTCGTTCATGTTTTACAATGAGAATGCTGAAAGAGAGAGCGGAAGTAGACAATCCCACACAGAATATAGTAGGTCAAAAGCCATGTATATACAGATTATACAATGTTATGCATGCATCCTAAGAACACTGCCAAAAAAAAAACCATCTATCATTCATTTGCTGGCTGCTTGCCAGGTCTCCTGTTGGGAGGTTCTTCTTCTTTAGGATCTGCAGCAAACAAAGAGTTCACCATATCGAATTGTGACTTGTACGAGTCTCTTTAGTGCCAGAGATTTTTGATAACAGCAAGTGTATCTTCGAGTGCCTTGATTCATTCCACTGCAGTGGAGTATTGTACCCAGAGCCAGAGCACAACTATTACCACAAAATTGAGATTGCTTGGACGCACATTTCAGAAATTAGCACAAAGGGGATCAGATAGCATGCAAATGATCACATGCACCTTTGTTCAGGAATGTGTAAATTCATGAGGCTGAGATTTGGAGGATCAGACTACATGATACCTTTAGAGCTACTACAAATATTGAAACCTATGTTTGAGAACATACACTGCTAAATGATAACCTGAAAACTTTATCTGCATCTTTCCATGCACCATACCCATACATATTCAAAGGGAGAGGAAGGTCTTCCTACGCATTGTCATGTTTGTACTTCTATAGCATTAAGTCCCTCTTCCCCCATCCCTCTACTGTACACCCTGATGCAGCTTATGATGTATTCAATGGACATCACCTTCATTTTGCCTTGCTTTGATGGGTTTTTAACACCTCTTATAATTGTAAGTTTTGTCTCATGGGCCTATGTGGTGATCCATAGGTGTTAATATATGTTTCATCTTTCTTTCTCCCAGCTCCTAATGTCTGTTTGCACATCATGTGGCTGAACAAATGTCCAACAATTCAAATTGCTGTACAGGACTCGAGCGATTTTTATTATAAGAAGTTATGATATTTTTTTGAACTGTTGATGGAGGGATTGTCTTTGTATTTGCACAGTTATGAAACATATGGGTTGTTCGTTTTTTTAACCTTCCCCTTTTTTCCCGAATTTGCAGTCAGAGAATACAGCAAGTTGTGATCCAATGCGGCAGCTCAGGTTTGTTTATCATTTGTGAAATAGCTAATCGTTTAGTTGGCTTAAGCATTAAACCATATCAATGAAACACACGTGGTTGGTCAAAGTTTCTCAAGCATTGCTTTTTGTATACTTTTAAACGATCTGTGATGAATGTTGACAAACTGAACATTTTTATTGGGTTGTCCAGGTTTTTGTCATTCAGGAATCTAGCTGAAGCTTTCCTAAGACAGGGTCAAGATTTTGGTGGGGATGCTTTGCAGTGCTATCTACATGCAGTGTCTATTGATGACAAAGATGTCACTCTTTGGAATCGTTTAGGCACTCTGGCATGTTCCCTTGACGCACTGAATATTGCACGCTGGGCCTTTGAATGTGGACTTCAGTGTAGTCCACAACACTGTATGCTTTTTGTCTCATGTGCCTGGACAAAGTAATTTGTGTTTTAGAATGGATCCGAGTTTGTTTAGTTTCTATGACAGGGGTGTGTATGGAGAAGCTCATGGAGGTCTTAATTGCCATTGGTGATGAAGCTGCTTGCTCAGTAGTGGTTGACAGTTTATTAAAAGTTTCTCCATCCCATTCCAGAGCCACACTTATAAAGAGAGCCATAGAAGGCAAATTGGATCTTTCAGAAGTAAGAAGTGCTACAGAGAAGCAAGACAATTGCTCAATTATGCTACGGGGCATTGATAGGCTCAAGCCTCACCATTACAGCTTGTCCTTCTCTAAGAAACGCAAGTTTGATGACCTGCAAGATACAAAAGTTTCCTCCAACAAACATGTATTGAAGCTAGAATTAAAAGAGGTCACATTAAATGAACTTCTAGTTAGAATACTAGAAATTTTTGATTCTGATAATGTGGCAGGCTGTATTGGAATGCAAGAAACTCAAAACATTAATACATCAAACACACAAGACCATTCATTAATGCCAGAAGTTTCAAAAGGAATTGCTAATGCAGCTATCAGATTTTCAATCCAGGGGAAGGATTTGGATTCGGTTAAGATGCATACAAACACAGAACTGACTGGTACAGGAAGCAAAACATCAGGTCCTAACAGGGAAGAAATATGTGATGATATGAGCAACATCCTTCACGTCAAGAAAATGAAGCAAGATGTTTTAGAGAAATCAGATATTTCTGTTGAGAAAGCAATCACTCTGAAAGAGAATTCTCCTGATGAAGAGCCACCATTAGAAAGACGCAGCACCAGACTTGAGAGAATTAGAACTCGCAACTTCGATAGAAATGAGGAACAAGAGAACATGCAGCCTGAGGGTGTTAAAAACAAGGTTTCTACTGAAGAATTGCTAAAGCTATTTCAGCCCTTTATAGTTTGTAAATACTCTATGGACAAAGACTTAATTCCATCAACTGGCCACACATCAGAAGAAGAAAGCATAAAAGATTTAAATGCTCTGGAGGAAAGGGCTATTATGAGTTTTCTCAGAAAGAGTGCTTGTAACAGTGGGGTGTACCATGTAGCTCAAAAGTTGATTGAGGAAATTTCACTAGGCAGTTTCAAGCCTCTTGAAAGCTCGGTTAAGCTTTTCCAAGTGGAACGATATGTTAGATCTTCCTCAAAAACTTTGAACCCATTTTGTAGTTTGTTCCTTGCAGAGGTTTATCTGGATACGGCGATCTTTTCAACAGAAGAGCTGGAAAGGAAAACTTTTTTGGAGGAATGTGAGTATCATCTCTGCAGGATACTGGAATATCTGGTTACAATGTTCGGTACTGTTTTCCCTGCTTTTTGCATAAGATTTCAGAAGAATCTAGATGACTCAAATGCTGGAGAAAATATGCAGGCTGGCACAGAGTTCCTCTGTGAAGAGTTTAGAGGACATGAATGGTCTTTCTGGGTGAGGTTTAATTGGGTCAGTGCGCGGTTATATTATTTCCTTGGAAATTGTGAACGAGCTAGGGAAGATTTTTCAAAGTGTCTCCAGATTCTCCAAACAAGGAGTGAATATGGAACTTCCACTGTGATTGTAAATCTATCTCATTGCAAGATCGATGAACAGGTTTCTGTTCAAACTGTGAAACATAAGCTTCACGAAGTTCAGATTCAAGAAATTTTATCACATTCAGCTGAGCAGATGCTTGAAGATGGTCAAAACTCAGAGCTGATAGAGCTTCTTGTACCCATTGTACTTATGGATTCTGAAAACAAAGGGTTATATTTTTTAGGTGGCAAGAAACATGCAAGTGATTTCTCTACAGAACTGGCAGCCCTCGACATACTTATTAATGCATGTGAGAAGTGCGAACCCAGGAATTTCAGTGTGGCATTGCAATCTTATTGTCGGAAGGTGCATATACACCTTTTAACAACAGGAATTATGAAAGCGAAAAGTTTTCCAGATAATGTTGCTCAGGATGCAAGCCAGCTCCAGGCAGACTCAGTGAAGGTGGATCAGGTGAATGTTATTGCAAAGGAGGTGAAGCATGTGAGCAGATTCCTGGCTGATGTTGTTCAGATAAATTCAGAGACTCCTACTGCAGTGGTAAATGTCTTGTTCATTGGGGTAGAAGTCATTTTTTATTTTTCAGTCAGAGATAAGGAAAATTGTACTTATTTTTCACTGAATATGCATATGGTCATGTGTGTATTCCACCAAGGCAAGTGCCAGAACTTACTATGACTTGAAGTTAGTGTTGATGACATGAGTTCTTCCACCTCATTTCCATTTGTATCCACATGAGTGCATCTTCATTTTGTGTCCAGGAGACACTTCATTTCATATTACTTCAGTCTGAGTGCCCCTTGAAGGAAGGCTACCCAAGTGGTGGTGATGGTACGCCTGTGCTCCATCTTGTGGTCATGGGCTATCCTGGTTGGTGGGTTGGGGTGGGTGTGTGTGTGTGTGTGTGTGTGTGTGTGAGAGAGAGAGAGAGAGAGAGAGAGAGAGAGAGAGAGAGAGAGAGAGAGAGAGAGAGAGAGAGAGAGAGAGAGAGAGAGAGAGAGAGAGAGAGAGAGAGAGAGAGAGAGAGAGAGAGAGAGAGAGAGAGAGAGAAAAAGAAAGAAAGTCATATTAACGTCTTCTGGAGGCCAAACTTGGCCTATGAGACAAAAACCATGTACAAGTGTAGTAACCCTGTGTAGAAGATAAAATGAAATAAAAAGTATATCTTGGCCTATGAGACAAAAACCATGTACAAGTGTAGTAACCCTGTGTAGAAGATAAAATGAAATAAAAAGTATATCGCTACACAAAGCTATATAGGGCTGGAAAAGGCTGGGGAGACGTGGCTCTGACTCTGCAGATAGTGGCCACCTAATACATGGGGGATCCAAAATGTGAGTAAAACGCCCTAGCTACTGGTGATGGGTGGAGGTGGGTGTAGTATGTGGTACATCGGTGGTGGTCTGAGTGCCTCCTGAAGGAAGACAACCCAGGGGGTGGTGGTATGCCTATGCTCCATCATGTGGTCGTAGGCAATCCTGATGCGTGAGATATCCTCATGATATAGTCGTGGTCGACGATATCCGCCCATGCGTGGTCTGCGCCGTGCTCTCTGTGCTGCTGCCTGGTGGAGCGTGAGCCCTGTAGATGGACCTCTCTGATGTAGCTCAACTCGCTGAAAGAATTGGGTAATGGTCTGCTGGGTACTCACCCGTGGCTGATGTATGGGCTGTAGTGACCGCTTTCGCCTCTCGTATGCTGCTCTGAGAAAGCGTCCCAAGCGTCTCTGGTCTCCCATAGTCATGCACAGCTGGAATGACTCCTCGATCTGGAACTGTGCTCGTAGGTCTAAGTATGCTGGACATCTGATAACAAAATGCTCCTCGCTCTCTACCTCTGTCTTGCATACTGGGCACCACCTCTCCTCACGGGGGACTCCCCTTGACCGACCCCTCTCAATCTCGAGCTGATGTGATGAAACCCGGAGCTGCCCAATGACGACTCGTAGGTGGTGGGGAAGGTAGGTCTGCATGTATCTCGGAATCTTGATGAAGCCCGTGCCCGATATATGTAGAAAATGCTCGCAGTAGTAGAGCATTTTCCGTGGCAATGTACCCCTAGGGCTCACCCATGTCCTCTGTATGTATGTATGCCATATCTCCTGACGAATGATCCTATTCCTCTCTTGATGAGAGAGCGAGTAGGTGGGTGCATGAGAGTCGTACTGTAGTGGTGGTAGCCTGTCTATGTCAAAGCCATGGTGGGCAAGCCAGTCTCGTGTCTGTGCATACCATGAGGAGGTGTCGCCTGCTAATGCCATATCACGTGATGCCTCGAAAGCACGATAAGCAATGCGCTCTGTATCCATGCTCCGAAGTCTGTGTAATAGGCATACTGTCTGGAATAGTGCCTCAACTAGCATTGGTGGTGCAACGAGCTCTTCTCTAATGATATCATGTGGTACTGAAGGCTTGCTGCGGATAAGTCTGGCAATCATGAGGATCTGTGGCCTCTCTAATGCTGTCCATACTGATGTAGCTAATCCTGGTCCCCATATAGCTGCCCCATACATGAGCGCTGGCGTAACCAAAGTGTCAAAGAGCCACCCCTTTGTGCGGGGCTCCTGAAAATATGCCTTGTGGCACTGTCTCTCCATCAAAGCTAGTGCTGCGTACCCACGTGTGATGCGGTCACGGGCTTCCTGAGCCATAGAGAAGACCCCCGATGCTTCTGTAAATGTCATCCCCAAGTAAACATATGATCCGACCACCTCGATCGGTCCACTTGCTGCTGTGAACAATCTATGTCTGCGTACCTGTGCTGATGTATGAAAGATCAAGACCTTGGTTTTACCAAGGTTCACAGATAACCCTCTGTATCTGCAAAAGTCATCTAGGCCGTGTAGATGATGCTGTAGACCTTCTGCAGACTCTGAAACCAATACAATATCATCAGCGTATAAAAGAATATGGACAGTGGACCCGTGTACCTCAATGCCATCTCCCCCCTCTGCTGGATGAAGTCCACTATCTCATCAATGTAGAGACCAAAGAGGGTGGGTGAGAGAGGGCATCCTTGCTTCACCCCGATAGTGCTAGCAAGTGGATCAGATAAGCCCCCTGGACATCTGACTCTACCAGATACTCTCTCGTATAAGGCGTAGATCCCCCATAGCATCTCCTCCGGAGCTCCGATGTCAAGTAGTCGTCTGAGGAGTCGGTCGATCCCTGGGAACAGTGTCAAATGCTTTGCGGAAGTCCACAAAGCAACAATATAATCTCCTCTTCCTCACCCTGGCCTGGTCGATCAGGCATCTCAGAGTGAAGCTTTGGTCAATGGTAGAGTAATCTCGTCTGAAACCTGCCTGTCCTGGAGCCCTGATGCCCTTCCTCTCAGCGAGAGTACTCAACTCTGTCTCTAGTACCGCCCCATATAACTTGGCCAATATAGGGCCAATCATGATCGTCGTATGTAGCTGGATCCATAGTATCACCTGACTTATGAATGGGCACTATGGTGTGCTCAGTCCATGAGTCTGGGAACCCTTCAACCAATGCACGGTTGAAGAGATTGGCAATGAGCGGTGCGAGAGTCGTGCCTCCATAGATGAGGTGCTCTGCCTGTAAACCGAAATGATCATGGGCCCGGCCATGCTGCAGCCGGGCAATAGCGCGTCCCACCATAGTGGGTGTGAAGAAGTCAGAGGTAGTAGGACGTGAGCTTTGCGGTCTGGGGGTAGGTCTCCCCCAGACCGCAAAGCGTGCTGCGGGTATGGGTGTAGGTGTGTCTCCCTTCAGAGAGAGTGCGAGGTATGTGTGATCGGCCCCAATGGGTATGGGTGGGATGGTGAATGAGGTAAGTAGGTGGATGGCCTCTCTGGATCCCATGACGTAATCTACTGTACTTCCCCCGCACTGAGTGTGGTATGCATGTCAATCCTCCTGAGGTAGGCCACTGAGCCATCCCGTTATAGATAACGAGATTATGTCCAGAGCCTAGTCTGAGTAAGTGCGTGCCATAGTGAGTGTGTGTAGGGTCAGCTGAAGCTCGAGCTATAGACTCATCCTCTATGGTATGTAGTATCTCTGGGTCTTTTGGGTCAAATATCTCACACTGATCATTGCCTGTCCTTGCATTGAAGTCTCCCATAAGGAAGACTTCCCCTAATGCAGAGTACTCTGTAATCTCTTCTGACAAGCAAGTGTATGGTGAGTCCTCCTCTCGATCTATGATAGCGAAACGCGAGCTAGAAGGAGCAAAGTAGCATAATGCTATGAAGATGATCTGCTCCTGTGAGAGATGGAGTCGAATCCAAAGATATCTGGCTTGTGAATCACGTGCGACTATTTGTATCTTGCTCTGAAGTCCATCTCTGAAGAGTATGGCTACTCCTCCTCCTGATCCTCGGGTGGTGTGCTTACGTGTACACTCTCTATATGTGGACTCCCACTGAAAACCGTGGACTCGAGGTAGGCCCCGGTCCGGGCTGTCATGTGTCTCTGTGAGCATAATGATGTCTTTGCCTTTGTGCACCTCTTCCAACCTCTCTGGGTGTGTCCATAGATCTCCATTGCAGTTCCAAACTGCAAGGTGTATCTCCTCGAGTGTCTCACAGACCGCGAATCCCTATGGGATGGCCTTGCCATCAATGATGACACGACCATCTCTGTATGAAGTCTTCTTTCCTTCTTTGCGAGCTTGATGTACTCTCGGCATGCATGCACGACGGTGTGCTACCTGCATGGGTGTGAGATCATCATCAAGGTAGAAGTGCTCTCAAAATCACCCTCTTGCGTAGGAAAGCATATCTTACATCTTCGGAAGGGAAGTGTAGGATGAGAGCTCTCTTTTTCGTGGGGTCTCGTCTCGTTCTCCAAGACTTGATGAATGGGGGGGACTCCTCTTTGTAGCCGAGTATCTTGCATAATGTCTTCCCATCGGACTCGGGGGTAGAGCCTTCTTTTTCTACAAGGCCCGTGATGCGTACATTGAGACGGCGGGCCTGTCTCATCTTTTCTTCCTCAATGGTGGTGTGCACGATGAGGGCTTCTTCCTTTTGTGCTTCCTCTTTGGCTTCTTTTTTGATGTTCTTCTTCACTATGTTGATCCACCCTTCTTTGGTAGCTTCTAACTTGTTTTCCATGCTCGCGTCAAAGCTTTGGTGAGTTCTTCTTTGAGAGCTTATGTCTTATTCAGATTAATCTCTCCCTCTTCGGGTGTAAGAGAGACCATTGAAGCTTTGAGGAGCTCCAATTCCTCTTTCATGTTTGCCCTCTCCTTAGCCCATTCTTCTTTCTCTTTCTTCCATGTTTCCCTTTCCTTATGATATGTTTCTACCTCTTTCTCGAGCTTTGAGAGGCGATTGATGATGGTCGTGATAGTGGAGTCCACCATCTTCTTGTTTTCTTTGATAGCTATGGCCAGTTTGTCCTCCATTTTTGTCAAATCATCCTTCTTAGCTGTAGTGGTCACGGCGTTCGAAGATGGAAAAATGCTCAGTGTGCTGAGCCCAAAGACTTGCGATGAAGACGGGAGCGCGCCCGATGCGCGATGGAGCAAGGGTGGGAGTGGCTAATAACTATAGGCAACAGTTATTAGTCCGGGGCAAGGACACTTTGCTTCCATGGCTGGAGATTTCTGAGATTTCTAAAATCGGAGGACTGAAAATATGAACTTCAAAACTTCACTTTACTTCCATGGCTGGAGATTTCTGAGATTTCTAAAATCGGAGGACTGAAAATATGAACTTCAAAACTTCACTTTACTTCCATGGCTGGAGATTTCTGAGATTTCTAAAATCGGAGGACTGAAAATATGAACTTCAAAACTTCACTTTACTTCCATGGCTGGAGATTTCTGAGATTTCTAAAATCGGAGGACTGAAAATATGAACTTCAAAACTTCACTTTACTTCCATGGCTGGAGATTTCTGAGATTTCTAAAATCGGAGGACTGAAAATATGAACTTCAAAACTTCACTTCAATACAGTCTCGGCAGGGACACTTTACTTCCATGGCTGGAGATTTCTAAAATCGGAGGGGGAGAGAGAGAGAGAGAGAGAGAGAGAGAGAGAGAGAGAGAGAGAGAGAGAGAGAGAGAGAGAGAGAGAGAGAGAGAGAGAGAGAGAGAGAGAGAGAGAGAGAGAGAGAGAGAGAGAGAGAGAGAGAGAGTCATATTAACGTCTTTTGGAGGCCAAACTTGGCTTATGAGACAAAAGCCATGTACAAATGTAGTAACCATGTGTAGAAAATGAAATGAAATAAACACAAATCTATCTAGGGCTTGTAAAAGGCTTGGGAGACGTGGCTCTGACTCAGCAGATAGTGGCCACCTAAGAGAGAGAGAGAGAGAGAGAGAGAGAGAGAGAGAGAGAGAGAGAGAGAGAGAGAGAGAGAGAGAGAGAGAGAGAGAGAGAGAGAGAGAGAGAGAAAGTCATATTAACGTCTTCTGGAGGCCAAACTTGGCCTATGAGACAAAAGCCATGTACAAGTGTAGTAACCCTGTGTAGAAGATAAAATGAAATAAAAAGTATATCGCTACACAAAGCTATATAGGGCTGGAAAGGGCTGGGTAGACGTGGCTCTGACTCTGCAGATAGTGGCCACCTAATACATGGGGGGATCCAAAATGTGAGTAAAACGCCCTAGCTACTGGTGATGGGTGGAGGTGGGTGTAGTATGTGGTACATCGGTGGTGGTCTGAGTGCCTCTTGAAGGAAGACAACCCAGGGGGTGGTGGTATGCCTATGCTCCATCATGTGGTCGTAGGCAATCCTGATGCGTGAGATATCCTTCTGATATAGTCGTGGTTGACGATATCCGCCCATGCGTGGTCGGCGCCGTGCTCTCTGTGCTGCTGCCTGGTGTAGCGTGAGCCCTATAGATGGACCTCTGGCTGATGTATGGGGCTGTAGTGACCGCTCTCGCCTCTCGTATGCTGCTGTGAGAAAGCGTCCCAAGTGTCTCTGGTCTCCCATAGTCATGCACAGCTAGAATGACTCCTCGATCTGGAACTGTGCTCGTAGGTCTAAGTATGCTGGACATCTGATAACAAAATGCTCCTCACTCTCTACCTCTGTGTGGCATACTTGGCACCACCTCTCCTCACGGGGGACTCCCCTGGACCGACCCCTCTCAATCTCGAGCTGATGTGATGAAACCCGGAGCTGCCCAATGACGACTCGTAGGTGGTGGGGAAGGTAGGTCTGCATGTATCTCGGAATCTCGATGAAGCCCGTGCGCGATATATGTAGAAAATGCTCGCGGTAGTAGAGCATTTTCGGTGGCAATGTACCCCTAGGGCTCACCCATGTCCTCTTTATGTATATATGCCATATCTCCTGACGAATGATCCTATTCCTCTCTTGATGAGAGAGCGAGTAGGTGGGTGCATGAGAGTCGTACTGTAGTGGTGGTAGCCTGTCTATGTCAAAGCCATGGTGGGCAAGCCAGTCTCGTGTCTCTGCATACCATGAGGAGGTGTCGCCTGTTAATGCCATATCACGTGATGCCTCGAAAGCACGATAAGTAATGCGCTCTGTATCCATGCTCCGAAGTCTGTGTAATAGGCATACTGTCTGGGGGGAGAGAGAGAGAGAGAGAGAGAGAGAGAGAGAGAGAGAGAGAGAGAGAGAGAGAGAGAGAGAGAGAGAGAGAGAGAGAGAGAGAGAGAGAGAGAGAGAGAGAAGAAAGAAAGAAAGAAAGAAAGTGTTTTTACGTCTATTAGGAGGCCGAACTCGGCCTATGAGACAAATCGATGTACATGGGTGTATCTTCTGTCAATCAGAAAAGATAAAAGTGCTGAAAAGAAACTGGTTAAGCTGATATAGATCTCCGTAGTATGCATGTGGGGATACCCATGAAAGTGGTTGGGGGTGTATGGAGTGCGATATCTATGATAGTCTATATGCAAAAGGGTAGTACAACAACCATGAGAATGCATCTAAAACGACTAACTAGCTCCATCCTGTGCTAGTGGGTGGGATGTAATATGTGATACATAGGTGGAGGTGGAGTCAGGGCCACCCTGATGGCTGCAACGGGATCGGCCATCATCTGGGATCGTCTCTCCTCCATGGCGCGATGGTCACAAGCCTGGATCTCCACAATCTGGTGTCGGTGAAGTCTCTGGGCCCGATATCCTATAGCACGGGGTCGTCTCCTAGCTCGAGATACCTGAGCCTGCTGAAGAGTCACCCCGCTCGGTATGTGGGCTGAGGGGGGGAGGGCTGCAGCACGTCGTGGAATAAAGAAGTCAGTGAGCTGACTCTGTCTCCCTCCTGTATGGAGTGCTACAGTAGGCTGGAGTAGGGAATCTCTGTGACTCTGTATCTCTAGTAAGAATCGCCCGAACTGTCGCTGGTCTCTAGAGTCCATGATCTCTCGGAGGGTGGGCTGCCCTGCAAACAGAGTCTCGTATCTGCCTCTGATGCCATCATATGCGCTACATCTGCATACAAAGTGCTCCTCATCCTCCATCTCTACTTTGCATACTCTGCATATCCGCTCCTCTCTGGGAATGTCTTCGGCTCTGCCCGTCTCAATCTCGAGTCGGTGTGATGAGACTCTCAGCTGGCCAATCGCTACCCTCAAGCTATGAGGCATGTGAGTATCCATGTAGCGTGGTCGCTGGATGAAACCGTCAGCTAGTATGTCTATGAACTGGTCTCGATAGTGCGATAGTCTCGATCCCATGTGTGCTGTGTGCCATGTCTGACTAATGTAGAGCTGCCAGAGATCCTGTCTGAGCACAACATTCCTCTCACGACGAGAGAGGTGGATGTGAGGTGAGTCTGGGTCATACTGAAAAGGCGGCAATCTGTCCATATCAAGTCCATGACTATCAAACCAGACTCTAACCTGAGTGTACCAAGCTCTCTCATATCCTAACTCTGATATCTGTATAGATGCCTCAAGAGCTCTGTGTGTGAGTCTATCTGTAGGGAGGTCCCTAATCCTCTGAATAAAGCAGATAGTCTGGAATAGTGCCTCTACTGCCATGGGTGGTGCAGCTAGCTCTGCCCTGATGATGTCATGTGGCACCGACTGTTTCCCACGAAATAATCGCGAGATCATACGTACCTGTGGCCTCTCGATCGCACTCCACTGGGTGACTGTGAGACCTGGGGCCCAAACCGTCGCAGCATACATCATAGCTGGTCTGACCAGTGTGTCAAATAGCCAGCCCTTCGTGCGGGGCTCCTGGAAGTGTGCTTGGTGACATCTCCGTTCTAACATGGCTAAAGCTGCATATCCACGTGTGAGTCTATCGGTGGCTGCCTGTCTCATGCTGAAGGGGCCAGGCAAGCTCGTGAATGTGACTCCGAGATAGACATAGGAAGTGACCACCTCAATCTGTCCACCACCAGCTCTGAATCCTGCTCCATTCCTCACCATGGGGGAGGTGTGGAAGATCATGACCTTGGTCTTGCCAAGGTTTACTGTCAAGCCCCTCTGTGTACAAAACTCATCCAGGGCCTCAAGGTGGCGCTGTAATCCCTCGGGTGACTCTGAAATCAAGACAATGTCATCGGCATATAATAAAATGTGGACATGTGTACCTGCGAGGTCTGCACCCTCTCCTCCAGCTCGGAGAATGTAGTCCTCAATCTCGTCAATGTAGAGACCAAATAGAGTGGGAGAGAGTGGGCAGCCTTGCTTAACACCGATGGTGCTAGCAATGGCCTCAGACATACCTCCTGGACACCGTACCCTCCCAGTCACCTGCTCATAGAGTGCATAGATGGCCCAAATCACATCCCTGATGGTACTCCCAAGCTCTGGAGGCGTTGGAAGAGCCTCTCGCGCGGCACTGTATCAAAAGCTTTGCGGAAGTCCACAAAGCAGCAATATAGCCTCTTCTTCCGCACCCTTGCCCCATCAATGAGGCAGCGCAGAATGAAGATGTGATCAATAGTAGAGAAAGCTCGTCGAAAACCTGCCTGGCCTCGTGCTCGTAGCCCCTCAGTCTCTGCATATGAACTGAGCTCTGCCTCAAGTATGGCACCGTATAGTTTGGCCATGGTGTGGCCAATCATGATGGTCCTGTAGTTCCCTGGATCCAGGGTGTCGCCAGATTTGTGGATAGGCACAATGGTGTGCCTAGTCCACTCCTCTGGGAAGCCCTCTCCTATAGCCCGGTTGAAGACATGTGCAATCAACGGGGCTATAGTGGAGGCTGCATATATGAGATGCTCGCTCTTCAGTCCTGCGTGGTCTGTCGAACGTCCATGTCGAAGTCGTCGTATGGCCCTCTCAACCATCTTTGCTGTGAAGAGAGAAGAACTAGTAGGGCGAGGCTCAAGTGGCTGGGGAATGGGAGGCTGCCTAGGTACCTCATATAACCTCTGAGCATAATCATGCCATGTGTGTGGGTCTCCAATAGGTGTGGTCGGGCGTGGCTCTCGTAGGCTGCGCCATGCTGCAGCACTGTCCATACTCATAAAGAGATGGTATAGCTCAAGCTCCTGTGCCTCCTCAAAGGCTCGCCTCTTTCGACGTGTGAGAGTCTTCATCTGTCCCTTGGCCTCTCTCTCTGTGATCTCTCCCAATGCTCGCTGAGCTCGTAGTCGGCGGTAAAGATCTCTTCAATCCTCATCATACCAACGAGAGAGAGAGAGAGAGAGAGAGAGAGAGAGAGAGAGAGAGAGAGAGAGAGAGAGAGAGAGAGAGAGAGAGAGAGAGAGAGAGAGAGAGAGAGAGAGAGAGAGAGAGAGAGAGAGAGAGAGAGAGAGAGAGAGAGAGAGAGAGAGAGAGAGATTAACGTCTTCTGAAGGCCAAACTTGGCCTATGAGACAAAACCATGTAGAACTGTAGTAACTCTTGTGTAGAAATAAAATGGAATAGTACTCGTTACACAAAACTGTGTAGGCTGAAAAAGGCTCGAAATAACCTCAAGATAGTGTATCAAGTGATGGAGAGGTAGTGGGGATAATGTAGTGGTGTGGGAGGAGATGTGGCTCTGACTCTGCAGATAATGGCCACCTAATACATGGGGGTCCCATGATAGGAGTGAATATGTATATCCTAACTACATATAATGGGTGGAGGTGGGTGGAGTATGTGGTACATCGGTGACGGTGTGAGTGCCTCCTAAGGAAGGCTACCCAGGTAGTCTCGTCTAAAACCTGCCTGTCCTGGAGCTCTGATACCCTTCCTCTCGGCGAGAGTGCTCAACTCTATCTCTAGCACTTCCCTGTATAACTTGGCCAATATGGGGCCAATCATGATCATCCGATATGTAGCTGGATCCATAACGTCCCCTGACTTATGAATGGGCACTATGGTGTGCTCAGTCCACGAGTCAGGGAACCCTTCAACCAGTGCACGGTTGAAGAGGTGGGCAATGAGAGGTGCGAGAGTCGTACATCCATAGATGAGGTGCGTTGCCTGTAAACTGAATTGGTCATGCGCTCTGCCATGCTGTAAATGGGAAATAGCGAAGCTCACCATAGTGGGTGTGAAGAAGTAAGAGGTAGTGCGTGAGCTCTCCGGCCTGGGAATGGGGGGCTGGTCTGGAACCTGGTATAGACTCTGTGCATAGCTATGCCAAATGCTCGAATCTTGAATGGGTGTCTGCTGTCTCCTCTCTCTCAAATGTCGCCATGCCATTGCACTATCCCGACTCATGAGCAAATGGTAGATATCCCAGTAGTGTCTCTCCTCCCATTCCCGCCGCTTGCGGCGAGTAAGGCTCTGCATGCAACGCTGTGCCTGTCTGTGTGTAATATCCCCTCTAAGCTCTAAAATCCGTAGATGCTTCCTTAGTTCCCAACAACCTGCATCATACCAACTGTTCTGGGGCATGGATCCTGTGCGTGGAGGATGTGTATGTGTGTGATGTGGAAAGCTGTGGATAGCCGAGTCATGAAGGATGGTGGTGATCTGTGATGTAAGTGTATCCAAAGGTGAGAATGGATCAAGGGAGAGTAGTCTGGTGTGTAAGTGGTGTGCATAAACGTGTGAGAGCTCGTGTGTGAAGTGTATCGTGGTGTGTGGCTCAATGAATGAGGGAGGGTCTAGTGGGATAGGAGATGAAAGTGTGAATGTGATAAACGTATGGTCAACACCAAGTGGGCGTAGTCCAATACTAAGTGAGGGGATAAGTGAAGCTCCGGAGATAGTACCCAGAATGTAGTCGACCGTGCTCTCACCCCCTCCGTGCGGGAAGCAAGTAAGTCCACCCGAGCCTGGCCAGCGATGCATCTCGTTATATATAACGAGATGGTGTCTGCTGCCTAGCTCAAGCAAATGTATGCCATACCCGGTGGTGTCCTGACCCATATTCTATTGATACTCTACTGGTGCTCGTCTCATCCGGATCTATGCCCCTCATGAGATATGGATGGTCCATGTCATATGCCTCGCACTGACATGAATGGGTACGGCCATTGAAGTCTCCCATAAGGAAGACTTCACCCAGGGTGCTATAATGTAGTATCTGATCCGAAAGAGCTGTGTATGGTGAGTCTCTGTCTCGGCTCGATCCCCCAAGGTCCTGTCCTGCGTATCGGGATCCGCTTGGTGGGAAGTAGCATATGGCAATGTAAACCAGCTCTCCGGTGCTATCTCCATGCGGACCCACATGTATCGTGCCTCCTCGTCTCTTCCTACGATATGGATCCGGCTCTGTATCTCCTGTCTAAGTATGATGGCGACACCTCCCCCGACCCTCGTGCTGTACTCTGTCTCGTCGTGGTCCTGAATGCAGAGTCCCAATGAAAACCTGCAATGCGAGGTAGGCCTCTATCTGGGTTCTCGTGGGTCTCTGTGATGCAAGCAAAGTCATGAGTGTCTAAGATCTCTTCCAAGTGGTCTGGTCGTGTCCAAAGTGCTCCGTTGCAGCTCCACACTGCTCCCCTGAGTGGTGACTCCTGATGTGGTGTTGCCTCGTAGGCCACGTATCCCTATTTGATAGGGAGTCTGTCGATGAAGACTTCACTCTCGAGAGAGAGAGAAAGAAAGAAAGAAAGTCATATTAACGTCTTCTGGAGGCCAAACTTGGCCTATGAGACAAAACCATGTACAACTGTAGTAACCCTGTGTAGAAAACGAAATGAAATAAAAAGTACTCGCTACACAAAGCTATATAGAACTGGAGAAGGCTGGGGAGACGTGGCTCTGACTCTGCAGATAATGGCCACCTAATACATGGGGGATCCATAATGTGAGTGAGTAAAATACCCTAGCTACTCGTGATGGGCTTGCGGTGGATGTAGTATGTGGTATATCGGTGGTGGTCTGAGTACCTCCTGAAGGAAGACAACCCAGGGGGTGGTGGTACGCCTCTGCTCCATCATACGGTCGTAGGCTGTTCGGATGCGTGAGATATCCTCCTGATATAGTCGTGGTCGACAATATCCAACCATGCGTGGTCGGCGTCGTGCTCTCTGTGCTGATGCCTGGTGGAGCGTGAGCCCTATAGATGGACCTCTCTGATGTAACTCAGCTCGCTGAAAGAACTGAGTAATGGTCTGCTGGGTACTCACCCGTGTCTGATGTGTGGGCTGTAGTGACCGCTCTCGCCTCTCGTATGCTCTGCTCTGAGGAAGCGTCCCAAGCACCGCTGGTCTCCCATAGTCATGTAGAGCTGGAGTGACTCCTCTATGTGAAACTGTGCTCGTAGGTCTAAGTATGCCGGGCATCTGATAACAAAATGCTCCTCACTCTCTACCTCTGTCTGGCATACTGGGCACCACCTCTCCCCACGGGGGACTCCCCTGGATCGGCCCCTCTCAATCTCGAGCTGATGTGATGAGACCCGGAGCTGACCAATGACAATGCGAAGGTGGTGGGGTAGGTATGTCTGCATGTATCTCGGAATCTCGATGAAGCCCTCGTTCGATATATGTAGAAAATGCTCACGGTAATAGAGCATTTTCGGTGGCAATGTATCCCTTGGGCTCACCCATGTCCTCTGTATGTATTTATGAAATATCTACTGACGAATGACCCTATTCCTCTCCTTATGAGAGAGCGAGTAGGTGGGTGCATGTAAGTCATACTGTAGTGGTGGTAGCCTGTCTATGTCAAGACCATGGTGGGCCAGCCAGTCTCGTGTCTGTGCATACCATGAGGAGGTGTCACCTGCTAATGCCATATCACGTGATGCCTGGAAAGCACTATTAGCAATGCGCTCTGTATCCATGCTCCGAAGTCTGTGTAGAAGGCATACTGTCTGGAATAGTGCCTCGACTAGCATCGGTGGTGCAGCGAGCTCTGCTCTAATGATATCATGTGGTACTGAAGGCTTGCTTCGAATAAGTCTGGCAATCATGAGGATCTGTGGCCTCTCCAATGCTGTCCATACTGATGTAGCTAACCCCGGCCCCCAAATGGCTGCCCCATACATGAGCGCTGGCATAACCAAAGTGTCGAAAAGCCACCCCTTTGTGTGGGGCTCCTGGAAATATGCCTGGTGGCACCGTCTATCCATCAAAGCTAGTGCTGCGTACCCACGTGTGATGCGATCACGGGCTGCCTGAGACATAGAGAAGATCCCTGATGCTGTTGTAAATGTCACTCCCAAGTAAACATATGATCCGACCACCTCGATTGGTCCGCCTGCTGCTGTGAACAAACTATGCCTGCGTACCTGTGCTGATGTATGAAAGATCATGACCTTGGTTTTACCAAGGTTCACAGATAAGCCTCTGTGTTTGCAGAAGTCATCTAGGCCATGTAGATGATGCTGTAGACCTTCTCCAGACTATGAAACCAGTACAATATCATCAGCATATAATAGAATATGAATAGTGGACCCGCATACCTCAATGCCATCACCTCCCTGCTGCTGTATGAAGTCCACTATCTCATCAATGTAGAGACCAAAGAGGGTCGGTGAGAGAGAAAGAAAGAAAGAAAGAAAGTCATATTAACGTCTTCTGGAGGCCAAACTTGGCCTATGAGACAAAAACCATGTACAAGTGTAGTAACCCTGTGTAGAAGATAAAATGAAATAAAAAGTATATCGCTACACAAAGCTATATAGGGCTGGAAAAGGCTGGGGAGATGTGGCTCTGACTCTGCAGATAGTGGCCACCTAATACATGGGGGGGGTCCAAAATGTGAGTAAAACACCCTAGCTACTGGTGATGGGTGGAGGTGGGTGTAGTATGTGGTACATCGGTGGTCGTCTGAGTGCCTCCTGAAGGAAGACAACCCAGGGGGTGGTGGTACGCCTATGCTCCATCATGTGGTCGTAGGCAATCCTGATGCGTGAGATATCCTCCTGATATAGTCGTGGTCGACGATATCCGCCCATGCGTGGTCGGCGCTGTGCTCTCTGTGCTGCTGCCTGGTGGAGCGTGAGCCCTATAGATGGACCTCTCTGATGTAGCTCAACTCGCTGAAAGAACTGGGTAATGGTCTGCTGGGTACTCACCCGTGTCTGATGTATGGGCTGTAGTGACTGCTCTCGCCTCTCGTATGCTGCTGTGAGAAAGCGTCCCAAGCGTCTCTGGTCTCCCATAGTCATGCACAGCTGGAATGACTCCTCGATCTGGAACTGTGCTCGTAGGTCTATGTATGCTGGACATCTGATAACAAAATGCTCTTCACTCTCTACCTCTGTCTGGCATACTGGGCACCACCTCTCCTCACGGGGGACTCCCCTGGACCGACCCCTCTCAATCTCGAGCTGATGTGATGAAACCCGGAGCTGCCCAATGACGACTCGTGGGTGGTGGGGAAGGTAGGTCTGCATGTATCTCGGAATCTCGATGAAGCCCGTGCCCGATATATGTAGAAAATGCTCGCGGTAGTAGAGCATTTTCGGTGGCAATGTACCCCTAGGGCTCACCCATGTCCTCTGTATGTATGTATGCCATATCTCCTGACGAATGATCCTATTCCTCTCTTGATGAGAGAGCGAGTAGGTGGGTGCATGAGAGTCGTACTGTAGTGGTGGTAGCCTGTCTATGTCAAAGCCATGGTGGGCAAGCCAGTCTCGTGTCTGTGCATACCATGAGGAGGTGTCGCCTGCTAATGCCATATCACGTGATGCCTCGAAAGCACGATAAGCAATGCGCTCTGTATCCATGCCTCGAAGTCTGTGTAATAGGCATACCGTCTGGAATAGTGCCTCAACTAGCATCGGTGGTGCAGCGAGCTCTGCTCTAATGATATCATGTGGTACTGAAGGCTTGCTGCGGATAAGTCTGGCAATCATGAGGATCTGTGGCCTCTCTAATGCTGTCCATACTGATGTAGCTAATCCTGGTCCCCATATGGCTGCCCCATACATGAGCGCTGGCGTAACCAAAGTGTCAAAGAGCCACCCCTTTGTGCGTGGCTCCTGAAAATATGCCTGGTGGCACTGTCTCTCCATCAAAGCTAGTGCTGCGTACCCACGTGTGATGCGGTCACGGGCTGCCTGAGCCATAGAGAAGACCCCTGATGCTGCTGTAAATGTCACCCCCAAGTAAACATATGATCCGACCACCTCGATCGGTCCACCTGCTGCTGTGAACAAACTATGTCTGCGTACCTGTGCTGATGTATGAAAGATCAAGACCTTGGTTTTACCAAGGTTCACAGATAACCCTCCGTGTCTGCAAAAGTCATCTAGGCCGTGTAGATGATGCTGTAGACCTTCTGCAGACTCTGAAACCAATACAATATCATCAGCGTATAAAAGAATATGGACAGTGGACCCGTGTACCTCAATGCCATCTCCCCCCTGCTGCTGTATGAAATCCACTATCTCATCAATGTAGAGACCAAAGAGGGTGGGTGAGAGAGGGCATCCTTGCTTCACCCCGATAGTGCTAGTAAGTGGATCAGATAAGCCCCCTGGACATCTGACTCTACCGGATACTCTCTCGTATAAGGCGTAGATCCCCCATATCATCTCCTCCGGAGCTCCGATGTCAAGGAGTCGTCTGAAGAGTCGATCCCTGGGAATAGTGTCAAATGCTTTGCGAAAGTCCACAAAGCAACAATATAATCTCCTCTTCCTCACCCTGGCTTGGTCGATCAGGCATCTCAGAGTGAAGATGTGGTCAATGGTAGAGTAATCTCGTCTGAAACCTGCCTGTCCTGGAGCCCTGATGCCCTTCCTCTCAGCGAGAGTACTCAACTCTGTCTCTAGTACCGCCCCATATAACTTGGCCAATATAGGGCCAATCATGATCGTCCGGTATGTACCTGGATCCATAGTATCACCCGACTTATGAATGGGCACTATGGTGTGCTCAGTCCATGAGTCTGGGAACCCTTCAACCAATGCACGGTTGAAGAGATGGGCAATGAGCGGTGCGAGAGTCGTGCCTCCATAGATGAGGTGCTCTGCCTGTAAACCGAAATGATCATGGGCCCTGCCATGCTGCAGCCGGGCAATAGCGCGTCCCACCATAGTGGGTGTGAAGAAGTCAGAGGTAGTAGGACGTGAGCTCTGCGGTCTGGGAATGGGAGGCTGGCCTGGGATCTCGTATAGGCCCCGTGCATAGCTATGCCAAGTGCTCGGGTCTCGGATAGGTGTCTGCTGTCTCCTCTCTCTCAAATGTCGCCATGCCACTGCACTGTCTCGACTCATGAGCAAATGGTAAATATCCCAATACTGTCTCTCCTCCCAGTCCCGCCGTTTGCGGCGAGTAAGGCTCTGCATGCGACGCTGTGCCTGTGTGTGTGTAATATCTCCTCTATGCTCTAAAATCCGTAGGTGCTTCCGTAGCTCACGACAATCTGCATCATACCAGCGGTTCTGGGGCATGGATCCTGTGCGTGGAGGGTGCCTATGTGTGCGGTGTGGGAAGCTGCGGAGAGCTGAGTCCTGTAGGATGGAGGTGATATGTGATGTAAGTGTGTCCAAAGGTGAGAATGGATCAAGGGAGAGTAGGCGGGTTTGTAAATGGTGTGCATAAACATGTGAGAGCTCGTGTGTGAAGTGTATCGTGGTATGTATCTCAGTGGGTGAGGGAGGGTCTAATGGAATCGGAGATGAGACTGTGAATGTGATAAATGTGTGGTCAGCACCGAGTGGGCGTCGTCCAATACTAAGTGAAGGGATGAGTGAAGCTCCAGAGGTAGTACCCAAAATGTAGTCGACTGTGCTCTCACCTCCCCCGTGAGGGAAGCAAGTAAATCCGCCTGAACCTGCCAACGATTCATCCCGTTATATATAACGAGATGATGTCGCCTGCCTAGCTCGAGTAGATGTCTGCCATAGCCGGTGGTGTCCTGACCCGTATCTGCTGATACCCTGCTCGTGCTAATCTCATCGGGGTCTCTGGCCCTCATGATCTGTGGGTGGTCCATGTCGTATGCCTCGCACTGATGCGACTGAGTGCGGCCATTGAAGTCCCCCATAAGGAAGACTTCACCTAGTGTGCTGTAATGTAGTATCTCATCTGAAAGCGCTGTGTATGGTGAGAGAGAGAGAGAGAGAGAGAGAGAGAGAGAGAGAGAGAGAGAGAGAGAGAGAGAGAGAGAGAGAGAGAGAGAGAGAGAGAGAGAGAGAGAGAGAGAGAGAGAGAGAGAGAGAGAGAGAGAGAGAGAGAGAGAGAGAGAGAGAGAGAGAGAGAGAGATTGAAGTCTTCCGAAAAGCCAAACTTGGCCTATGAGACAAAATCATGTATAACTGTGGCCATCACTCTGTAGCAATGAAAAGAAAAATACTCACTACAAAAAGGAAACTATGTAGGCTGGAAACAGCAAAGCAAAATGCTGGTGTGCCTGGTAATGGTGGAGTAGTGGGGATAAAGTAGTGCTGCGTGGGGGGGAGCGTGGCTCCGACTTCGCTGATAATGGCCACCTTATACATGTGGACCTATGTGGGGGTGAAATGTGTATACCCTAACTGCTATAGATGGGTGGAGGAGGGTGGAGTATGTGGTACATTGACGGTGGACTCGACTCAGTACATCCCGCAAGAGGGAAGCCCAAGTGGTGGTGGTGCGCCTCTGCACCATCATGTGGTCTTGTGCTATCTTGATGCGTGAGATATCCTCCTGATGCAGTGTTGGTGGTCAGTGCTCCACCATACGTGGTCTGCGTCGCACTCTCTGTGCCGTTGCATTCTCGAGAGTGAGCCCTCTGGAAGGCAGGTCTGTTTGACGTTGCTCAACTCGTTGAAAGAATTGAGTGATAGTCTGTAGGGTGCCCACCCGTGTACGATGTTGTTTAGCATCTACTCTCGTCTCTCATATGCTCCCGTGATGAAGCGGCCCATCCAGGGAAAAAAATAAGAACCCCTCAACTTGGGAGTATATAAATCTGGGCGAAATGCCAACATATATTTCATAAAAAGTATAAAATATATGGTGAATCTTTATGGTAGTTCTCATAAAAAGCATAGAAGCTTAGGCCTCTTTAAGCTCAAACTCTACTTATTTTGCACCTTTGCACTATCAAAAGCGAGCCTAAATTGGGAATTTATAAGAAGATGAGGGAGCATATATGGCTCCTCTTTATCCCATATGCAGAGCACTGAGATAGCGTGTATAGATTCCTCTCTCAAAGGCACAAAAATGCCTCCTTCTCAATCCCATATGCATGGTAGCAAATGAATCAGACAACCTAGGTGGATGTCTAATGCAACACTACAAATGAGTACCTCCAACTTCAACGAATTAAAATCGCTGAAATAATAGGAGGATAGAGTTGATTTCTTGAATTTCCTCCTCTTCTTGCATGCGCAAAAGGGAGGGAGGAGCTCTCTCAAAAGAGATCTCTCTTGCTTTGTGAAGAAGAGATGGGGAGGTGCCTTTTTGTAGGTGAGTCCGAAATTGTGTAATATGTGGGATAAAGGCAGATACAAACGCAGCCATCCTGTGAGCTCCACAAATGCACACGATATTTGGCAAAAATATATCATAAAAAGTATGACTAATTTATGTGAGTAGGCGAATCTACTCATTTTTTCCCCTTCTTTTATATAGTTTATTGGGCTAACTTTTGATCATACCACATTATTTAGATTAGCCATTTTTTTGAGAAAGTCTTGAAAATTCGCCATTGGGCTATAAATCGCCCTTAATGTTTTCCCTGGGCCCATCCTCTGCTGGTTTCCTCTGGTCATGCACAATTGGAGGGACTCCTCGATCCGGAACTATGCTTGTAGCTCTGCGTATGCCGGGCATCTGGCAATCAAGTGCTCCTCACTCTCTATCTTTGTATGGCATACTGAGCACCACCTCTCCTCTCGGGGAACTCCTCTGGCCCGACCTCTCTCGACCTTGAGCTGATGTGATGAAACTGTGGATAGTGGTCCCTCGTACCTCAATGCCCTCCCTTGCTTGCTTCCGTATGAAGTCCATTATCTCGTCAATGTATAAACGAAAGAGGGTGGGTGAGAGGGGGCACCCTTGCTTCACCTCGATGGTGCTAGCAAGTGAATCAAATAGACTGCCCGGGCATATGACTCTAACTGGTACTCTCTCATATAAGGCGTAGATCCCCCATATCATCTCCTTTGGAGCCGCGATATCGTGTGGACGTTTGAAGAGCTGCTCCCTCTGAACTCTGTCGAAGGCTTTGCAGAAGGCCACAAAGCGGCAGTACAATCTCCTCTTCCTCACTTGTGTCTGGTCGATCAAGCATCTCAAAGTGAAGATGTGGTCAATGGTAGAGTAATTACGTCTGAATCTTGTCTTTGCCGGGGCCTTATACCCTTCCTCTCGGCGAGAGTGCTCAACTTTGTCTCTAGCACTGCCGCAACTTGGCCAGTATGGAGCCAATCATGAGTGTCCTGTATGTGGTTGGATCCATAACATCGCCTGACTTATGAATGGGCACAATGGTGTGCTTAGTCCGTGAGTTAGGAAACCCTTCAACCAGGGCTCGGTTGAAGAGGTGGGCAATGACCGGTGCTAGAGTCGTGAATCCGTAGATGAGATGCTCTCCCTGTAAACCGAACTGGTCATGGCCCTTCCATGCTATAGACGGGCAATGGCACGACTCACCATAGTCGATGTGAAGAAGTCAGAGGTAGTGGGGTGTGAGCTATGTGGCTTGGGAATGGGGGGGCTGGTCTGGGATCTCGTATAGGATTTGTGCATAGCTATGCCAAGTGCTCGGGTCTCGAATGGGTGTCTGCTGTCTCCTCTCTCAGGTGTTGCCACGCCACTCCATTGTTGCGGCTCATGAGAAAGTGATAGATATCCAATACTCTCTCTATTTTCGCCGCTTGTGGTGGGTAAGGCTCTGCATGCGTCATTGTGCCTGCCTGTGTGTAATATCCTCCCCGTGCTCTAAAATTTGTAGATGCTTCCTTAGCTCCTGACAATGTGTATCATACCAGTGGTTTTGGGGCATGGATCCTGTGCGTGGAGGGTGTGTAACTGTGCTGAAAATAAACTCATGGTAGTAGAAGGGATATGTGAGTCTCCAGGATGTACATGTGTGGAGAAACCATAAGAGAGGGGGAATAAATGGAGTGCTATTCCTATTGTAGCCTACATGTAAGAGGGTAGTACAAATATGAGAATGTGTCTAAATATGAGAATGTGTCTAAGTGACCGATCATCTCCACTCACTGCTCAAGTGTGGGTGTAATATGTGGTATATAGGTGGAGTTGGTGTCAGGGCTGCCCGGATTACTGCAGCGGTATCGGCCATCATTTGCTTCTCTCTCCTCATTGGGACAATGGTAACGAGCATGGATATCTGCAAGTTGGTGTTGATGTAGTCAGTGTGTCCTATAGCCTATGATGCGGGGTCGTCTCCTAGCACGAGGTCTCAGCCTGCTGAAGAGTCACCCCTCTTTGTGTGACAGCTGATGGGGGGCTGGTGCATGTCATGGGGCAAAGAAATCCGCGAGCTATGTTTGTCTCCCTCCGGTCGGAGCCGCCATGGTGGTTGGAGCAAGGAACCTCTGTGGCTGTGTATCTTTAGTAAGAATTCTCCTAATTGACGTTGATTTTTGGAGGCCATGATTTCACGAAGGGTAGACTGTCTTGTAAATAGAGCCTTATAACTGCTCCTGATATCATCATATGCCCCCCATCTACATACAAAATGCTCCTCATCGTCTATCTCTACCCACATATGTGACAAATCCTCTCCTCTCTAGGAGTGTCTGCTGCTCTCCAAGTCTCAAACTTTTGTGAGTCTCAATCTCTAGTTTGTGTGATGAATCCCTGAGCTGGCCAATCGCTACCCTCGAGCTATGAGGCATGTATGTGTCCATGTAGCGTCGTCTCTGGATGGAACCATCTTCTAAAATTTCCAAGAATTGATCACGATAGTATGACAATATGGATCCTAAGCCGGAAGTGAACCATGTCTAGCTAGTGTAGAGCCGCTAGAGATCCTGTATGAGCACAGTGTTCCTCTCACTATATGAGAGGTGAATGTGGGGAGAATCTTGGTTATACTGGAAGGGTGGAAGTCTGTCCATATTTAATCCATAGCCATCAAACCATGCCCTGACCTGAGAATATAAGCTCTCTCATACCTTGATTCAAAGATGTGCATCTCCGTGTCAAATGCCCTATGTGTGAGTCTATCAACGGGGAGCTCCCTCGTCCTTTGAATGAAACATATAGTTTGGAATGGTGCCTCTACCACCATGGGAGGAGCAACCGTCTATGCCTTGATGATGTTGTGTGACAGTGACTGTTTCCCCCTGAATAGTCGGGAAATCATGCATACTTGTGGCTTCTCAATCTCACTCCCCTGGGTGGCTCTGAGGCTTTGGAGCTCAAATGGTTGCTGCATACATCATAGATGGTGTGACTTGTGTTTCAAATAGCTACTCCTTCGTATGGGGTTCCTGGAAGTGTGCTTGATGACATCTCTGCTCTAACATGGCCAAAGCTGCATATCCTTGTGTGAGCCTATTTTTGGGAGCTTGTCTCATATTGAAGGGACTAGGTAGACTCGTGAATGTGACTCCTAAGTAGACATGTGAAGTGACCACCTCTATCTGTCCTTGAGTTTCCGTGAAGCTCGTTGCATTCTTGACCATAGGATAGGTGTGGAAGATCATGACGTTGGTCTGACCAAGGTTTATTGTCAGCCCCTTGTGTGTACATAACTCATCCAAGGCATCCAGATGGCACTGTAGCCCCTCCGTGGACTTTGAAATCAATACACTATCATCAGCATATAAAAGAATGTGTAACGGTGTATCGCAAGGTCTCCTCCCTTTCCTCCAGCCCGTAGGATGTAGTCCTCGATCTCGTCAATGTATAGCCTGAATAGTGTGGGAGAGAGGGGGCAGCCCTGCTTGGCACCGGCTGTGGTAGCAATGGCCTCTGATAATCCCTTGGACATCGTACTCTCCGGGTCACTCTCTCATAGAGTATGTAGATAACCTAAACCATCCTCCAAGGTATCTCCAAGCTCTGAAGACATTGAAAGAGCCTCTGTTGTGGCATGATATCGAAAGCTTTGTGGAAATCCACAAAGTAGCAATATAATCGCTTCTTTTGCACCTTTGCCCCATCTATGAGGCAACGCAGAAAGAAGATGTGACCAACAGTGGAGAAAGCCCGTCGGAAACCTGCCTGACCACTTGCATGTAGCCCCTCCTTCCATCTCCTCGAATGAACGGAGCTTTACCTCGAGAACCGCCTTATAAAGCTTGGCCGTGATGTGACCAATCATGATAGTCGTGTAGTTCCTTGGATCTAGGGTCTCCAAATTTGTGGATGGGCACAATGGTGTTCCCCGTCCACTCCTCTGGAAAGCGCGCCCCTATATCACAGTGTATATGAGGTGCTCACCCCACAGACCTTGTGGTGGGTGGAATGCCCATGCTGTAGTCGATCAATGGCCCTTCGAATCATCTCTGTTGTGAAGAAAGAGGAGCTAGTAGGATGGGGTCTGAGGTGCTCACCCTGCAGACCCTGTGGTGGGTGGAATGCCCATGTTGTAGTCGATCAATGGCCCTTCGAACCATCTCCGCTATGAAGAAAGAGGAGCTAGTAGGATGGGGTCCTGGTGGATACGTGATGGGAGGCTGTCCAGGTACTTCATATAATCTCTTTGCATAGGCTATGCCAGATATGTGGGTCCTCGATAGATGTGATCGGTCGTGTCTCTTGTAGAATGCACCATGTTGTGCTGCAATCCATGCTCATAAATAGGCGGTATAGCTGAAGCTCCAATGCCTTCTCAAAGTCCCCACATCTTCCAACGTGTAAGGCTCTTCGTATGTTGCCTAGCCTCGGTCTTTGTGGTCTCTCCTAGTGCTCTCTGAGTGCGTAATTGACGGTAGAGGCACCTGCAATCATCGTCATACCATTGGTTGTGTGGCATGGTTTTGGGGGGAGGTGTGTGAGGTGAGTATAGGTAGTGGGGTGCCAGGATGATGAAGAAGAAGATCTTCCCCAACCACAGCTGAGTATATGTGAGCTAACTCGTGTGTGGAGTGAATGGTGGTGTGTGGGGTGCATGTCATGGGCGGGTGTGTGTGGGTGCCCCCATTGAGGGATAGTGCAAGATATGTATGATCTCCACCAATGGGTATAGGTGGGATGGTGAAGGAACTCAGAATGTGGGTCGCCTCCCTAGATCCCATTATGTAACTCCGTACTCCCTCTTCCATCTGTAACTGAGTGTGGTAGGCATGTTAGTCCCCCCGAGATAGGCCATTGAACCATTGCGTTATAGATAACGAGACGATGTTGGGAGCCTAGTCCGAGGGTGGGAACCGTAGAGTGTTTGCAAAATCGGCTGGAACTTGTGCCGTAGATTCCTCCTGTATAGTGGGTAATATGAATAATGAGAGGGAGGAAAGAAGGGAGGGAAGGAAGGGGTGAGGAGGGGAGGGGAGGGAGCGAGGGGGAGGGAGGGAGGGCTAAGCAGCTTCTTTTCACTTTCTTGAGGATCAGATGTACATCATGTTTACCCCCCAAAAAGAAAGAAAAACATAAACATTAGGTGTTTATATTAGGCACACGACATTCGTGAACTGAGGCCATACCTTTTCCATGCTTTTTGTACCTGTATATTTTTTTACGTATGGTTCACATGTAGAAAAGCTTTGATTTTATACTGGTCAATTCTTCATTTTCCTGTGCTTTCTAATCACATCCTAGGGAGGGCATGTGTGGACTCTGGTGCTTCTATGTTTCTGTTTTTCTGACGACATGCACATTCAAATCTCAAATACAGGTTTTTGATCCAAAGCTTCTAGGTCGCATGCAGCAGCTCCTCTTGACAGTCTTCTGTTACTTGGTAACTTCGCAAGCTGCACAGAAGTTCTTTCCCATGCCTTTGGGTTCTTCAGATTTATCTGAAAATTGTGCAGCGACTTGTTTGGTGGACACAGCAGTTGCTTTTTGCCGATTGCAGCACTTGCACACAAGTACAACGATAGAAGAACAGGTGATTTAGGTTGATCTCATTTCACAAGCATTTTTACTAACCTTTTACAATTATGCATGGCCTCGCTTGATTGTAGGTGAATTTGCTGGTGAGAGTTCACAATCTACTAGCAGAAAAAGGTCTCTGTTGTGCTGGAAAATCTTGTGAAGGCGGAGAAGGGGTTTTTCTCAAGATGGCAATACGCCACCTTCTGCTGCTTGAGTTAAAATTAAAATCTTCAATACTTGATGAGAATGCTTCCACAGTTGGACCAATGCATCATAATTCCAAAGAAACAGACAAAGATTATATTTCTAGGGATGATGTAGCTGATGGATCGATGGAGGAAAGAAGAGATGAAGAGTTGGAAGAAGATTTTTCTGAGAAGGGGCAGAATAAGTTAGCTTCCTCCTCTTCCAGTGAACAACTTAGTGATTTAGAGCAAAGAAAAAATGATTTGGGTCTGGATCTTGCTCTTGATCAGAACTTTTTCTGTTTGTATGGCCTTAACCTTAGAGGTGGTTTTGAGTCATCAGGCAGTCAAGACAGTCTTG
Source organism: Ceratopteris richardii (assembly GCA_020310875.1). Taxonomy (NCBI): domain Eukaryota; kingdom Viridiplantae; phylum Streptophyta; class Polypodiopsida; order Polypodiales; family Pteridaceae; genus Ceratopteris; species Ceratopteris richardii. The sequence goes on along the minus strand of CM035416.1, from coordinate 157,322,468 downwards.
CCATTCACATAAACACAAGTTTAGGGGATTATCAAACAAGAGAGCAGTGTGCAGAAGTCTTTCATTATCTCCTTCCATATGCAAGGAGTTGCTCGGTAATATTTTGCATTTTGCTGAAATGCATTACATTATTTTGGATGTTCATGTCAACTTTGTTGAGTCCGCTCATTTTAGGAAGTTGAAAGCTGTTCTGTTTTCTCTTCTTTTTCATTCAGTCTGGTCTGATTTATACTACTACCACTACTACTACTACTACCACCACCACCACCACCACTACCACTACCACTACCCCTACCACTACCACTACCACTACTACTACTACCATCATCATCATCATCATCATCATCATCATCATCATCATCATCATCATAACCATTATTGTTGTTGTTGTTGTTTTTTTGGTTGTTTTCTAATGTATATCTGAGAACTGCTTCATAAGTTTTTGTGCTGCCCCTACCCTCCTCTACAGTCCACCCTTGCAGAATAAGCAAGTGCTCAGTATTCTGTACCTTGCTCTCTATAAGAAGCTCTGACGACTTATTTTACGTATTTTCCAGAAAACATGTTTGGCAAAGCTTCGGAAAGTTTTGAGGGCAATCAGACAACATTTTCCTGATCCCCCTGAACAAGTACTTGAAAATAATCCGATAGATGCTTTTCTAGACAATTCAAATCTGGATGAAAATAAAGTTTCCTCAATGATATTAAATCATGCTGATGTGAGAGAGGTTCTAGAGTATGCACTAAGAGGAACATCGTCCAACAAATGTTCTGGTAATGGCAATGTTGAGGTTTCAAACTCTCAGTGTGCATATGAAGTCAACCGAACAAATGGGAGTAGTGTATCTCAAATCCATTATGGGAAGGATACTGATATGCAGTCCAATACATACCTGGAAGTTTTCAAGAATTTATATTATCTTTTAGCGCAGATCGAGGAAGGAAGTGCAAGTGACAAATGGCCAGGATTTGTGTTGACTAAGGAAGGAGAGGAGTTTGTGGAACAAAACGCCAAGTTAATCAAATATGATTTGATGTACAATAATATGCGCTTTGAAAGCTGGCACAAACTTGCTAATTTATTTGATGAAGTAAGCATGTTTGTATGCTATATAGCTATTGGGGTTCGAAAAACCGATGATCTGATAGGTTGTAATTTTACAGGAGGTAGATTTGATGCTGAATGATGGCAGCAAGACATGTAGTGCCCTAGAATGGCACACAAATGGAAACTTGTTGAAAAGGGTAGATACAGGCAGGCGACGCACCAGGCGATGCCTCTTGATGAGCATGGCTTTAGCCAATACTCCAGATGAACAGGTCAGTCACTAGTCTGTCTTTTGATTGTTCATGGACAGGCCAGTTTCGTTTTTTAATTCGAATAAAAATTTATCCTGTCTTTTGGCAGAGATCTGTACATGAGTTGCTTGGCCTTGTGTATTATGATACATTACAAAATGTTGCCCCAGCATTCAATCAACGGCAGCATGTTGTAATCAGGGATGCAAAATGGAGAGAAGTTTGCCAAATGTCGTTACTGCATTTTGAGAAAGCCCTCTCATTTAGGTACAAGTATTTTGAAAGTCATGTTCTTAATTTAGCATGAGAGAGGTTGAATGGTTTCCTGGTGTATTCCAATGAATTTACAAGATATTGAAAGGGTGCAATGAATAAACAATGGCATAACTTGATATGAGTGAGAGAGAGAGAGGAGGGAGAGACACACAGACACAGACACACACACAGAGAGAAAGAAAAGAAAGAAAGAAAGTCATATTAACGTCTTTTGGAAGCCAAACTTGGCCTATGAGACAAAACCATGTACGAGTGTAGTAACCCTGTGTAGAAAATGAAATGAAATAAAAAAGTACTCGCTACACAAAGCTATATAGGGCTGGAAAAGGCTGGGGAGACGTAGCTCTGACTTTGCAGATAATGGCCACCTAATACATGGGGGATCCATAATGTGAGTGAGTAAATACCCTAGCCACTGGTGATGGGTGGAGGTGGGTGTAGTATGTGGTACATCGGTGGTGGTCTGAGTGCCTCATGAAGGAAGACAACCTAGGGGGTGGTGGTACACCTCTGCTCCATCATGCGGTCGTAGGTTGTCCTGATGCGTGAGATATCCTCATGATATAGTAGTGGTCGATGATATCCAGCCATGCGTGGTCGTCGTCGTGCTCTCTATGCTGCTGCCTGGTGGAGCGTTAGCCCTATAAATGGAGTCTGGACCTCTCTGATGTAGCTCAGCTCGCTGAAAGAACTGAGTAATGGTCTGCTGGGTACTCACCCGTGTCTGATGTGTGGGCTGTAGTGACCGCTCTCGCCTCTCGTATGCTGTTGTAAGGAATCGTCCCAAGCGCCGCTGGTCTCCCATAGTCATGCACAAGTGGAGAGACTCCTCTATCTGAAACTGTGCTCGTAGGTCTAAGTATGTTGGGCATCTGATAACAAAATGCTCCTCACTCTCTACCTCTGTCTCGCATACCGGGCACCACCTCTACTCACAGGGGGACTCCCCTGGATCAACCCCTCTCAATCTTGAGCTGATGTGATGAAACTCGGAGCTGCCCTATGACGACTCGAAGGTGGTGGGGTAGGTATGTCTGCATGTATCTCGGAATCTCGATGAAGCCCTCGTCCGATATATGTAGAAAATGCTCATGGTAATAGAGCATTTTTGGTGGCAATGTATCCCTAGGGCTCACCCATGTCCTCTATATGTATGTATGCCATATCTCCTGACGAATGACCCTATTCCTCTCTTGATGAGAGAGCAAGTAGGTGGGTGCATGTAAGTCGTGCTGTAGTGGTGGTAGCTTGTCTATGTCAAAACCATGGTGGGCCAGCTAGTCTCGTGTTTGTGCATACCATGAGGAGGTGTCGCCTGCTAATGCCATATCCTGTGATGCCTGGAAAGCGCGATAGGCAATGCGCTCTGTATCCATGCTCCGAAGTCTGTGTAATAGGCATACTGTATGGAATAGTGCCTCAACTAGCATCGGTGGTGCAGCCACGAGCTCTGCTCTAATGATATCATGTAGTACTGAAGGCTTGCTGCAGATAAGTCTGGCAATCATGAGGATCTGTGGCCTCTCCAATGCTGTCCATACTGATGTAGCTAATCTCGCCCCCCATATGGCTGCCCCATACATGAGCGTGGCTAACCAAAGTGTCGAAGAGCCACCCCTTTGTGCGGGGCTCCTGAAAATATGCCTAGTGGCACAGTCTCTCCATCAAAGCTAGTGCTGCGTACCCACGTGTGATGCGGTCATGGGCTGCCTTAGGCATAGAGAAGAGCCTTGATGCTGCTGTAAATGTCACTCCAAAGTAAACATATGATCTGACCACCTCGATTGGTACGTGTTCTCTAGTGAACAAACTGTCTGCATACCTGTGCTGATGTATGAAAGATCATGACCTTGGTTTTACCAAGGTTCACAGATAACACTCTTTGTCTGCAAAAGTCATCTAGGCCATGTAGATGATGCTGTAGACCTTCGGAAGACTCTAAAACGAGTACAATATAAGAAGCATATAAAAGAATATGGACAGTGGACCCGCGTACCTCAATGCCATCACCTCCATGCTGCTGTATGAAGTCCACTATCTCATCAATGTAGAGACCAAAGAGGGTGGGTGAAAGAGGGCACCCTTGCTTCACCCCGATAGTGCTACCCAATGGATCAGATAAGCCCCGTGGACATCTGACTCTACCAGATACTCTCTCATATAAGGCGTAGATCCCCATATCATCTCCTCTGGAGCTCCGATATCAAGTAGTCGTCTGAAGAGTCGTTCCTTGGGGACAATGTCAAATGCTTTGCAGAAGTCCACAAAGAAGCAATATAATCTCCTCTTCCTCCCCTTGCCTGGTCGATCCGGCATCTCAGGGTGAAGATGTGGTCAATGGTAGAGTAATCTTGTCTGAAACCTGCCTTCGTTGGAGCCCTGATACCCTTCCTCTTAGCGAGAGTACTCAACTCTGCCTCCAGTACCACCCCATATAACTTGGCCAATATAGGGCCAATCATGTCCGGTATGTAGCTGGATCCATAGTATCAGCTGACTTATGAATGGGCACTATGGTGTGCTCAATCCATGAGTCAGGGAACCCTTCAACCAATGCACGGTTGAAGAGGTGGGCAATGAGCGGTGCGAGGGTCGTGCCTCCGTAGATTAGGTGCTCTGCCTGTAAACTGAAATGGTCATGGGCCCTTCCATGCTGTAGATGGGCAATAGCGCGCCCACCATAGTTGGTGTGAAGAAGTCAGAGGGGGAGAGAGAGAGAGAGAGAGAGAGAGAGAGAGAGAGAGAGAGAGAGAGAGAGAGAGAGAGAGAGAGAGAGAGAGAGAGAGAGAGAGAGAGAGAGAGAGAGAGAGAGAGAGAGAGAGAGAGAGAGAGAGAGAGAGAGAGAGAGAGAGAGAGAGAGAGAGAGAGAGAGAGAGAGAAAGAAAGAAAGAAAGAAAGTCATATTAACGTCTTATGGAGGCCAAACTTGGCCTATGAGACAAAAACCATGTACAAGTGTAGTAACCCTGTGTGGAAGATAAAATGAAATAAAAGGTATATCGCTACCCAAAGCTATATAGGGCTGGAAAAGGCTTGGGAGATGTGGCTCTGACTCTGCAGATAGTGGCCACCTAATACATGGGGGGATCCAAAATGTGAGTAAAACGCCCTAGCGACAAGTGATGGGTGGAGGTGGGTGTAGTATGTGGTACATCGGTGGTGGTCTGAGTGCCTCCTGAAGGAAGACAACCCAGGGGGTGGTGGTACGCCTATGCTCCATCATGTGGTCGTAGGCAATCCTGATGCGTGAGACATCCTCCTGATATAGTCGTGGTCGACGATATCCACCCATGCGTGGTCGGCGCCGTGCTCTCTGTGCTTCTGCCTGGTGGAGCGTGAGCCCTATAGATGGACCTCTCTGATGTAGCTCAACTCGTTGAAAGAACTGGGTAATGGTCTGCTGGGTACTCACCCGTGGCTGATGTATGTGCTGTAGTGACCGCTCTCGCCTCTCGTATGCTGCTGTGCGAAAGCATCCCAAGCGTCTCTGGTCTCCCATAGTCATGCACAGCTGGAATGACTCCTCGATCTGGAACTGTGCTCGTAGGTCTAAGTATGCTGGACATCTGATAACAAAATGCTCCTCACTCTCTACCTCTGTCTGGCATACTGGGCACCACCTCTCCTCACGGGGGACTCCCCTGGACCGACCCCTCTCAATCTCGAGCTGATGTGATGAAACCCGGAGCTGCCCAATGACGACTCGTAGGTGGTGGGGAAGGTAGGTCTGCATGTATCTCGGAATCTCGATGAAGCCCGTGCCTGATATATGTAGAAAATGCTCGCGGTAGTAGAGCATTTTCGGTGGCAATGTACCCCTAGGGCTCACCCATGTCCTCTGTATGTATGTATGCCATATCTCCTGACGAATGATCCTATTCCTCTCTTGATGAGAGAGCGAGTATGTGGGTGCATGAGAGTCGTACTGTAGTGGTGGTAGCCTGTCTATGTCAAAGCCATGGTGGGCAAGCCAGTCTCGTGTCTGTGCATACCATGAGGAGGTGTCGCCTGCTAATGCCATATCACGTGATGCCTCGAAAGCACGATAAGCAATACGCTCTGTATCCATGCTCCGAAGTCTGTGTAATAGGCATACTGTCTGGAGTAGTGCCTCAACTAGCATCGGTGGTGCAGCGAGCTCTGCTCTAATGATGTCATGTGGTACTGAAGGCTTACTGCGGATAAGTCTGGCAATCATGAGGATCTGTGGCCTCTCTAATGCTGTCCATACTGATGTAGCTAATCCTGGTCCCCATATGGCTGCCCCATACATGAGCGCTGGCGTAACCAAAGTGTCAAAGAGCCACCCCTTTGTGCGGGGCTCCTGAAAATATGCCTGGTGGCACTGTCTCTCCATCAAAGCTAGTGCTGCGTACCCACGTGTGATGCGGTCACGGGCTGCCTGAGCCATAGAGAAGACTCCTGATGCTGCTGTAAATGTCACCCCCAAGTAAACATATGATCCGACCACCTCGATCGGTCCACCTGCAGCTGTGAACAAACTATGTCTGCGTACCTGTGCTGATGTATGAAAGATCAAGACCTTGGTTTTACCAAGGTTCACAGATAACCCTCTGTGTCTGCAAAAGTCATCTAGGCCGTGTAGATGATGCTGTAGACCTTCTGCAGACTCTGAAACCAATACAATATCATCAGCGTATAAAAGAATATGGACAGTGGACCCGTGTACCTCAATGCCATCTCCCCCCTGCTGCTGTATGAAGTCCACTATCTCATCAATGTAGAGACCAAAGAGGGTGGGCGAGAGAGGGCATCCTTGCTTCACCCCGATAGTGCTAGCAAGTGGATCAGATAAGCCCCATGGACATCTGACTCTACCAGATACTCTCTCGTATAAGGCGTAGATCCCCCATATCATCTCCTCCGGAGCTCCGATGTCAAGTAGTCGTCCGAAGAGTCGATCCCTAGGAACAGTGTCAAATGCTTTGCGGAAGTCCACAAAGCAACAATATAATCTCCTCTTCCTCACCCTGGCCGGGTCGATCAGGCATCTCAGAGTGAAGATGTGGTCAATGGTAGAGTAATCTCGTCTGAACCCTGCCTGTCCTAGAGCCCTGATGCCCTTCCTCTCAGCGAGAGTACTCAACTCTGTCCGAGAGAGAGAGAGAGAGAGAGAGAGAGAGAGAGAGAGAGAGAGAGAGAGAGAGAGAGAGAGAGAGAGAGAGAGAGAGAGAGAGAGAGAGAGAGAGAGAGAGAGAGAGAGAGAGAGAGAGAGAGAGAGAGAGAGAGAGAGAGAGAGAGAGAGAGAGGGAGAGAGAGAGAGAGACTTTTTGACGTCTATTAGAGGCCAAAATTGGCCTAAGAGACAAAACATATACATCAGTATGATCCAATCCACTGTGATCCCAAAAGGAAAATAAAGTGTTAGTACAAAGAGGATATAAAAGGAGTGGATAATAGCTGGGGTCAAGGGTGTGGGGTGCTGTGGGTATGCACTCTATATGTTCAATAGGTGAGATACAAATATGATATGCATAGGGAGGGGAGGCTCTGTGGTATCACAACCCTCTAAATGATTGGAGTTGGTGTAGGATATAATGCATCGGTGGGTAAGGCATCGTGGAGATCCGCTGCTGGAGAAGTGATGCACGGCGGTGCTGGAGCTCCACTAAGAAACGACCTAGAGGGCACTGGTCCTTCGTCTCCAGTAAAGCCCTGATCTCTGTGGGCCCCCTGAAGAGCTGTGGGTAGCGGTCTCTGATGTCCTTATATGCCTGGCATCTACATGTGTAGTGCTCCTCGTCCTCCACCTCCTCTCGGCATATCCTACATAATCTCTGGGGATATGTGTCACTCGTCTCTGGGGGTATGTGTCGCTCGCCCAACCTCAATCTCGAGCTGGTGAGATGATACTATGAGATGCCCAATGGCCACTTTCTCAGCTGTGCCATGTATGTATCCATGTATCGTGTTCTTTGAATGAAACCATCCGCTGTCACAGTTAGGAAGTGCTCTCGCGTATGGATAGGGCGAGATATGCGTGATCAGCTCCAATCAGTATGGGTGGGATGGTGAACGAGGTGATGAGATGTGTGGCCTCCGGGGGTCCGATAACATAGTCTACCACACTGCCTCCATGCGGTGTCATGGGTGGTGTCATGGACAAAGGAAACCATCCTGAACCTTAGATTCCATGTGAACCCTGTATCTCATGATTGGTTCAGAATTAGGAGAAACCAATGCTTCCATTGCGTCCGGAACGTGCCAAAACCCTAAGATCGATTGTCTACTTGCCTGATTCAGATATCCAGAGCTCATGCTTCGAGTCGATGACATCATGATGACATCATCAAGTCGCAACCGCCCTTAGGAACCGCCCTTGAAAACCTATATAAGGAGGGGTTGGCCACATTCATAATCAGTCTTGCCAGTACCAGTCTTGGGAGCTCAAGGAGTCGTGGCCGCCAAGTAAGTACTCTTCAAGTTCCAGTTCTAGTTCTTGTCTTGTTCCTTGTTCTAGTCTAGTTCTTGGACATCCTATCTTGTCCCCTTGTAATCTCGTAGTACGAGATCCTGTCGAGTTCTTTCTTGTATCCAGTTCATCTCCCAGAAGGGAGTTCTTGTAATCCAGATATCTTGTCTCATACTTACGATCCCGGGTCGTGGGATCTCCTGTATCATCTCTAGTCCAGTTTTCCATACCTGTTGGTCCCGGGTTGTGGGACATCTTGTATCAGTCACATATTCTTGTATCATTTTCCCTACATGGGTGTTCTTGTCATCATAAGTGTATTTCGGAAATCTTGTCTACTGTAGTCAGAGAGCACAATCTAGTGCTCCCCTGACATTTTGGCAAGACTCTCTTCTATTCAAGACCAGACATCATGGAGAACGCTTATGAACAGATCGTAGCATCACTTCAAAGTCTCCAACAACAAGTCGAAGAGCTAAGTCATCGACAGACATAAGTCGAGATGGGACATCCAGTGCGTGTAGGTGCACTCCTCCAAGAATTACAAGAACGAATCGGGAGTCTTCAAGCAAATCAAGGGAGTATTCAAGCGAATCAACGGCATAGTACATCATTTATGAAGGAACCCAAGATTTGCATGCCAGAAAAGTTCGATGGGATCGCACAAAGTTTCGTGGATTTCTCCAGCAAGTTAAATTGTACATCCGTATGCAACCTGATAGATACCCTGACGAGGCATCCAAGGTCGGGTTTATTGGAACCTTGCTCTGTGGCCAAGCATTATCATGGTTTGCGCCAATCTTGGAGAAGATTATGGAAGTACTTCGGGACTATGAGGGATTTCTTCGAGAACTCTCCGCCACATTTGGAGATGCAGATACAAGTCGAGTAGCAGAAACAAAACTTCGGAAGCTACGTCAAGGTAACCGCCCTGCCTCTACCTATGCATCTGAATTTAGGCAGTTGATATGTGATCTCACTTAGCATGAAGATTATTTCATAAGCCAATTCAGATGGGGTTTAAGAGATGATGTGAAGGACCTGTTGCTCACGATGCCAGAGGTTAAAACATTGAATGAATATATCATGCAAGCTATTCGATGTGATAACCGAATTTTTGAAAGGAAACAAGAGAAACAAGTAGAAGGAAGACCTCACCAGTGGAAACCTTTCCAACCGACTACTAAAGATGAGTCCATGCCTAAACCTATGCAAATAGATGTAACTAGGTTTCAGCCTTTAACACTAGAAGAGAAACGGAGAAGGAGAGTTAATAAGTTATGTCTACTGTGGAAACCCTGGACATATTGCAATTAATTGTCCAAACAAGAGAACAAACTCTAGAGTCGCAGCCACCCTTGTAGAGCAGGGAAACGAGGAAGTCTAGTTGTAAAAGAGACCTTGCAGCCGGACCATGATATAAGAAAGGGTCTCATAATTCAAGCTACACCCATAGAAACATGTCTTGCACCTGTCAAGTTAATCATGCCCAAGAAGACCCTTTCCCTTACAGCCCTAGTAGATTCAAGAGCCTCCTCATGTTTCATCGATGAAGGATTGGTTAAGAAACATGGAATTCCTGTATTTCGGAAGAACAAACCAGTAGTAGTTGAAGTAGTAGATGGACGACCTCTAGCATCTGGGAATATAACCATGGAAACCACACCATTAAGAGTACACCTCGGTGACCATGAATCCCATATATGTTTCAATGTAATATCAAGCCCAGTACATCTAGTTATCATTGGAATGCCCTGGTTAAAGAAGCATAATCTAGACATTAATTGGGAAAAGAATAAAATCACCCGTCGAGATATCCAAAAGAACCCAACATATGTCGGAGCCAAAGCCTTCATACATGCAGTAAGGAAGGAACCTACATATATGATCTATGCCATACCAGCTCAAGAATCCAAGAAAGATGATCCAGTACAGCTACCCAATCAGTACAAAGGCTTTGGAGATGTTTCTGAAAAGAAGAATGCAGATATCCTACAGAGCATAGATCTTATGATTGCCCCATAGATCTTCAAGAGGGAGCACAACCACCCTTTGGACCAATCTACAGACTATCCCCAGAAGAACTTACAGAGCTACGCAAGAACATTGATGAGAATCTAGCAAAGGGGTTTATCAAACACTCGAAGTCTCCGGCAGGAGCTCCTATTCTATTTGTAAAGAAGAAGGATGGGACTCTCCGGATGTGTGTAGACTATCGTGGATTGAACAAAGTCACTATAAAAAACAGATACCCTCTACCACTCATATCAGAGCTCTTGGAACGCCTTGGAAAAGCAAAATTCTTCACAAAAATCGATCTTCGAGGAGCTTACAATCTTGTCAGGATCAGAGAGGGAGACGAATGGAAGACAGCATTCCGAACAAGGTATGGGCATTTTGAATATGTAGTTATGCCATTCGGTCTTACAAATGCTCCTTCTGTTTTCCAACATATGATGAATGATATCTTTCGAGAATATTTAGATGATTTTGTTGTAATATACCTTGATGATATCCTGATATTCTCCAAAAATCTTGAGGATCATGAACGTCATGTCAAGATAGTCCTAGAGAAACTAAGAGAAAAAGGATTATATGCGAAATTGGAGAAGTGCTCTTTCCATAAGACAGAAGTGGAATTTTTAGGGTACATTGTATCAGATAAAGGAATTTTTATGGACCCTAAGAAGATTCAGACAATCCTTGATTAGTAACCACCTTCATGTGTTCGAGATGTACAATGTTTTCTTGGTTTTGCCAACTTCTATAGGATATTCATCAAAGATTACTCCAAGATAGTGACACCTCTTACCAAGCTTACAAGGAACTCCAAATTCTCATGGACCGAAGAAGCAGAAAAAGCATTTCCGACCTTGAAATCAGCATTCACTACTGCTCCAATTCTAGTTCATCCTGACTCTACCAAGCCCTTCTTCCTAGAGACAGATGCATCAGACTTTGCCCTAGGGGCCATTCTCTCACAATATGGAGATGATGGACACCTACATCCAGTTGCATATACTTCAAGGAAGTTTTCTCCTCCAGAAATTAATTATGAAATTCATGATAAAGAACTTCTTGCCATAGTGGACGCATTTGATACTTGGCGTCACCATCTAGAAGGAGCATCTCATAAAGTTATCGTGTATACAGATCACAAGAACCTAGAGTATTTTATGACCACCCGCATCCTCGACAGAAGGCAATCTCGATGGAGTAACTTTTTATCCAGGTTCGACTTTGTCATCACATATCGTCCAAGACGGCAACAATGTCAGTCAGATGCCTTGTCAAGAAGATCTTACCTTGCACCAAAGAAGGGTGAAGAGGCCTTTGATCAACAAGAGAGTGTATTACTCAAGCCTGAGCATCTCCAGTTAGCAGCTATCTCTTCAACCCATCCTGAAGATTCAGCCTTGAATCATTTGATCCGTGAGAATCTACCACAAGATGAATGATTTTGTAATGTTAAGCAAAAAACTCAAGAAGGAAAAATCCAAGAAGTAAATGAATTCCAGGAAAAGGACGGGTTACTATTCTATAAGAACCTATTATATGTCTCTCTAGGAAAGCCTAGGATCCAAGTACTTCAACAACGTCATGACAACCTTGCAGGAGGACATTTTGGAGTAAATAAAACAATAGAACTCATATCTAGGGATTTTTGGTGGCCTCAAATATGGAAGGAAGTCAAACAATATATCCGAACATGTGACACTTGCAATAGATCTAAGGTACCACGACATAAGCCTCATGGCCTCTTGCAACCTTTACCTATTCCAGAAAGGCCATGGGCTTCATTATCTATGGATTTCATCACAGATCTACCAAAGTCAGATAAGTATGATGCCATTCTTGTTATTGTGGATAGATTCACAAAGATGGCACACTTCATTCTAACTACAAAGGCAATCACAGGTGCAGCTACTGCTAGACTCTTTCTCAGATACATCTTTAGGCTTCATGGATTGCCTCATGATATTGTCAGTGATCGAGGTCCACAGTTCATATCCAGCTTTTGGAACAGTCTTTGCAAGCTCCTTGGTGGTCAAGTGAAACTATCTACAGCAAATCATCCACAGACTGATGGACAAACAGAACGGGTGAATCAAGTCCTAGAGCAATATCTCCGTTGCACTAGCAACTATCTACAGCAAATCATCCACAGACTGATGGACAAACAGAACGGGTGAATCAAGTCCTAGAGCAATATCTCCGTTGCACTAGCAACTATCACCAAAATGATTGGTTTGAGTTGTTACCCTTTGCAGAGTTTGCCTATAACAATAGTGTTCATGCATCTACTATGCAAACTCCCTTCTTTGCAAACTATGGACAACATCCAAGGATGGATATACAACTCTCAAATCATGTCAAGAACCCAGCTGCCAGAGACAAGGCCCAGTACCTGATGGACATTCACAAAGAACTTAAGGAAGAGATCCATAAAGCTCAACAACAATATAAGTACTATGAAGATCAACATCGTATCCAGAATCCATCGTATCAAATTGGGGATAAAGTATGGTTACTCAGAAACAATTCGCAAACTTCAAGGCCTTCTGCAAAGTTAGATCATCAAAGATTTGATCCATTTACCATCTTGGCCAAGATTAATCTAGTCACCTTCAAGCTTGAGCTACCAAGTACCATGAGAATACATCTAGTTTTCCATGTATCCATGTTGGAACCATATCTGTTTTCACCATTGAGGGGGGAGAGACCTAGTCCTTCACCACCTATCGAGATTGATGATCATGAAGAATTTGAAGTCGAGCATGTCCTAGATTCGAGAATATCTCGAGGAAGATTAGAGTACCTTATTCATTGGAAAGGGTATGACATCCGTGATCGTACTTGGGAACCTGCAGAAAACCTTCAAAGAGCACCAATCAAGGTTCAAGAATTCCATAAGAGAAATCCAACGAAGCCGATACGAGATAACAAGACCGCTTCTCGTGGAACTCGTCGCTTGAGGGGGAGGTGATGTCATGGACAAAGGAAACCATCCTAAACCTCAGATTCCATGTGAACCCTATATCTCATGATTGGTTCAGAATTAGGAGAAACCAATGCTTCCATTGCGTCCGGAACATGCCAAAACCCTAAGATCGAATGTCTACTTGCCTGATTCAGATATCCAAAGCTCATGCTTTGAGTCGATGACATCATGATGACATCATCAAGTCGCAACCGCCCTTGGGAACCGCCCTTGAAAACCTATATAAGGAGGGGTTGGCCACATTCATAATCAGTCTTGCCAATACCAGTCTTGGGAGCTCAAGGAGTCGTGGCCGCTAAGTAAGTACTCTTCAAGTTCCAGTTCTAGTTCTTGTCTTGTTCCTTGTTCTAGTCTAGTTCTTGGACATCCTATCTTGTCCCCTTGTAATCTCGTAGTACGAGATCCTGTCGAGTTCTTTCGTGTATCCAGTTCATCTCCCAGAAGGGAGTTCTTGTAATCCAGATACCTTGTCTCGTACTTACGATCCTGGGTTGTGGGATCTCCTCTATCATCTCTAGTCCAGTTTTCCATACCTATTGGTCTCGGGTTGTGGGACATCTTGTATTCTTGTATCATTTTTCCTACGTGGGTGTTCTTGTCATCATAAGTGTATTTCGGAAATCTTGTCTACTGTAGTCAGAGAGCACAATCTAGTGCTCCCCTGACAGGTGGAATGCATGTGAGACCACCCGAGAGAGAGAGAGAGAGAGAGAGAGAGAGAGAGAGAGAGAGAGAGAGAGAGAGAGAGAGAGAGAGAGAGAGAGAGAGAGAGAGAGAGAGAGAGAGAGAGAGAGAGAGAGAGAGAGAGAGAGAGAGAGAGAGAGAGAGAGAGAGAGAGAAAGAAAGAAAGAAAGTCATATTAACGTCTTCTGGAGGCGAAACTTGGCCTATGAGACAAAAAACCATGTACAAGTGTAGTAACCCTGTGTAGAGGATAAAATGAAATAAAAGGTATATCGCGACACAAAGATATATAAGGCTGCAAAAGGATGGGAAGACGTGGCTCTGACTCCGCAGATAGTGGCCACCTAATACATGGGGGACATGTGAGTAAAAGTGTGAGTAAAACACCCTAGCTACTGGTGAATGGGTGGGGGTGGGTGTAGTATGTGGTACATCGGGGGTGGTCTGAGTGCCTCCTGAAGGAAGACAACCCATGGGGTGGTGGTGCGCCTATGCTTCATCACGAGAGAGAGAGAGAGAGAGAGAGAGAGAGAGAGAGAGAGAGAGAGAGAGAGAGAGAGAGAGAGAGAGAGAGAGAGAGAGAGAGAGAGAGAGAGAGAGAGAGAGAGAGAGAGAGAGAGAGAGAGAGAGAGAGAGAGAGAGAGAGAGAGAGAGTCATATTAACGTCTTCTGGAGGCCAAACTTGGCCTATGAGACAAAAACCATGTACAAGTGTAGTAACCCTGTGTAGAAGATAAAATGAAGTAAAAAGTATATCACTACACAAAGCTATATAGGGTTGGAAAAGGCTTGGGAGACGTGGCTCTGACTCTGCATATAGTGGCCACCTAATACATGGGGGATTCATAATGTGAGTAAAACGCCCTAGCTACTGGTGATGGGTGGCGGTGGGTGTAGTATGTGGTACATCGGTGGTGGTCTGAGTGCCTCCTGAAGGAAGACAACCCAGGGAGTGGTGGTACTCCTATGCTCCATCATGTGGTCGTAGGCTGTCCCGATGCGTGAGATATCCTCCTGATATAGTCGTGGTCGACGATATCCGCCCATGCATGGTCGGCGCCGTGCTCTCTGTGCTTCTGCCTTGTGGAGAGGGAGCCCTATAGATGGACCTCTCTGATGTAGCTCAGCTCGCTGAAAGAACTGGGTAATGGTCTGCTGAGTACTCACCCGTGGTTGATGTGTGGGCTGTAGTGACCGCTCTCGCCTCTCGTATGCTGCTGTGAGACAACGTCCCAAGTGTCGCTGGTCTCCCATAGTCATACAAAGCTGGAGTGACTCCTCTATATGGAACTGTGCTCGTAGGTCTAAGTATGCTCGGCATCTGATAACAAAATGCTCCTCACTCTCTACCTCTGTCTTGCATACTGGGCACCACCTCTCCTCACGGGGGACTCCCTTGGACCGACCCCTCTCAATCTCGAGCTGATGTGATGAAACTCGGAGCTGCCCAATGACGACGGTAATAGAGCATTTTCGGTGGCAATGTATCCCTAGGGGTCACCCATGTCCTCTGTATGTATGTATGCCATATCTGCTGACGAACGACCCTATTCCTCTCTTGATAAGAGAGCGAGTAGGTGGGTGCATGTGAGTCCTATTGTAGTGGTGGTAGCCTGTCTATGTCAAAGCCATGGTGGGCTAGCCAGTCTCGTGTGTGTGCATGCCATGAGGAGGTGTCGCCTGCTAATGCCATATCACGTGATGCCTGGAAAGTCCGATAAGCAATGCGCTCTGTATCCATGCTTCGAAGTCTGTGTAATAGGGATATTGTTTGGAATAGTGCCTCAACTAGCATCGGTGGTGTAGCGAGCTCTGCTCTAATGATATCATGTGGTACTGAAGGCTTGCTTCGGATAAGTCTGGCAATCATGAGGACATGTGGCCTCTCTAATGCTGTCCATACTGATGTGGCTAATCCCGGTCCCCATATGGCTGCCCCATACGTGAGCGCTGGCGTAAGCAAAGTGTCAAAGAGCCACCCCTTTGTGCAGGGCTCCTGAAAATATGCCTGGTGGCACTGTCTCTCCATCAAAGCTAGTGCTGGGTACCCACATGTGATGTGGTGGTGGGCTGCCTGAGCCATAGAGAAGACCCCTGATGCTGCTGTAAATGTCACCCCCAAGTAAACATATGATCCGACCACCTCGATCGGTCCACGCGCTGCTGTGAACAAACTATGTCTGCGTACCCGTGCTGATGTATGAAAGATCATGACCTTGGTTTTGCCAAGGTTCACAGATAACCCTATGTGTCTGCAAAAGTCATCTAGGCCATGTAGATGATGATGTAGACCTTCTGCACACTCTGAAACCAATACAATATCATCCGCGTATAAAAGAATATGGACAGTGGACCGGCGTACCTCAATGCCATCTCCCCCCTGCTGGTGTATGAAGTCCACTATCTCATCAATGTAGAGACCAAAGAGGGTGGGTGAAAGAGGGCATCCTTGCTTCACCCCGATAGTGCTAGCAAGTGGATCAGATAAGCCCCCTGGACATCTGACTCTACCAGATACTCTCTCGTATAAGGCGTAGATCCCCCATATCATCTCCTCCGGAGCTCGGATATCAAGTAGGCGTCTGAAGAGTCGATCCCTGGGAACAATGTCAAATGCTTTGCGGAAGTCCACAAAGCAACAATATAATCTCCTCTTCCTCACCCTTGCTTGGTCGATCAGGCATCTCATAGTGAAGATGTGGTCAATGGTAGTGTAATCTCGTCTTAAACCTGCCTGTCCTGGAGCCCTGATGCCCTTCCTCTCAGCGAGAGTACTCAACTCTGTCTCTAGTACTGCCCCATATAACTTGGCCAATATAGGGCCAATCATGATCGTCCGGTATGTAGCTGGATCCATAGTATCACTTGACTTTTGAATGGGCACTATGGTGTGCTCAGTCCATGAGTATGGGAACCCTTCAACCAATGCATGGTTGAAGAGATGGGCAATGAGCGGTGCGAGAGTCGTGCCTCCATAGATGAGGTGCTCTGCCTGTAAACCGAAATGATCATGGGCCCGGCCATGCTGCAGCTGGGTAATAGCGCGTCCCACCATAATGGGTGTGAAGAAGTCAGAGGTAGTAGGACGTGAGCTCTTCGGTCTGGGAATGGGGGGCTGAATTGGGGGGGGGGGGGGGGAGAGAGAGAGAGAGAGAGAGAGAGAGAGAGAGAGAGAGAGAGAGAGAGAGAGAGAGAGAGAGAGAGAGAGAGAGAGAGAGAGAGAGAGAGAGAGAGAGAGAGAGAGAGAGAGAGAGAGAGAGAGAGAGAGAGAGAGAGAGAGAGAGAGAGAGAGAGAGAGAGAGAGAGAGAGTTTCTGGCAGGTCTGAATGGTTATATTCTTATTATTTGGGGAAGCTTTGTGAAAAGCTGGGTGAACCTTGTGAAGTTGTACTACAGTATTATCAAGATGCAGTGCAAGCGAATTCTTCAGCTGTTGATCCTCTCTACAGACTTCATGCATCACGCCTTAAATGGCTCTGCAAAAAGGGGAGAAGTGATATGAAAATATTAAAGGTAATGATTTTCATTAATATAATTCCCTTTCCTCATGTCCTGATGATCAAGCTTTCATTGTTCTCATTGAACTTGACAGGCTGTCGCAAAGCATTGCTTTAGTTTAGAGAATCAGGAGAAGGTAGATGCTTTGATCGATGAAATTCAGTCAGCAATAGACTCAGGTGGAGGTGAAAGTCAAATGCCTTGTCGTCCACCAGAATCACAGGGAGAGAAAACCCTCAGCTGTGTGTGGAATATTCTTTTTGATGATGGCTTAAAAGCATTAGAAACATGTATAGAAGGTGAATTGAAACATTTTCATAAGGCTAGATACTGTTTGGCTCGATGCTTATATGCCAGGAATAAGGAAAATGACGTTGAAAGAGCAAAGGAGGAACTGGGTTTTTGCTTCAAGTCAAACAGATCTCTTTTTATAATAAACATGTGGGAGATAGATGGATCTACTAAGAAAAACAGGTGTGTCTCTTCACTATCTTTTAAGTTCATCAAAATAGGAGTACAGACAAAGCCTGCTTTTGGTTTCAAGAATAAGCTGGTTTTTGGCTTTTTTCTTGTGTTCTTCTTTTGAAGTATTGACTTTGATGAGAGACGGTTGTATTGCATGAGAAAAACCTCCATGTGGGTTGAAGACAATCAGTGGGACCTATGGCTATAGAAGAACTTAATGTGACTGAAGGAGGTCACCATAGATGACAGCACGAAGGTGAGGGGCAGTTCAAACATGAGGGCAATTATCTGTAGAGGTTTTTATGATATTGAAGTGAAATTCACTGTCTGATGTGATGAAATCTTTGAGGCTGTTATATAATAGCAGTGGAGTCATCGATTATTAACTGATTAGTATCCAGGAACACAACAGGACTAGTTGCGAATCCAAGCAAAGAATGAATGACAAGGTCTAAGAATTTTTGGGAAATTTGTGCAGGGGAGCAACATTTATACTATAGCACAAATCTGAGCATAGCGTTTACAAGTGCAAGATGGTCTCTATGATGAGTGATGAAAATATCTGATTGAAGTGAGTTGCAAAAAGGCCCAATGATGTGACTTCAGGCAAATATATCTATCGAAATAATCACTTCTCAAAACCATTACACATTGAGGTTACAAGTAGACATCAGGGTCTCTCCATCGAGTATAAGGGATAACTAATTTTCCAAAAGGCATTGTAATCATGTGGGAAAACAGATTCTTGCAACAATTTTTGATAAGCACCTCGACTGGACTGAAGTTTTACTAGTTCTTAAAACATGTTCACGCTTTGATGTGGATTCCCAAAAAATAAAAACAATTGTTTATTTCATGGATGTATCAGATTCCTGTACAGTATATGCTCTGATTTCTTGAAGTGCATAGTAGTGAGGTGACGGAAACTGAGTGGGTATGTTAGTGTCGTTGCATACTGCTAGAGCATAAATACACACGTGTAAGTATGACGTTCAAGGGTAAGCCTTGCATATACTGTATACGAGGCTGTACTCTCTTTTAAAAGGGAGACAATGATTTCTTTGATGTACAAACTATTTGAGAATGAAATTTTATCCTTCACCATTTTTCTCTCTTTTGATACAGAAACCAATTTTTGACATTGTTTTTACTTTATGTAAGGCGTACTGGTGTGAGGCGAGTCTACGAAATTACAATGCCTGAGAGTTCGAGGAAATTCATCACATGTCTACGGAAGTACTTGCTGTTCTATTTTCAACTTTGTGAGGAAACTCTTGACGTGTGCACCCTTGAAAGAGCTTATAATTCATTGCGTGCTGATAAAAAGGTAAGAACTCTGCTTGCGTGGGGGAAAATCACAAAAGTTTGAATTGGACCCTGTAAAATATACTGGACTTTAAAAGTGTGCATAAGGGTCTATTTTTGTGTGAATAAATGTTCTTCACACATTTCTGCAGTTTTCTTTGTGCCTGGCAGACATGGTCAATGTAGTATTGGGAAAATACATACACTGTATTGCAGCTGCAATTGCCCAATTCGATTCCATCAAAATGGTTCCGAATCTTTCTTTGAGTAATGTTCTGGAGAGATTTTTCAATATATTTATGGACCATGGAGGATCTTTGTTGGATGTTGTGTCTGTGAGCCTGACAGAAGCTGGAATCATTGCAGGACCTGCATTGTCGGAAACCTCTGTCCATGGGTAAGGAACATCCAAGTGCTACTTTTTACTGTCTTGCTTTTCAGCTGTATGAATTTGATGCTCCTAAATTATCTTATTTAGTTGGCGTTTTCCTGTATTTTACCATGGAGGCCCTGTGCAGCTCACAGAGCGCATTGGAGCAATTAATATATATCTGTATGCATGGACCACTATCCTAGCTTGAGTGGACAGAGCAGTCTGTCTTGAAATTTATTTAACATGGGCATTCTATGGTGTTGAGATGATTATTTCTGTCCATGGACATTTTCATTGGATCAAAGCATTTGCATTGTATAGTTCTTGACCTCAGTCAATTGGATCATCATTTCAATGTCAGATCAGGTTTGACTTCATTGATGGGGTGTCTTTCCCAAGGGATCGGTCATCTTCAGCTTCTTCTGTGATTGTCTATAACACTTTTTGCAAGCTATCCTGGAATCCCCACCACAGATGTGCATATTTCCTTCTTTCTCTGCGAAATTGTTTTATCCTTGACCACAACTGGGATTGGATGGAAACTGTACTTGGTTTTTCTCTGCATTCTTCATCCATGCGGGAGGAACATTTATGAAGCATATGCATGTGTACAACAATTGGTGATGAAGTTTTTGAGAAAACTTTTAGGAAAATTTATTCTTTGCCCTTCACATGCTTTATTGTTTTCTGCGCTTTTGCATAGCTTTGGCTTCTCTTGTGATTCTTCATCAGGAGTTGTGGATCCTTGTGTTGTTCAGGATAAATATTAGCTCAATCTCTGATATGTAAGGTGTAGCACATCACATGACCTCAGTTTCCACCAGAGTGATTGCATATAATAGAATCCTTTTCAGTGGTGGGTATATCTCTCTCTCTCTCTCTCTCTCTCTCTCTCTCTCTCAAATTGTGCATTCCATTGGAAAAATTTTATGGTTGAAATCCATGCCTGTCAAAATTACTCGTAGGAAGAAACATTTCACCAAAGTGGCAGATGAAATTGATATTCTAGATTTAGTATTATTTTTGTTTTTTTTTCTTTTTTTTTACGTTTTTATTTTTTGGGGGCCTTGAATACTTCTGTTGATGATCTTTTATTTAAACAATATATTGAAACCCAAATGGGTACAGATTATCTTTGTACATGTGAGTTATCGAAAGACTTCTTGTAGCTAATACTTACCCCATCATTTTACACAATTTTTCTAACATTAGATGCTTTGTAGATGACCTTTTATTGTTGTAGTATGACCAAAGGGAGCCAAGACCCACACCACCTTGCATGGAAGCAATAGAAAAGCTCAAGAAGGACTCTCCTTTCATCCAACCAACCTTCCAAAGTGCTCAAGCCATTGGTCAAATGCTCCCAACAATGCCACAAACCCTTGGGAACATAGAGAGGAAGATCATCTAGGATCCTAGTCCACGAACGGAAAATACAAGAAATGCAACATTCTACTCACACACAAGGAGAGACAAGCATGCACACAGGCCACACTCTCGCACACAAAGAATAATATACTCAAGTGCACATAGTCTTAAAAGTAGAGAGTTCTTCCCTTTATTTCTAAAAGATATGTACATCGAGCTCACATGAACCAAAAGCTCCCTTTTCCAAAAATGAGCTTCTCTATTTATAAGCTAAGCTCTTTTCCCCATGTGCTCTAAAGATTAGGCAAAAAGTGAACATTTGCCTAACTAACGTATCCTAAGGGGATCTTCAAAGATATATTCCTAACAAACAAATCCCCCAAGAATCCGTGTGTGGGTTTTTCCTACATTCTTGAAATGACCAAAAAGTGGGTTTTATTTACAAGCCTCCAAGCCTAGGTCCTAAGAGGGTGTTCTCATGTGCAAGCCTACAAATATGCACAAAGGGGCATTTCTATGAGCAAGAGAGGGTTCCCATGCACAAGAGTATCCCTTTGTGCAAATCTATAGCACACCCTACAACCCAACACTCTTCCCCCCCTAGACTTTGTTGTCCTAGACAAACCTAAGAGAAAGGATCATACAGAGCTGAATGGTATCTCAAAGATGAGAATAGTCCAAGCTTGAGTTTTAAGATCATCCAAGCTTTGAGACTTCCAAACCTTCAAAGTAGTGAAGAGTCTTTAAGTGATGAGCGACACTATCTTCTTAGGAAGTCAGCCCATCGACTTAAAGAGAAGCATGAGGTGTACTTTTGTTGCAAAGTATGCATTCATCCCAATGAGTAGTTCTTTGGAAGAGTCTCTAACTCAGAAAATCTGAAGAACGATCTCCAAACAAGTATTATCTTGAAAAACGAGTCCAGAAAGTAGCTCCAAGCTGAAGACACATGATCCACCTTCAGTGTGGAGTCCGAAAACCTGAAAATTGCACATGCAAAGCAGGTGGAGTGTATTGATTGAAAAGAGGCAAATAATAAACATGCATCCCCTATAACTTTGCTTGCCCATTTAAGAGAAACATCAAGTCCTACAAGACTATGCTCCTCTAGAGATTAGTCCTCTTGAAGATCATCCCTGTAGTGGTGTGATTAATGTCCTTAGCATGTATGTTAGATTTTAGAGACAACCCCATGAGGGACAGTCACAAAATCAATATAGTTTGGCATGAAGATCTTCATGTCCCTGCAATCCAAGGAAAAAATAGCTCCAAAAGGCAAGGAGCCCATTAGCATCAAGAACCTATAGCTCTCCACTTCTCATGCATCTTTGCTATGCCACAATCATATAGTCTTTCCTAGTGTGTTATCAAACAAGTGCATGTGTGACAAATTTCTTGTAAAACATGAGATAGATGTGGTTCTTTTAGTGCATTTTAATGAGTGTGCAATGGCCTATTGTTTTGTGTATAATATGCTCACAGAAGTATGGAGGAAGCTGCACAATATGATGAGAAAGTCGTGTGCTCCAAAATGATTGGATAGTCATGCACAAAATAGCACACATAAAATGTGATATGTGAAAATGATGAAGCAATTAAATATAGACTATCATTACCCGAAAAAACATGAGTTTCAATAATTCAAATACATGTGCAGAGTTGGTACTCCTACCAACATCAGGCTATAGAAGCCTCACCAGATTGTTCCGATGTGGAGGTGTGGAGTTTCGGACACGATCCCCATAGGGGGAAGTCACAAAAACTCCAAACCAAATACTCGGTGCTCCAAGGCATCAATAAGAATGTAAACCTGTGATGTCTGCAAGGATACTCGCAGAAGTCGAGCTATCTCTAGACCTTTATGCACCCAACCTACGCATCATCATATAGAGTCAAAATACAACATTTATGTAGGTGGAGTCTTGGACACAATCCCCTTGGAGGGGCAGTCACAGGAACTTAAACAAAAAATCAGTGTAAGACACATTCAGAACAACCAACTATTAGCAGGAAGCAAGCACTATCTGAGGAAGCGGGCAAGCAAGTCATCAACTGTCATTAGTCATAGTAGTAGCCTGCTACATATAGATTGGTAGACCATCTGGTAGTATAGCAATATTCAGCCCCCAACCCCAGGAGCCACCATCAGCCTTTCTCCAGGCCTGTAACACTCAAGGTCGAGTCATGGTGAGCACCTAAAATGAAGAATACATCACATGCTAGAGGATATCAAAGAAGAGCCCAACGCATCCAAGAACATCAAAAGCATTCAACTTTTTCAATACATTCAAGAAGAAGATGATATCTCATTCAAGAGGACATCCCCAAAAACTCATTCCGAGGTCACGAACATCATATTTGTTGATCCTGCCACAAGTCCCCAACCATATGATGGGTCAGCCTGAACAGGACACAATAAGCTGAAAGAGAACCTCGAGTCTATCCTTCTAGTTCTACATGCATCTTGAGCTCCGCGACTTCATGAAGTGCTCAAACCTGCAAGACTTGCATACACTTCCCACATCACGTGGCCATCCACACTCCAAATTGGCAAATCGTTTGAAAAGTTTTCCTGCCTTATGATGGTATCCCCTATATAGGGCAGCTATATGGTCTTGGAAGCTGAGGCCATGAGGAAGTATTCAGCACACATCAGACACTGAGAGCTTCCTTGCCTATGAGTTCTCAACACCTGTAAGTGACAGGCAACGACCAAAAAGAACACCTCATACTCAGCAAAATGATTAGAACAAAAAGAATTTCCCGTTTAGCAATCCAAAAAATCCAATGTGTCCCCCCAATTGTAGTCATTGTGAGCTCCCAAACTTGGAGAAGCATTCTGTACCTGCCAGGCTCAAGTAAAAGATGTTCAGTTTAGAACAATACTAGAAGTTCACAGTTATTTGGAACTTAAAGACTTGTACTGACTTCAGAATCGACCATGGTAAGACAAGTGGTAAGACTATTAAACTGCTTTTTATGAACAAGCAACCATAACACCCTACACTAGCATATTCTTTCAACCACATGGGTTTACCCGATACCTTGAGGTTGTTATTTATGGAGCACCCACAAACACCTTCATAGATTCCCTGAATGGCTGCCCTAAAGGAGCCTGATGAACAAGAACTTGAAAACTAAACAACTCATCCCACAGCTCTCAAGCAAAAAGTACCATTCTATGAAGACCCAAGAAGTCGGATCTAGGTTGTGGGGAAAAGAGAAAATGTGACGGGTGAGAGGAAGTGGTGCAACAGGCCGCAAAGTTTGCAGAGGGAGAAGCTCTAAAGTACTTTATGAATGTATGCCTATCCTTTCATTAGCTGCTTACTACAAGAACGTGTAGATAAAAACATCAGCTATACCAAGGCCAAGAAACACCTGTAGACCGTTGAGAGGTATCATAATATCAGAAAATCACGAGGAAATTGCTTTTGATTTGTTCCCGCCACCGCTAGGCCACTCAACACTCTGACCTCCTTTGCTAGGCGAGATGAAGTACTTTGGTACAGAGGTGGTTAGGGAGCAAGGAGATCAATCCAACATAGACAAGCATGCCGACCACCACGAAGGGGAAGCTCACGGAGATATTGGCCTCTATTGTAAATGAGGGGAATGGTCAAGGTAGTTGCAGCCATCGAAAACTTTCAAGAAAAATCAGTAGATTCATGTAGGTTGGAGGGGGCCAAGCTCAATCCCAACCCCGCAATGCAATGTAGCTCAATTTTGGATGCTTCCAGGTTGGGCATTGAAACAAGTGGTAGGAACTCCCAATGAGGAAGGGAACATTATGGCCCGACTTCGTACAAAAGCAAGAGAGGTGCAATCATAAAAGAGTGTGAGTCTAAAGGGGGAGCATGTGAGTGCTCCACACCAACCACCGGGATGAAACTTGCATGGAGAAATGAGCAAGGGGAGCACAGCTCCACCCCCACACTAATGTATCCGCTATGGAAGAGAGAGCTGCACGGGGCATGGCCTCATCACACAAGAGTCATCATCAAGCATGTATTGCGAGCAGAAGGGGAAGGCAAGGATGCATGGCTGGGCTCCGAGCTTTTAGGACATAGGGATCACCATGGTACCTCAATAGAGCATTTGCCTTGCCAAGAATGGTGAGCTCCCGAATGAGCTCAACCCTAGGCAGAGGTAGCTAGAGGGGGAGCTCAAGGAGCTCTACCTTGTGAAGATCCACACAGAGGAGGTGGGAGGGAGATAATGGTTCTCTCCCAAGCAGTGCGTGTATGTCTTGCCAATGTAGTCGATAGAGAATGATACATGGTTACTCACAAGGGATATGCACGTACATTTTACTGGGTCAATTAAATGAAGAGAGGGAGAGGAATGGCCTTCCCCCCAAAGATTCATGGGCTAGTTATGGAGGAAGATGAAGCATCCTCCTCCACACATGAGCTACCTACGCTCAGTGTTGTAACCTGACGTGTCAGGAACAAAATTCCTGATGTCAGGTACAGCGTCAGGAATGGAAACGTCAGTAACCTTTTACTGACGTGACTTTTGCAGGTCGATTTTTTTTTGAGATTTTAAGCCATTTTCTGCCAGTTTTTAACACGAACTTTGAGGTGTACATTTTCTGGTTCAGTTCATCTGCAGCAGCTTTCTCTGGTTTGAATAGCAAGTGTACTGTCTCCCCAGCCTCCTTGGCTCTGCCCACCAAGTATTGCTTGCTGCCCACAGTACAATACTACTCGTGACTCGAGTGAAAGACTTAGAAAGTACACAGTGCACGCAGCACACCGAGTGTGGAGAGTACATCACTACAGACTACAGTCATAACTCAGGGCCTCAAGCTTCAGCATTGCACTTTGAATATTGTACTGTTATAACTTGAATATTGTCCTCAGGCTTTAGCATTGCAATTTGAATATTGTATTGAATATTGCAATTTAAATATTGTACTATCACACAGTAGAATGTCATGATGTCATTATGTCATGATGTAATATGTAAGTTGTAATCATGTACCTACATGCTTGAGGCTAATATGCTACTACCGCATTTGATGTGCCATTGACAATTGATATGCATACATGATATGCAGAGGCTAGAGCAGTGTACTCTGCAGCTTGTACATCTATAGACTCTAAATGATATAACTTACTTGTGACTTCTTTTGATCTTCACTAATCTCTCTAGAGTGAGGATTTACTCAATGACACACATAAAGTGTATTGTGTATGCATATGTCATACAAGATATTTTTATACACACACACATATACATATATGTGTGTGTGTATCCATGTAAATATACTATGATATTGATGTCTATAGTTATTATATGTAGGATATATTATATATATTCTTATTTTTTGGTCAAAAATTTAGGTCACGTCAGATAACGTCAGAAACGTTTAACCGTACCCGTCAGACGTCGGCTAAACGTCAGAAGTCAGAAGTCAGAAAAACGTCAAGAACAACTATGCCTACGCTCTTCATATCAAGAGGGAGAGATGGAAATTCGAGCCGAGGAGGTTCATATGGCAATCGACAACTTACAAATCAAGAAATGGAAGAGATGAAAGGTGAAGCTTGAGTGAGTATGTATGTGGAGGTGTGTGTATGTGTGAGAGAGAAAGGGTTAAGGGAGGGTTTTCATTCACACAATGAAATGAACACAAACTAAACTACAGGAAATGAAAGAATGGTGCTTAAGATGATCTAATGGTCCAAGGGAAGGGTGCAAATGACATGCAACTTGCAATCACTCAAACCTACATAAATAAGCAAAAAATAATTGCAACTCAATATTTTACCACACATTCTTGAGTTCTCCAAGTGATTAAAGGAGGTTCTCCCTGGCAACGATGTCAAATTGTTGTTGTAGTATGACCAAGGGGAGCCAAGACCCACACCACCTTGTATGGAAGCAATATGAAAGCTCAAGAAGGACTCTCCTTTCATCCAACCAACCCCCCAAAGTGTTCAAGCCATTGGCCAAATGCTCTCAGCAATGCCACAGACCCTTGAGAACTTGGAGAGGAAGGTCATCTACGATCCTAATCCACAAATGGAAAACACAAGAAATGCAACATTCTACTCACGCACAAGGAGAGACAAGCATGCACACATACAAACTCTCACACACACAGACAAATATACACAAGTGCACATAGTCTTAAAAGTAGAGAGTTCTTCCTTTCGTTTTTAAAAGATATGTACATGGAGCTCACGTGAACCAAAAGCTCCTTTTTCCAAAAATGAGCTTTTCTATTTATAAGCTAAGCTCTTTTCCCCATGTGTTCTAAAGACTAGTCAAAAAGTGAGCATGTGCCTAACATACATATCCTAAGGGGATCCTCAAAGATTATTCCTAACAAACAAATCCCCCAAGAATCCGTGCGTGGGTTTTTATTGATATTATCAAAAAGTGGGTTTTATTTACAAGCTTCAAGCCTTAGTCTTAGAGGATAATTAAAAAGGTCTTAAGAGGGTGTTCTCATGTGCAAGCCCACAAATATGCACAAAGAGGCATTTCTATGAGCAAGATAGAGTTCTTATGCACAAGAGTATTCCTTTGTGCAAATCTGTAGCACATCCTACAACCCAACACCTTCTGTTTCTAGTTTCACTTCTTTTCATGATTTTATGTATTTAAATGATGATGATGATGCTTTTGGTGGTGGGACTTATCTCAAAGATTTTTGAAAATTAATGGTACTTCAAATAGTGACTGTTGTGCTTTTCAGGTCAAAAAAATACTTCAAGTTCCTTTTGGTTTGGAAGTAGACATTGGTCGAAATAGTTTAGAACCGGAATGTGCTGGCATAACCATTATTCAAGTACCTCAATTTGAATGGAATACTTTTCATCTATAAAATTATGTTATTGTTCACCCTCAATACTTTAGATTTTCTCATCTTTCTTCATGCGTGTCTTCATATCTAGTTTGATGTTATTAATTGATCTCTTGCTTGCTAAAAAAGTTATTCTTTTAAGAAGAATTCTGAAGAAGGCAAGGTTTTTCTGGCTAGAAGTAATTATCTATCTCTTAGACCGAATGCTCAAAGTGACAGGTCCCAAAATGAGAAGAGCCATGTGGGCACCGAAAAGAAATCCTAGTTTAGATACTAGATGTTTTATCTATGTTTATGATGGTGGAACTTATGTAAAGATGCCATATCTATTTTTACATGGAGTAGAGTGTTGCAACAAATGCTCAAGCATGCAAGAGGCATGAGCCCTGCTTGGGGGTTTGGGGACTAGATTCCCTTAAAGCAAAGTTTTGGGGGTGAGAGCCCCTTGGTTGATGATACAAATAATAATCTTATAATATTGCCTCTCCGACCATGTTTTTATATAAG
Source organism: Ceratopteris richardii (assembly GCA_020310875.1). Lineage (NCBI taxonomy): Eukaryota > Viridiplantae > Streptophyta > Polypodiopsida > Polypodiales > Pteridaceae > Ceratopteris > Ceratopteris richardii. Next base: position 157,294,441 of record CM035416.1, on the reverse strand, counting down.
TCGAGGATGGTCAAGTAAGACCTATGATAAGTCTCTCTCTCTCTCTCTCTCTCTCTCTCTCTCTATCCGCCTATACGAGCCAAGTGTCCCCTTTCTAAAGAACATGAGAAACATTCTTTAGCCATTGAAAATCTCAGTAGATCATCATAGAAGCTCTCTAGAGACTATGAGAGCATACTCACCATATTGCAACTAGTTCTAAGTTTTTAATTAAGACTGTGTTTTCCTCTTCTTCTTCTTTTTTATGTCTGTCTTCACTCTCTCTGTCTCTCTTTCTCTCTCTCTTTCTGATGTTTAGTTTTTCTTACAAGGAAATAGAGCACATGCATATGTTGTGAAGTGTTTTTCATGTGAGAGCAAATAAGTGCATCTACAAAGAAGCATGCAATAGATGTCAAGCAACCTCATAAGTGGAATCTCTGTGTTCCTTTATATTGGTGGTGTGATGACATGTCTCTTACACTTCAACATCATAAGTGATGTGAAGGAAAGAGCACTCCAACCCCTTTTCATGGGACCACTTGTTCAAAGAGGGTGAACTTATGGAATTAATCACACCTTCTAGAACAAAATATCCACTGTTTTTGACTCTTGTGAACTCTTGGATGTCCTAAGCCAACTCCTATCGAAGATTGTGCTAATATGTGATAGTTCATTCAAACCTTGCAGATGTTCATGAATGGAGGTGCAAAACGTAGATGCTATTGAAAGTCAGCTCGAGACCTTTGCATTAATACCAAATATGTTCAATTTGGTTGAAGAAAAGGGAAGGTGTTGTTAAAAGAAGAAGGCTAATAATAGGGGCTTAGGTTTTTGTGGAAAAGAATACTCAATAAATTCATGCAATATATGCTTGCAAAGCCAAAATCAGATGTGATGATGCTGTAGCCTGCAATACAACTGTGGGAGTGGTCAGGCTGGAAGAGAGGATTCTTTGTGACAAAAAGCTCTAAAAAGTTGAAAATTTGCTTCAGCTACACCCTTGACTTGAAGCCGCAGTGAGATCATGAAAAATGAAGACTCTTCTTGATGAAAGCCACAACTTGGTCATGATTCATGAAAGCTGCAACTTGATCAATTTGTCACATGCTGAACTAGAAAAGTGCTTGAAGCAACTTTGTCTCAAAGAAGTGAGCCAAAGCTCTAATATGGGTTGAAAGAGAAACCAAGAGCTTTGTGTTGATACCATTTATGTTCAATTTGGATAAAGGATGTGATGATACCCTAAATCAGATGTGATGAAGCTGTAATACAACTGTGGGAGTGGGCTTCAGCCAGGAAGAGACGATTTCTTGTGATGAAAAGCTCTAAAAAAGTTGAAAATTTGCTTCAGCTACAGCTTGGTTTGGAGGTAACTTTTCAAAATTAAGCAACTTGGTCATGAAAAATGAAGACTTTTTGTGATGAAATTCCCTTGAATGCTACAAAATGCCTTCAACTTGTCACATGCTGAAGTAGAAAAGTGCTTGAAGCAACTTTCTCGCAAAGAAATAATTGAAAGCTCTAAGATCGATTGAAAGAGAGGCTTTAGAGCCTTGTGTTGACACCAAATATGGAAGTTTAGCTTTGTGCAAAAAATTGGAGATGAAGAAGCAGCACGCAACCAAGTTTTAGAAATCCTTTCAATTTTGGGTAAGTTTGGACTTCAGTTTTATTGATAAGTGACTTTTGGGCCTTTGGACATGTTAACACGTCCTAGAAACAGAGAGTAAATGATTGAATAGAAATGCCCATAAAAGCCTTATAAATGGACCAAAAACTTAAATGGAGCTGAGAGGCTCACAACGAGACCTATCACACGAGCAGCATCAAACAGCTCAAAGGGAGGGTCGTTGATGTGTTCACCCCCAAACAACCTTTGTTAGATTCTCATTAACTATATAGATTCAATCCTTCTTTTGATTCAATGTACTTCCATGCCTGTAGAGGCTTGGAACATATAAAAAAGTCAGGATGAAACTTGTAATCAGATGAGGATTCAATCGCGAGAAAATCAACTTGTAGAAAATCAAAGTTGATGGTGAGGAAGAGGAGATCTTCATCACTTGGTAAAGAATCTGCAAGATCAAAGCTTTAATATAGGTCGCACGAGCAAGTAATATGCCTCATAGTGTGAACAATCTTTTCCAGTAGCGCGCAGATCTGATATAAGACTGGTGAGCCAAAAGAAAAAAGAAAGTTAAAAGTCAAAGTATTGAGTTGAACCTGGTGGACTACAGCAATGGGAGAGCCATTCGGCATTTGATGAAGAATGGGCATCAACTGGATATCAGATGTAAGACAAATGAAATGGTTTAATACAGTTTCCAGCATATCATCTTCGTATCCTACATGGTGTGGATGCTGTGCACCTTAAGGACCCAAATCCTGGATTGGAGCCGTCCTTGATGAGGTGCTCAGATTGTCTTCATCTCCTTATGTCCTTATCAACTTGCAAGCAGGGGTGTATGTATTTTCATAAAATGAGTTGCGATGTGTATTTATCTGGGATGCTGCATGTGCACTTGCAGATGCATGCATACACAGCCTGTCTTTTTGTCAACTAGGCAAAAGTATTTATCTGCTCTATGGGGGTTCTGTCTATAATGATGATCCGAATGGTGCTTATTTGTAAGGATCTTCTGTACCTCAGCATAGCTGTTTTGACATTTGCTTTCAACTACAACTAGCTTTGAGTGCAGTGTGTAAAGATTAAATATGTAATTGTATTACCTTGGTTTGTGATTCAATTATCGTTTGAGTTGCAGATACATCCATCGCTACCTTCACATCTTGGAGCTGGAGAATAAAGTGGATGTTTTAGAGGCAGTCAATGAGAGGATAAAGAAGCGCTTCAAAACTCCTAAGCTGGTGAAAGAGAATTCAGCTCGCATTTTCAAACATGCAGCCATAGCATGGTGTCGATGTCTCTGTGCTTCATTATCTGCAATAAGCGCAGCACAAGCTCAGAATCTAACAACAGAGATAAGAAATGATGGGGGTGTCCTAAATTCCGAAGAACAGCTAGTGGTCGAGCTCAAAGTCAACGACTTGTTCTCTAGTATGTCTGACTACTGTATGCCTGTTGAACACTTGATGACAACTGAACACTTCAGGCATTTATCGTGTATGGTCAGAGTTCCTATTGGGCAAGCCACACCTGAAAACAGAGAGAAAGCATCCTGCTTGCTAAAGCAAGCATTTGTATTCTACCGTGATTGTACAGGTCCCTTTCCTGCAGGAATTAATTTATATATGTTAAAGCCAGGATCTGGTGAGGAGCTAGTGCCTCCAGTGTTACCTGGTGGTTCCCTGACAGGAGTGGATTTAAGTTTGCCAAGGAAGCTGTTGTTGTGGGCTTATACTTTAGTGCATGGAAGTGTTTGTAGCATAGCTGAAGCTGTTCGATTTTGTGAGGATCAAGCTAAGGTCTGTTTGTTGTTTCCTTTTTCCATTTGTCTTTTGAGCATATCCATGATGTAGCAGGCTCATTTTTTACCTTTATGTGCACAGATCAAAGCTAGGAAGGGGGTTTCACAAATTTCACCACCAGTTAGCTGCCAAGGTTAGCATTCGTTTTCTTGATTTAATGTTATCTGATCTCCTATAGGAAGGAACTTACTCAAACATCAACTGGCAGACAAACTTGCACTCAAGGAGAATGCAAATACAGGTAGTGCTCGGTGTACTCATGATGATATTACAGATGATAAGGAGAAACAAGTACCAGAAGAGCATGATTTACTCGAGAGTGGGAATGTGAACCTTGTGACTTCTTCTGATATACCTGCTATGTGCACTGTGGGACAATCCTCTCTGTTTGCTGAGGACACAAGCATGAAAGACGAAAATTGCGTAACTATCATGTATGATTTTATGGATGCATAAGAGATGGGTATTTCACCTTATATATCTTTATTTCCTTTACCAGGAGGAGATCATAAGGAATGCGTATTTCAGTATGAATACATCTTCATGCAAGATATTAGTAGGTGCAACATGATTATTTTCAGCTGCACATATTTTAGAAGTTTTCATGTCCGATTATATTAGCACCAACGTGCATCCTTATTGCTGCATCATAATATCAACAATGAGTTTATGTTCTCTTAATATCCATGGGGAAGGTTCCTGTGAATATGCTCCCCTGGGGAAATTGTGTTCCTAGTTTGAAAGAAATATTATTGCTGCAGTGAGTAAGAGGCAACTCTAGGCAAGGATCAGTTTACATGGATTTCATTGTGTGAGCTTTAAAGTTGACGTGACTGCAAGTTTTCTGTGGCTCTACTTACAGATGTGTATTCCTTCATGTCAATAGAAGAAGTGTGAGGTGTGACTATTTGTAGTTTATGTGCAATTTTTCTGTTGTTACAATACTCCTCCACTGGGGACAAAAGTAATTGGCACATTTTCTGTGTTGAAACAGAATTGTGTATCCTCGTAAATGTATACAAAAATCACATGCACTAGCATGTACAAGCAAAGGAAGTTTACAGCATATAGAACTATTGAATTATGTTACAGAAGATGCACTGACTGGCAATTCTAAGCCTATTGATCCATCCCATAGGTGAATGTACTGTTGTGCGCACATGTGTTTCTCTGTTCATCCGTCCATCCATCTATTTGTAGATGCACTTCCTGTGCTTTGTGTGGTGGTGTCCCCGAGTGCAGTATGTGCTATTCTCAGTTGTAGACCAATCTGCTCCTTGTTACAAACCAATGTACGACACACAAATATAAATTTCTCACACAATTACTACTAAATGCTTTATACGTAAGGAGTCAAGAAGGCACAAGTGGACTCGTGTTAGGAACGACAACTGAGTTTAATAGAACTAAAGACAACAAAGTGCTTACAACCGAGACGGAATGGCATACATCAGTGGCATACAACAATGGGATATAGCACTTAGTCAAGGGCCATCCTTCAGGCAAGTTCCCTCAGAAGAGCACTGAAATCTCCTTATTACTTGCCCACTGCTCTCTATTGCAAATGGCAAGCCAGCTAGGTCTCTACAGTCAACCTCTCCTGTAAAATGCTTGGTCCACTGGTCCATCCTTGTTATCTATGTCAGTCTTGGAGCTTAGGTTAGCAATAGTCTCCATTCGTCCTAGTCCTTTCTTTTGCCTTGGTCCACCATTTGTCTTGATACATTCATGTCTGAATCTTGTCGACTTGAATTATTCTTTGTTCTAACCTGCCATTTGTTTAGGGCCATTACATTTCTAAATTGGCCTACTTCTTACCAGTTATACATCGAAAAGCACTAACAAGTGAACAAAGTAAAAAGAGGAGTCTAGATCATCCGTCTGTGCATAAATGCATGCATGCATACATACATATGTACCCACATATGTACATGCATACATACATGTACATATGGACATAATTATCACGCATGACATACGTGTTTATTTACACATACATACATAAATACATATAATGCATACATGCACACGTGTATGCATACATAGATACATATAGTTCATGCACATATGCACATGTGTAAGTAACATATACAGATGTGTGACGTGTCCATATATGTAATTATTGTCATGGTCATACATAATCTACACACAAACAAGCACAAATACTACTTACCCATGAATGTGCAGACCCACCGTTGCATGTGCACATACACCATCTCATTCAAGTATGCATACATATAGATGTGCGTGCATGCATGCACGTATACATAATTTGCATGCATATATATGTATCTACGTGCATACATACATACATACATGTGTGCATGCATACACGCAGCGCACACATGCATACACATACACGTGCACATGTAAACACACATTCATTCATTCACACACACATTTGGACATTGCAAGCAAGCATGTATGCATGCAAGCAAGCAGACATACATGTACATATGTGCATATATAGACAAACATACATACATACACATGCACATGTACGCATGCACATGCATACATACATAGTTTTCGGACCTCTTTAAGCACACATCCTCTCAATTTTCTAATAACACCCATCACAATCATACATACATACACCATTGTCGGAAAACTACATTGACAGATATAAGCACAGTGCACACCCATCATAATCATACACACCTACACATCACGCGCACACACATGCGCACACGCGCGCGCGCACACACACACGCAGAGAGAGAGAGAGAGAGAGAGAGAGAGAGAGAGAGAGAGAGAGAGAGAGAGAGAGAGAGAGAGAGAGAGAGAGAGAGAGAGAGAGAGAGAGAGAGAGAGAGAGAGAGAGAGAGAGAGAGAGAGAGAGAGAGAGAGAGAGAGAGAGAAAGAAAGAAAGAAAGAAAGTGTTTTTACGTCTATTAGGAGGCCGAACTCGGCCTATGAGACAAATCGATGTACATGGGTGTATCTTCTGTCAATCAGAAAAGATAAAAGTGCTGAAAAGAAACTGGTTAAGCTGATATAGATCTCCGTAGTATGCATGTGGGGATACCCATGAAAGTGGTGGGGGGTGTATGGAGTGCGATATCTATGATAGTCTATATGCAAAAGGGTAGTACAACAACCATGAGAATGCATCTAAAACGACTAACTAGCTCCATCCTGTGCTAGTGGGTGGGATGTAATATGTGATACATAGGTGGAGGTGGAGTCAGGGCCACCCTGATGGCTGCAACGGGATCGGCCATCATCTGGGATCGTCTCTCCTCCATGGCGCGATGGTCACAAGCCTGGATCTCCGCAATCTGGTGTCGGTGAAGTCTCTGGGCCCGATATCCTATAGCACGGGGTCGTCTCCTAGCTCGAGATACCTGAGCCTGCTGAAGAGTCACCCCGCTCGGTATGTGGGCTGAGGGGGGGAGGGCTGCAGCACGTCGTGGAATAAAGAAGTCAGTGAGCTGACTCTGTCTCCCTCCTGTATGGAGTGCTACAGTAGGCTGGAGTAGGGAATCTCTGTGACTCTGTATCTCTAGTAAGAATCGCCCGAACTGTCGCTGGTCTCTAGAGTCCATGATCTCTCGGAGGGTGGGCTGCCCTGCAAACAGAGTCTCGTATCTGCCTCTGATGCCATCATATGCGCTACATCTGCATACAAAGTGCTCCTCATCCTCCATCTCTACTTTGCATACTCTGCATATCCGCTCCTCTCTGGGAATGTCTGCGGCTCTGCCCGTCTCAATCTCGAGTCGGTGTGATGAGACTCTCAGCTGGCCAATCGCTACCCTCAAGCTATGAGGCATGTGAGTATCCATGTAGCGTGGTCGCTGGATGAAACCGTCAGCTAGTATGTCTATGAACTGGTCTCGATAGTGCGATAGTCTCGATCCCATGTGTGCTGTGTGCCATGTCTGACTAATGTAGAGCTGCCAGAGATCCTGTCTGAGCACAACATTCCTCTCACGACGAGAGAGGTGGATGTGAGGTGAGTCTGGGTCATACTGAAAAGGCGGCAATCTGTCCATATCAAGTCCATGACTATCAAACCAGACTCTAACCTGAGTGTACCAAGCTCTCTCATATCCTAACTCTGATATCTGTATAGATGCCTCAAGAGCTCTGTGTGTGAGTCTATCTGTAGGGAGGTCCCTAATCCTCTGAATAAAGCAGATAGTCTGGAATAGTGCCTCTACTGCCATGGGTGGTGCAGCTAGCTCTGCCCTGAGAGAGAGAGAGAGAGAGAGAGAGAGAGAGAGAGAGAGAGAGAGAGAGAGAGAGAGAGAGAGAGAGAGAGAGAGAGAGAGAGAGAGAGAGAGAGAGAGAGAGAGAGAGAGAGAGAGAGAGAGAGAGAGAGAGAGAGAGAGAGAGAGAGAGAGAGAGAGAGAGAGAGAGTCATATTAACGTCTTGTCGAGGCCAAACTTGGCCTATGAGACAAAAGCCATGTACAAGTGTAGTAACCATGTGTAGAAAATGAAATGAAATAAACACAAAGCTATCAAGGTTTGGTAAAAGGCTGGGGAGAAGTGGCTCTGACTCAGCAGATAGTGGCCACCTAATACAGGGGGATCCATAATATGAGTGAGCAAAATGCCCTAGCTACTGGTGATGGGGGGAGGTGGGTGTAGTATGTGGTACATCGGAGGTGGTCTGAGTGCCTCCTGAAGGAAGACAACCCAGGGGGTGGTGGAACGCCTATGCTCCATCATGTGGTCATAGGCTGTCCTGATGCGTGAGATATCCTCCTGATATAGTCACGGTCGATGATATCCTACCATGCGTGGTCGGCGTCGTGCTTTCTGTGCTGCTGCCTGGTGGAGTGTGAGCCCTCTAGTAGGACCTCTCTGATCTAGCTCCGCTCGCTGAAAGAACTGGGTAATGGTCTGCTGGGTACTCACCCGTGGCTGATGTGTGGGCTGTAGTGACCGCTCTCGCCTCTCGTATGCTGCTGTGAGGAAGCGCCCCAAGCCTCGCTGGTCTCCCATGGTCATGCACAACTGGAGTGACTCCTCTAGCTGGAACTGTGCTCGTAGGTCTAAGTATGCTCGGCATCTGATAACAAAATGCTCCTCACTCTCTACCTCTGTCTGGCATACTGGGCACCACCTCTCCTCATGGGGGACTCCCCTGGACCGACCCCTCTCAATCTCGAGCTGATGTGATGAGACCCGGAGCTGCCCAATGACGACTCGGAGGTGGTGGGGAAGGTATGTCTGCATGTATCTCGGGATCTCGATGAAGCCCGCGTCCGATATATGTAGAAAATGCTCGCGGTAATAGAGCATTTTCGGTGGCAATGTACCCCTAGGGCTCACCCATGTCCTGTGTATGTATGTATGCCATATCTCCTGACGAATGAGCCTATTCCTCTCTTGATGAGAGAGCGAGTAGGTTGGTGCATGTGAGTCGTACTGTAGTGGTGGTAGCCTGTCTATGTAAAAGCCATGGTGGGCCAGCCAGTCTCGTGTCTGTGCATACCATGAAGAGGTGTCGCCTGCTAATGCCATATCACGTGATGCCTGGAGAGCACGATAAGCAATGCGCTCTGTATCCATGCTCCGAAGTCTGTGTACTAGGCATACTGGAACAGTGCCTCAACTAGCATCGGTGGTGCAGCGAGCTCTGCTCTAATGATATCATGCGGTACTGAAGGCTTGCTGCGGACAAGTCTGGCAATCATGAGGATCTGTGGCCTCTCTAATGCTGTCCATACTGATGTAACTAGGCATACTGGAACAGTGCCTCAACTAGCATCGGTGGTGCAGCGAGCTCTGCTCTAATGATATCATGCGGTACTGAAGGCTTGCTGCGGACAAGTCTGGCAATCATGAGGATCTGTGGCCTCTCTAATGCTGTCCATACTGATGTAACTAATCCCGGCCCCCAAATGGCTGCCCCATACATGAGCGCTGGCGTAACCAAAGTGTCAAAGAGCCACCCCTTTGTGCGGGGCTCCTGAAAATATGCCTGGTGGCACTGTCTCTCCATCAAAGCTAGTGCTGCGTACCCACGTGTGATGTGGTGACGAGGTGCCTGAGACATAGAGAAGACCCCAGCTGCTAGCTGCTGCTGTAAATGTCACTCCCAAGTAAACATATGATCCGACCACCTGGATCGGTCCACCTGCTTCTGTGAACAAACTATGTCTGCGTACCTGTGCAGATGTATGAAAGATCATGACCTTGGTTTTACCAAGGTTCACAGATAACCCTCTGTGTCTGCAAAAGTCATCTAGGCCATGTAGATGATGCTGTAGACCTTCTGCAGACTCTGAAACCAATACAATATCATCAGCATATAAAAGAATATGGACAGTGGCTCCCCGTACCTCAATGCCATCTCCCCCTTGCTGCTGTATGAAGTCCACTATCTCATCAATGTAGAGACCAAAGAGGGTGGGTGAAAGAGGGCATCCTTGCTTCACCCCGATAGTGCTAGCAAGTGGATTAGATAAGCCCCCTGGGCATCTAACTCTACCAGATACTCTCTTGTATAAGGCGTAGATCCCATATATCATCTCCTCCGGAGCTCCAATATCAAGTAGTTGTCTGAAGAGTCGGTCCCTGGGAACAGTGTCAAATGCTTTGCGGAAGTCCACAAAGCAACAGTATAATCTCCTCTTTCTCACCCTTGCCTGGTCAATCAGGCATCACAGAGTGAAGATGTGGTCAATAGTAGAGTAATCTCGTCTGAAACCTTCCTGTCCTGGAGCCTTGATACCCTTCCTCTCAACGAGAGTACTCAACTCTGTCTCTAGTACTGCCCCATATAACTTGGCCAATATAGGGCCAATCATGATCGTCCGGCCAAACTTGGCCTATGAGACAAAACCATGTACAAGTGTAGTAACCCTGTGCAGAAAATGAAATGAAAAAAGTACTTACTACATAAAGCTATATCGGGCTGGAAAAGGCTGGGAAGAGGTGGCTCTAACTCTGCAGATAATGGCCACCTAATACATGGAAGGCCCATAATGTGAGTGAGTAAAATACCCTAGCTACTGGTGATGGGTGGAGGTGGGTGTAGTATGTGGTACATCGGTGTTGGTCTGAGTGCCTCCCAAAGGAAGACAACCCAGGTGGTGGTGGTGGTACGCCTCTGCTCCATCATGTGGTCATAGGCTTTCCTGATGCGTGAGATATCCTCCCCATAAAGTCGTGGTCGATGATATGCAACCATGCGAGGTCGACGTCGTGCTCTCTGTGTTGCTGCCTGGTGGAGCGTAAGCCCTCTAGATGGACCTCTTTGGTGTAACTGAGCTTGCTGAAAGAACTGAGTAATGGTCTGTTGGATACTCCTCCGTGTCTGATGTGTCGGCTGTAGTGACTGCTCTCGCCTCTCATATGTCGCTATGAGGAAGCGTCCCAACTGCCGCCGGTCTCCCATAGTCATGCACAACTGGAGAGACTCCTCTATCTGGAATTGTGCACGTAGGTCTAAGTATGCTGGGCATCTGACAACAAAATGCTCCTCACTCTCTTGCTCTGTCTGGCATACTGGGCACCACCTCTCCTCTCGGGGGACTTCCCTAGACAGACCCCTCTCAATCTCGAGCTGATGTGATGACACCCGGAGCTGCCCAATGACAACTCGAAGGTGGTGGGGTAGGTATGTCTGCATGTATCGTGGAATCTCAATGAATACCTCGCCCGATATATGTAGAAAATGCTCACGGTAATAGAGCATTTTCGGAGGCAATGTATCTCTAGGGCACACCCATGTCCTCTGTATGTATGTATGCCATATCTCCTGACGAATGACCCTATTCCTTTCCTGATGGGAGAGAGAATAGGTGGGTGCATGTAAGTCGTACTGTAGTGGTGGTAGCCTGTCTATATCAAAACCATGGTGGGCAAGCCAGTCTCGTGTCTGTGCATACCACAAGGAGGTGTCACCTGCCAATGCCATATCACGTGATGCCTGGAAAGCACGATAAGCCATGCACTCTGTATCCATGCTCCGAAGTATGTGTAATAGGCATACTGTCTGGAATAGTGCCTCAACTAGCATCGGTGGCGCAGCGAGCTCTGCTCTAATGATATCATGTGGTACTGAAGGCTTGCTGCAGATAAGTCTGGCAATCATGAGAATCTGTGGTCTCTCCAACGTTGTCCATGCTGATGTAGCTAATCCCGGCCCCAAAATGGCTGCCCCATACATGAGTGCTGGTGTAACCAAGGTGTCGAAGAGCCACCCCTTTGTGCGGGGCTCCTGAAAATATGCCTGGTGGCACTCTCTCTCCATCAGAGCTAGTGCTGCGTATCCACGTGTGATGCGGTCACGGGCTGCCTGAGACATAGAGAAGACCCCTGAAGCTGCTGTAAATGTCACTCCCAAGTAAAACATATGATCCAACCGCCTCGATCGGTCCACCCGTTGCTGTGAACAAACTATGCCTGCGTACCTGTGCTGATGTATGAAAGATCATGACCTCTGTTTTACCAAGGTTCACAGATAAACCTCTGTGCGCAAAAGTCATCTAGACCATGTAGGTGATGCTGTAAACCTGCTGCAGACTCTATTGTTGGTTGAACTCTTTATTAAGGCTCATTATATTCTTAGAGTGATTTATTATGTTTTCCACATCAGCCATAGTCGTGAATAAAGCATATTTGAAGTCAATGCCAAGTTGGAAAAGTGTTCCTATGATTTAGGAAAAATTTCAGGACAACAACACACCTTTTCTGAAGGCTGTTTTGCACGGATCATATCTCGCTGATTGTGCATCTTTTTTGGTTGATTCAAAAGCTGAAATGTTCTCCATAATATCAGGTATCAGCTCACCAAAAATCTCCCGCAAATTCATCTCCAAACTCAAGTTATGCTGGTCGCAAGTTGGTAGGTAGAGAATTGGCAGATTGCTGAAAACGGCGAGTAGGCCAACTTTGGAAGCTTGTATCTTGAGCTACGTGCGTCATCTCAAAATGGTTTCTTCAGCAAAGTTGTTCCCCATATCATGGAGAATCTCCATCTAAAACAGTTTCACCAAACTCCCACGCATTAGAGAGTTATGCCTATTTAAACAGAGGCTTTTGAGCATTTACGACAGACAGACAGAGGGCTGGAGTTGAGAGACAGTTGACTCATTTCTTGTGGTTGTGGAGTGCATCCTAGGGACTGAAGTGGAGTGGTGTATACCACACACTCTTGACCATTATACATTGGGTTCATTTGTATCATTGAGCTCATTTGATAGTGTTATTAGCTTTGTTCTTTTCAAAGCTTGAGTTAGCTTCTAGTACTGAACTTTGTATTCTTGTTGATTTAAGGATTGCTCACTTATTTGTCTCTCATATCTCATCTCATATATTCTTTGAGAGTGTGTTTAAGCTCAGCTCCTCATTTTTCTCATGGTATCAGAGAACCTAGGTTAGAAGTGCCTAGTGTGAGCATATTTGAGTAAAGGGAAGAGTCTCGATTCAACTTGTTGCAATTGAAGATGGCACCAAGTCTCCACAACCTACACTTAGAAGGAGTTGAGAAGCTCAATGGCAACAACTATGCTACATGGAAGGTAAAGATGGAGTCCTTACTTTTCTTTCAAGATTGTTGGGATTTAATTTCGATGACAGATCGACTGGAAGTGAAGAAGAATTGTCCAAATGGGATAAGAAGGCCATGTTTGCAGTTCATATGATAAGGTTGAGTGCCAAAGATGACATTCTCAGCCATCTCCTTGATGTGAAGACTCCCAAGAAGGCATGGGAGACATTGAAGAATATCTACGAGTCCAAGAGCACCTCGAGGCAAGTGGCATTGAGGGCCGAACTTACCAATTGTACGAGGAAGCAAGGAGAGGATGCTTCAAGCTTCATCAAGAGAGTCAAGGATCTACATCAACAACTAGTGGCAGTTGGAGATAAGATTTCTGACAACGAGCTCTCTACAACCATCATCCATGGATTGGGAGATGGATATGAAGGCTTAGTTCAAGGCCTCATGATCTTGAGGGAGAAGCCATCTGTTGAGGAGATGGAACAAATTTTTAGAGATGAAGATCAAAGGCAGGCTGCAATGAAGTCATGGAGGACAGGCATCAACATCAAATGACAAAGCACTCTTCTCATCAAGGGGAAGAGGAAGATTCAACACACAAAGAAGAAGAGGGTGGCATCAGCCCACTCACAACCAAAATCAACAAGATCATGAAGGTAATCAATCTTTCCAAGAAAGAGGACATCCTTCCTAAAGAGGTAGAGGAAGAGGAGAAGATAGAGGTAGATATTACTCTATCCAATGTTACAATTGCTCTAGGTATGGCCATTTTGCTAAAGATTGCAGGAGTAATCAAGATAATGGGAGAGGAAGATCAGCCCACTACACGGATGGAGAAGGTGGGAATGAGTCCACTCATTTTGAAGAAGATTCTTCACTTGTATCATTAGAAGAGATAGCAGCCCATACACATGATCCCAAAGAGGAACCATGGTGGATCGATAGCGGAGCCAGTTCTCATATGACTTCTCATGCTCAATACTTTTCTAATATTGATGATTCTCATAATGGTACTATCTTTACAACATATAGTACTTCAAATTCCATTGCAGGGAAAGGTGACATAACCATTCGATTGGGAACGGGAGAGAAAAAGACACTCGGCAATGTTCTCTTGGTACCATCGCTTACCAAGAATCTACTTTCAGTTGGAGCTATGACTGAGAATGGACTCAAAATAGAGTTTGAAGGCCAGCAATGCCTCATTAAAGATCCAAAGAATTCCTACAAAGTGGTTGCTAGAGGAAGAAAGCAAGGAAAGCTTTTCAAGTTAGAAGGAGAAGTCTCAGTATTTTCAGCAATGGGAAATGACAAAGCAGCCCCCATTATGCCTACCGAGTTATGGCACAAGAGGTATGGTCACTTGAACTTCAATAGTATGTGTATGCTGAAGGAGAAAGGCATGGTCATTGGAATTCCAGCCTTACAAAGGATTGGAAAAGTGTGTGAAGCGTGCTGCCTTGGAAAGCATGCTAGGAGTAAGTTCTCAAAGAGCAGCTCAAGGGCACGTGATATACTTGATGTGGTGCATGCTGATGTATGTGATTCAGCCCACACTCCCTCACTTGGAGGGAATATTTATTTTGTTACCTTCACGGATGATTTCTCTAGATATACTTGGGTTTATTTTATGAAGTCCAAGGCTGATGTATTTCAGATTTTCAAACACTTTCATGCTATGGTGGAAAAGATGAAAGGACAAAGACTAAAGACTCTACAGTCTGACAATGGAGGAGAAATCTTGTCGAAGGATTTCAGCCATTATCTACTTGAGAATGGCATTCGAAGGCAACTTACTTGCAGCTACACTCCACAACAAAATGGAGTGGCAGAGAGGAAGAATAGGACATTATTTGAAGCAGCAAGATGCATGCTCAAAGACAAAGGTCTGAGCAACATCTTTTGGGTTGAAGCAATCAACACTTCATGCTATTTGATGAATAGGTCTCCTACCGAAGTCTTGAAGGGCATTACCCCCTATGAAGCTCTTCACAACATCAAGCCTAAGGTACATCATTTAAGAGTTTTTGGTTGCCTCACATTTTCTCACATTCCAGATGAAAAAAGGAAGAAGCTGGATGACAAGTCAAGGAAATGCATCTTTTTTGGATATAGTGATGTAAGTAAAGCTTACAAACTTTATGATCCGTGTAAGAAGGAGACATTCCTATCAAGGGATGTGATTTTTGATGAGAATGCAAGCTTCAGTTCAGCATCAATTTCAGATTTGGATAAAGGCTCTTCAACAACAGTTAAAGCTGAAGTTCCCTCTTCTACACATGAGGAAACCATTGAAGAATTAGAGGAAGAAGATGAAGATCACCGTGCAACTCTTAGAAGGTCTTCAAGGATCAGAACACAACCTCAAAGACTTACATATCAAAGAGGTAATTCCTCAAGTTTTGAGCAAAGTAATGTTGCTTTGCTTAGCTCTATTTTACAACATGACGAACCGTCAACATACAAGGCTGCTAGTACTCAAAAAGAATGGCAAGAAGCTATGGACAAAGAGATGGCTGCTCTTCATCAAAATGGGACATGGGAGTTATGTCCATTACCTCCCAACAAGAAAGCAATCGGATGCAAATGGATCTACAAGCTGAAATTCAACAAGGAAGGGAAGATAGATAGACACAAAGCAAGGCTAGTAGCTAAAGGATATTCTCAACAATACGGATTGGATTATGACGAAACATATGCTCCAGTAGCAAAGATGAGTTCAGTTAGGTTATTACTTTCCCTTGCCTCCATATTCAAGTGGAAGGTGAAGCAAATGGATGTCAACAATGCCTTCCTCAATGGCATACTTGAGGAAGAAGTCTACATGCAACAACCGGAAGGATACATTGTCAAAGGTAAAGAGCAAATGGTATGCAAACTTCTCAAAAGTTTGTATGGTTTGAAGCAAGCTCCCCGAGCTTGGTATGCAAGGATTGACGAGCATCTTTGCTCTCAAGGCTTTCAAAGAAGCAATGCTGATCATAGTTTGTATTATAAAGTCAAGGGAAAAGATATTGTTATTGTTCTTCTATATGTGAATGATCTCATGTTGACAGGAAGCAATGAAGCAATGATTGAAGATGTTCAAAGAAAACTCTCTAAAGAGTTTGAAATGAAGGATCTTGGTGACTTACACTACATTCTTGGCATCGAAGTCTCTCGACTAGAGAAGGGAGATATATTTATCTCTCAACAAAAGTACCTTTTTTCCATTCTTGATAGGTTTGAGATGTCTCACTCTAAGCCGGTCTCTACACCTATGGAGTCAACTCTCAAACTCACGAAGGATGAGAATGGTGTTCCATATGATGAAACACTATATAGACAACTCATAGGATCTCTCCTCTATTTGACCATCACAAGACCTGATATTTGTTTTGCAGTGAACTCTCTCTCCAAATATCTACAAGCTCCCAAAGTATCTCATTGGAATTCAGCCAAGAGGATACTAAGATATTTGAAAGGTACTTCTTCACTTGGAATTCTCTATGGAGGAGATACATTGAATCTTCATGGATTTAGTGATTCAGATTATGCAGCAAACTTGGTTGATCGAAAGAGCATAAGTGGAAATGCCTTCTTCCTAGGCAATGGAGCTATTTCATGGAGTTCCAAAAAGCAAAGTACGATCAGCTTATCCTCTACAGAAGCTGAATACAAAGCTCTCACAACCTCAGCTTGTGAAGCTATTTGGCTGAGAAGATACTTGGATGAGATTGGTTTCGGAGAAAACCAACCTACCACCATTCATTGTGATAATGTCTCAGCTGAATCTTTGGCAAAGAATCCAGTCATGTTGATCCAGTCATGCATCAACGAACCAAACACATTGAAGTGAGGGAGCACTTCATCAGGGAGAAGATACAAAGTGGTGATATCATCTTATACCATTGCAACACAAAGGAAAATGTGGCTGACCTCTTCACTAAAGCTCTCGGCAAGGAGTTGTTCATCAAGCATAGATCATCACTTGGCATGATGGAGCTTCCCTTAAGGGAAGGAAGTCATGAGTAAGGGAAGGCTCATCATGCATCTTCAACAAATAAAGGAAGGCTCATCTTCATATGCCTTCAGCAAGCATTTTATTTCAGGTTCTTATCATTTTGAAGATGTTGGACTTGAGGGAAGGTGTTGGAATATGCAAGTCCACATCATCTCTTCGAAGTATTATTATTGGTTGAACTCTTTATTAAGGCTCATTATATTCTTAGAGTGATTTATTATGTTTTCCACATCAGCCATAGTCGTGAATAAAGCATATTTGAAGTCAATGCCAAGTTGGAAAAGTGTTCCTATGATTTAGGAAAACTTTAAGGACAAAAGCACACCTTTTCTAAAGGCTGTTTTGCACGGATCATATCTCGCTGACCGTGCATCCTTTTTGGTTGATTCAAAAGGTGAAATGTTCTCCATAATATCAGGTATCAGCTCACCAAAAATCTCCCGCAAATTCATCTCCAAACTCAAGTTATGCTGGTCGCAAGTTGGTAGGTAGAGAATTGACAGATTGCTGAAAACGGCCAGTAGGCCAACTTTGGAAGCTTGTATCTTGAGCTACGTGCGTCATCTCAAAATGGTTTCTTCAGCAAAGTTGTTCCCCATATCATGGAGAATCTCCATCTAAAACAGTTTCACCAAACTCCCACGCATTAGAGAGTTATGCCTATTTAAACAGAGGCTTTTGAGCATTTTCGACAGACAGACAGAGGGCTGGAGTTGAGAGACAGTTGACTCATTTCTTGTGGTTGTGGAGTGAATCCTAGGGACTGAAGTGGAGTGGTGTATACCACACACTCTTGACCATTATACATTGGGTTCATTTGTATCATTGAGCTCATTTGATAGTGTTATTAGCTTTGTTATTTTCAAGTAGTTTTGAGCTTGAGTTAGCTTCTACTACTGAACTTTGTATTCTTGTTGATTTAAGGATTGCTCATTTATTTGTCTCTCATATCTCATCTCATATATTCTTTGAGAGTGTGTTTAAGCTCGGCTCATCATTTTTCTCACCCTGCTGCTGTATGAAGTCCACTATCTCATCAATATATAGACCAAAGAGGGTGGGTGAAAGAGGGCATCCTTGCTTCACCCCGATAGTGCTAGCAAGCGGATCCGATAATCCCCCCGGACATCTGACTCTACCAGATACTCTCTCATATAAGGAGTAGATCCCCCATATCATCTCCTCTGGAACTCCGATATCAAGTAGTCGTCTGAAGAGTCGTTCCCTAGGAACAGTGTCAAATGCTTTGTGGAAGTCCACAAAGCAGCAATATAATCTCCTCTTCCTCACTCTTGCTTGGTCAATCAGGTATCTCAGGGTGAAGATGTGGTCAATGGTAGAGTAATCTCGTCTGAAACCTTCCTGTCTTGGAGCCCTGATACCATTCCTCTCAGCGAGAGTACTCAATTCTGTCTCTAGTACCGCCCCATATAACTTGGCCAATATAGGCCCGATCATCATGATCGTCCGGTATGTAGCTGGATCCATGGTATCACGTGACTTATGAATGGGCACTATGGTGTGCTCAGTCCATGAGTCAGGGAACCCTTCAACCAATGCACGGTTGAAGAGGTGGGCGATGAGCGGTGCAAGAGTCGTGCCTCCATAGATGAGGTGCTCTGCCTGTAAGCCGAAATGGTCATGTGCCCTGCCATGCTGTAGACGGGCAATAGCGCGTGGCACCATAGTGGCTGTGAAGAAGTCAGAGGTAGTGGGATGTGAGCTCTGCAGCCTGGGAATGGGGGGCTGGTCTGGGATCTCGTATAGGCCCCGTGCATAGCTATGCCAAGTACTCGGGTCTCGGATGGGTGTCTGCTGTCTCCTCTCTCTCAAGTGTCGCCACGCCACTACACTGTCTCGACTCATGAGCAAATGGTAAATATCCCAATACTGTCTCTCCTCCCATTCTCGCCGTTTGCGGCGAGTAAGGATCTGCATGCGACGCTGTGCCTGTGCATGTGTAATGTCCCCTCGATGCTCTAATATCCGCAGGTGTTTCTGTAGCTCACGACACTCTGCATCATACCAGCGGTTTTGGGGCATGGATCCTCTGCGAGGGGGGTTACATATGTGCGATGTGGGAAGCTTAGGAGAGCTGAGTCCTGTAGGATGGTGGTGATATGTGATGTAAGTGTGTCTAAGGGTGATAGTGGATCGAGTGAGAGTAGGCGGGTGTGTAAATGGTGTGCATAAATATGTGAGAGTTCGTGTGTGAAGTGTATCGTGGTGTGTGTCTCAGTGGATGAGGGAGGGTCTAATGGGGGGAGGGAGGGAGGGAGGGGGGGGGGGAGGGGGAGAGGGGGGGGGGGGGGGGAGGGGGAGAGAGGGGGGGGGAGGAGAGAGAGAGAGAGAGAGAGAGAGAGAGAGAGAGAGAGAGAGAGAGAGAGAGAGAGAGAGAGAGAGAGAGAGAGAGAGAGAGAGAGAGAGAGAGAGAGAGAGAGAGAGAGAGAGAGAGAGAGAGAAAGAAAGAAAGAAAGACTTTTTAACGTCTATTAGAGGCCAAAATCGGCCTATGAGACAAAACATATACATCAGTATGATCCAAACCACTGTGATCCAAAACGAAAATAAAGTGTGAGTACTGTAAACGGGTATAAAAGGAGGGATAGTAGCTGGCATCAAGGGTGTGGGGTGCTATGGGTATGCACTCTATATGCTCAATGGGTGAGATACAAATATGATATGCATAGGGAGGGGAGGCTCGATGGTATCACAACCCCCTAAATGCCTGGAGTGGGTGTAGGATATAATGCATCGGTGGGTAAGGCATCATGGCGATCCTCAAAATGCTCTGGGTGTCCAAATCGATAGGGGTGCACTGCTGACGTCTCTGTATCTCCATGTCATGGCGTGCGTGAATCGCCTGAATCTCTCTCTGATGTGGACGAGCTCTCCGGACAAGGGGTCTCGGTCGTCGACGCTGTCGTCTAAGCTCCTCTGCTCTGTGTAATGTGACATCCCGCATCGAACTGGGCCCTCGAGTGTATGTGGGTCTGAAAAAATCTGTAATATAAGTCTGAGGGGGGGGGGGCTAGGTGTATCTCCATCCGCTGTTGGAGGAGTGATGCGCGGTGGTGCTGGAGCTCTACTAGGAAACGACCTAGAGGGCGCTGGTCCTCTGTCCCCAATAAAGCCCTGATCTCTCTAGGCCCCCTGAAGAGCTGTGGGTAGCGGTCTCTGATGTCCTCATATGCTTGGCATCTACATGTGTAGTGCTCCTCGTCCTCCACCTCCTCTCTACATATCCTGCATAATCGCTCATCCCTGGGGGTATGTGTGGCTCGCCCAATCTCAACATTGAGCTGGTGTGATGATACTCTGAGCTGCCCAATGGCCACTCTCAGCTGGTGCCATATATGTATCCATGTATCGTGGTCTCTGAATGAAACCATCTGCTGTCACAGTCAGGAAGTGCTCTCTGTAGTGTTGCCTCTTTGTGGGAAGAGGCTCCCGTGGTGCTATCCATGTCTCCCTGACGTGTATCTGTAGTAGGTCCTGACGGATGATCCTATTCCTCTCCGAACGAGAGAGGGTAATGTGGGGGGAAGAGAGGTCATACTGAAAAGGGGGGAGATCCGTAATGCTCATGCCATGGTCTGCTAACCATCGATAAGTCTGTGCATACCATACTCTCTCATGCCCTGTCTCTGCCAAATGTCTAGAGCTCTCAAATGCAAGCCTGGTGAGTCGGCTAGTGGGGAGCTCTCTGACTCTCAGAATAAAGGTCACCAACTGGAAGAGGGCCTCCACTAGCATCGGTGGTGTGCCAAGCTCAGCTCGTATAATGTCATGTGGAACGGAGGGCTTGCTGCGCAGCAAGCATGATATCATGGTGATTTGGGGCCTCTCAATCTGTGTCCACATCGCCTCTGTGATCCCTGGTGCCCATACTGCTGCTGCGTACATCAATGCGGGTGTCACTAGTGTCAAAGAGCCACCCCTTAGTCCGGGGCTCCTGAAAATGTGTCTGAAAGCAGCGTCTCTCCAATCCTGCAAGTGCTGCATAACCTCGCGTCAATCTATCTCTCGCAGCCTGTGCCATGGAGAATACCCCTGTGCTGCCCGAGAAGGTGATACCTAGGTAGACGTAGGAGTCCACTACCTCTATCTGTCCTCCAGCTGCTGTGAAAGAGGCGCGATGGCGTACTGTCCTGGAGGTATGGAAGATCATGACCTTGGTCTTGCCAAGGTTCACTGTGAGTCCTCTCTCCATGCAAAAGGTATCGAGCGCCTGTAAATGTGACTGCAACCCCTCCTGTGACTCTGAGAGAAGGACAATGTCATCAGCATATAATAGGATATGTACTGGCGTACCTCCGATGTCTCCTCCTCTCCCTCCTGCTCGCTGTATATACTCCGTGATCTCGTCGATGTAGAGACCGAAGAGAGTGGGTGAGAGGGGGCAACCTTGTTTCACACCAATGGTGCTAACAAGGCTGTCTGATAGACCACCGGGGCAGCGTACCCTGCCTGTGACTCGTGCATACAAAGCGTGGATGGCCCATAGCATGTCTGATGGAAGCTGTAACTCCTGGAGCCTCCGTAGTAGTCTCTCTCGAGGGACCATGTCGAAGGCTTTGCGGAAATCCACAAAGCAACAGTATAGTCTCTGCTTCCTCGCCTTCGCGCTCTCAATCAAGCAACGAAGCACGAAGATGTGGTCGATGGTGGAGAAAGTGCGGCGGAAGCCTGCCTGGCCGGGTGCTCTGATCCCCGCCGCCTCAGCGTGTGTACTGAGCTCTGCCTCTAGTACTGCCCCATAGATCTTGGCCAGGATATGGCCTATCATAATAGTCCTGTAGTTCCCTGGGTCCATCATATCGCCGGACTTATGGATAGGCGTAATGGTATGCATAGTCCATGAGTCGGGTAATCCCTCAACCAAAGCACGGTTGAAGAGATGGGCGATCAAGTGGGAAACTACATCTGCTGCGTATATAAAGTGCTCTCCCTGTAGCCCCGTGTGGTCTGCTGAACGGCCATGCTGTAGCCTATGGATGGCCTGTCGTACCATGCCTCCTGTGAAGAGGGTGGATATCACCGGACGCGGTGTGGAAGGAATCGGTAATGGTGGCTGTCCTGGGACGTCATATAACCTCTGGGCGTAGGTCTGCCAGGTCGAAGGATCTGCTATGGGTGTAGGTGGACGTGGCTCACGTAGTGCCCTCCACGTGGTGGCACAATCCCTACTCATGAGAAGGTCGATCAACTCTGCCTCCTGTCGCTCCTCGAAAGCTCGCCGCTTCCGGCGTGTGAGGGCTCGCATCTGTCGTCGTGCCTCCCTCTCTGTGATGGATCCCAAGAGACTCTGTGCTCTGAGATGTCGGTATAGTCGCCTACACTCCTCATCGTACCATCTATTCTGGGGTGTATGTCCCAGCCGTGTCGGATGTGCAGTGCTGTGGGTGGTGTATGGGAAGCTGAGAGTAGCAGATGTATGGAGGATCGAGGAGAAGTGGGCGGTGAGGGTTTCCAAGGAGGCAGAGGGATCAAGAGAGTAGATGCGCTCTCGAACATGGGAGCTATAGATATGTGCTAGCTCATGTCTAAAGTGAATGGTGGTACGGGCTCGTGGCTGTGTGGTGACGAGGTGGGGTATGCATGGTGAGCCGCGAATGGATAGGGCAAGATATGCGTGATCAGCTCCAATCGGTAAGGGTGGGATAGTGAATGAGGTGATCAGATGTGTCGCCTCTGGGGGTCCGATAACATAGTCTACCACACTGCCCCCCTGTGGTGTCGTGGGTGGAATGCAGGTGAGACCGCGCGAGGTGGGCCAACTCCCCATCCCATTATATATAACGAGACGGTGTGCTGCTCCCATCTGGAGTAAGTGTCGGCCATATAAGGTGGGTGTGGTAGTGTCGGCTGAGGCTCTGAGTGTAGGCATGAGAGAGAGAGAGAGAGAGAGAGAGAGAGAGAGAGAGAGAGAGAGAGAGAGAGAGAGAGAGAGAGAGAGAGAGAGAGAGAGAGAGAGAGAGAGAGAGAGAGAGAGAGAGAGAGAGAGAGAGAGAGAGAGAGAGAGAGAGAGAGAGAGAGAGAGAGAGAGAGAGAGAGAGAGAGAGTTTCCGTCTATTGGGAGTGTTTTTACGTCTATTAGGAGGCCGAACTCGGCCTATGAGACAAATCGATGTACATGGGTGTATCTTCTGTCCATCTGAAAAGAAAAAGTGCTGAAAGAAAACTGGTAAAGCTGATATAGATCTCCGTAGTATGCATATGGAGATACCTATGGAAGTGGGGGGTGTATGGACTACGAGATCTATGATAATCTATATGCAGAAGGATAGTACAACAAGCATGAAAATGCATCCGAAATGACTAACTAGATTCATCCTATGCTAGTGGGCGGGTGTAAGATGTGATACATAAGTGGAGGTGGAGTCAGGGCCACCCTCATGGCTGCAGCGGGGTCAGCCTTCATCCACGATCGTCTCTCCTCCATGGCGCGATGGTCATGGGCCTGGATCTCTGCAATCTGGTATCGGTGAAGTCTCAAGGCCCAACATCCTACAACACGGGGCCGTCTCCTAGCTCGAGAGGTCTGAGCCTGCTGAAGAGTCACCCCTCTCAGTGTGTGAGCTGAGGGGGTGAGGGCTGCTGCATGTCGTGGAATAAAGAAGTGAGTTAGCTGACTCTGTCTCCCTCCTGTATGGGCTGCTACAGTAGGCTGGAGCAGGGAATCTCTGTGACTCTGTATCTCTAGTAAGAATCGCCCGAGCTATCGCTGGTCTCTAGAGTCCATGATCTCTTGGAGGGTGGGCTGCCTCGTAAATAGAGTCTCGTATCTGCATCTGATGTCATCATATGTGCTACATCTTCATACAAAGTGCTCCTCATCCTCCATCTCTACTCTGCATACCCTGCATATCCACTGCTCTCTAGGAATGTCTACGGCTCTGTCCATCTCAATCTCTAGTCGGTGTGATGAGACTCTCAACTGGCCAATCGCTACCCTCGAGCTATGGGGCATGTAAGTATCCATGTAGCTCGGTCGCTGGATAAAACCGTCCGCTAGTATGTCCAAGAACTGATCTTGGTAGTGTGATAGTCTCGATCCCATGTGTGGTGTATGCCATGTCTGACTAATGTAGAGCTGCCAGAGATCTTGTCTGAGCACAACATTTCTCTCACGAGGGGAGAGGTGGATGTGAGGTGAGTCTGGGTCATACTGAAAAGGCGGCAATCTGTCCATATCAAGTCCATGACTATCAAACCAGACTCTAACCTGAGTGCACCAAAATGCAATGAACTTGAAACTTTAGTCACTCAAACTAGACACCTATAGCTTTCAAATGAGCTATCAAACACTCAGTTTGGAGTAGATTTGGGTTGGCAATTCTTTGATTCAAAATAGGCTACTTGTCCACTGAGTTACGCTGAAAACTGGACTTCACTAAAAACTGAATAACTCACAGAGCATAAAGAATTTCATAAAACTATTTTAGACAGAGGAAGCACTCGAGATAAACTTTCCAACGAATGTTCAAATACTAAAATTGGATACATATGTTGAGAGATATGGCTCTCACAAGTAGACTACCCAAAAATGGGTGTGCGGCTAGACATACTCTATGAGAGTGAACTGAATGTAATGACTCAAACCAAATGAACTAGCTACAAGGGGACTTCCACGCCTTCTTCCTCTATGCTTAAGTGTCCTCCCTTGCCTCTTTTATAGCCAAGTGACCAAAATCTCTCATGATGAGTTTGAGAGCTCTTCTCCATCATTTCTCCACTACTTTGGACAACCACTCCTCTTACAGTTCAGTTTTTGGATTTGATTCTCTTTTGGCCTCCACTACTTGCTGAAGTAAATGCTTCCATTTTTCATTTTTGTATTTTCCTTCTACTTGAAGAAAATCATACGAGCTTACTTCTTTATTTTTAACACTCCCCCTCAAGCTCACATGTGAGCTTGCACCTTCAGCCATATCCTGCAAGTTGATGTCGTCCTTGAACCTCTTTAGCTTAGAAGCATCTAGGGACTTTGTAAGCATGTCTGCAACCTAGTCATTAGTTCCAATGAACTTTATATCCACATCCTTGCTCAATACTTTTTCTCGAACATAATGATAATGCATTTCTATGTGCTTGCTTTGTGCATGAAACATTGGATTGTTCATTAAGTGAATGCTTGACATGTTGTCACCATAAATTGGAATGGTCTCCACCTGCACATCAAGATGAGCCAAGAGCTTCTTAATCCACATAGCTTCACAAGTTGCAAAGGCTAATCCTCTATATTCAGCTTCTATCGATGATAGTGCAACAGTAGGTTGCTTCTTCGAACTCCATGTGATAGGTTTGCTACCTATCATGAACACATAACCTGAAGTGGATCTTCTATCTTCCTTCGAACCAGCCCAATCAGCATCACTGAAGCCCTTTATCTGCAATTCTTCATCATATGTATAAAACAAGGCATGATTGACTGTGTGCTTCACATATCTTAGCACTCGTTTGGCTAAATTTAAATGTTCACTTGTTGGAGCTTGCATAAATTGAGAAATAACTCCAACAATATAACACAAATCTGGTCTTGTGATCGTAGCATAGATGAATGAACCTATAATAGTCCTGTATGTAGTTACATCATGTAACTTCTCTCCATCATTTAGGCATAGCTTCACATTTGTGTCCATAGGTTGAGTGAGTGGTTTGCATTCACTCATTCCAAATCTGAAAAGAACATCCAACAGGTACTTTCTTTGCATCAAGTAAATGCCATCTTTCTCGTAGACTATCTCAATGCCTAAAAAGTATTTCAGCTCACCAAGATCTGAAACTTGTATTCATGTAACATTACTTCCTGCTATATGAGATCATCAACATATATGCAAATATATACCTGCTTGCCTTCTTCTTTCTTCATGTAGAGAGAGGGATCTGCATTAGTTGGATTATACCCACACCTTGTGAGGTACTCGACCAATCTTTGATTCCAAGCACGTGGTGCTTGCTTTAGCCCATACAAAGCTTTCTTCAATCTACAAACAAAATTTGGATGCTTTCTATCTTCAAATCCAATCGCTTGACTCATGTATACCTCTTCTTGAAGTTCACCATTGAGAAAAGCATTTTTTATGTAAAGTTGATATAATGGCCATCTCCTTGTTGCACTCACTACAATCAAGGTTCTAATTGTTCCCATCTGTGTATCAAGTTGAGGACATTCCTTGCCACATAGTTGCTCTTCTTGAATGGTTGTCGAATTTGCTTTCCTAGTTTGCATGCTTCACAAAACTCATGTAGTCCAACATCATTGAATCTTGGAAGACCTCTTACCACTTCATGGTTGCTCATGTCTTTGAGCTTGGGAATGTTGATATGTCCAAACCTTTTGTGCCACAAATCGATTTCAACAATCCTCTTGTTTCCAAATTGAATATACATCACCTTTCCATGTGGTTGTTGAATGTCCAAAGTGAACATCCTTCCTTCTTTCCTTCCTTGAGCAATGATCTTGAATCCTTCTTTTGGATTCTTTATAAAGTATCCTTTATCTTCAACATTTCATTGAAGATAACATGATATCCTTTCTCTACCATTTGTCCTACTGAAATCAAATTCTTTGCAATAGTAGGAACATGAAGAACATCAACCAATACCTTCTTGTCTCCAAGCTTGATACCTCCAACATGTTCAATTGCGTGTTGAGTTTCATCGTCAGTCTCCACACATCCTTTTCCACTTGGAGCTTGTAGCTTTGTGAATAAATCTCTTTGGCATGTCATATGGTTGCTGCAGTTGGAATCTATGAACCATTTTTTATCATCACTTCTTGAATTGTTGTAGTCATGCTTCATGGCAAACATGGTTTCTTCACTTGATGTACTCGCATAGTTATTTTGGCTCCTTTGGTTTCCTCCATTCAGCCTTCCATTCTTTTGCCAACAATCATTTGCATAATGTCCTAGTTTACCACAATGATAACATGTTATATCTTTATGAGGATTGTATGAACCTCGACCTCTTCCTCTATTTCTTCCTCGACCTCTTCCATGTGTGTTATCATTTGAGTTGTCCTTGTTGTCCTCCGAGTTGTGTTGGCTGAAATTTGTGTTGTTGTAGCTTCTTCCTCTTCCTGTCGAGCTTCCTCTTGAGTTCTTTCCTCTACCTCGTCCTACATATAACATTTGACTATGGTTGTCCTTACCTTTGTTGCCTTCTCCTTGTTGAGCTACCTCTTCAGCCACAAGATTTGGTATAATCTCGTTGAATGTTGGTAGAGGGTCTCTATAAAGAATGTTTGTGATGAGGGGCTTCCACTTTTCTTCACTCCTCAAGCCATTGAGGGCTGTTTGGACGATGTCTTCCTCTTCTATCTTGCATCCAACTGATGCTAGCTGATCTGGAAGCTCCTTGATCTCAATGTATACTCACTAATGCTTTGGTTTGAGCTTTTCCTCATGTTGTTGAGCTCGTTCTTGAGTTGCATCCTTCGCGACCTTGTTGAGATAGCATACACCTTCTCCAATGCTTCCCAAACCTCCTTAGCTGTTTCTAAGCTTTGAACATGACCAATCATAGTGTTAGAAATAACTTGTGAGATGAGGAACATCACCCTTCGATTCCTCTCTTTTCAATCAACAAATTGTCTCCTTTGTGCCGGAGTAATGTTGGGATCTTCAAGGTCCACCGATTGTGGATCGTCTCCACTAATTAGACTCCATAAACCTTTACCTTTAAGGTAATTTATCATTCTATACCTTTAAGACTGAAAATTATCTTTGTCTAACTTCTCCACTTGTCCTCCTAAATCAGCCATTGAAAACTTCCAAGATTGAAGTTTACCTCAAGTATTGTGTGGCGCTCTTCCTTGACTTTACGAAGCTCACCCTTGATTTGTAGCTTCTTCTTTGCTTCACGTTAGTTGCAATGCTTTCCCTCTTCAAAATCCAATGCTTTGATACCAATTGTTGGAGAATTCCTCTCCTATTCGTAGCGGAAAATGTAGAAGACCTTCTCAGGATCAAGACTTTCGCCAACAACTGAACCTCAAATGAAAACTGGTACCAATTGAAGAATGCAATGAACTTGAAAATTTGGTCACTCAAAATAGACATCTATAGCTTTCAAATGAGCTATGAAACACTCAGTTTGGAGTAGATTTGGGTTGGAAAATCTTTGATTCAAAACAAGCTACCTGTCCACTCAGTTAGGCTGAAAACTAGACTTCACTAAAAACTAAATAACTCACAGAGAATAAAGAATTTCATAAAACTGTTTTAGATAGAGGAAGTAATCAAGATAAGCTTTCTAAGGAATGTTTAAACACTAAAATTGTATACATATATTAAGAGATATGATTCTCATAAGTAGGCTACCAAAAAATGGGTGTGCGGCTGGACATACTCTATGAGAGTGAACTGAACGAAAAGACTCAAACCAAATGAAGTAGCTAGAAGGGGACTTCCATGCCTTCTTCCTTTATGCTTAAGTGTCCTCCCTTGCCTCTTTTATAGCCAAGTGACCAAAATCTCTCATGATGAGTTTGAGAGCTCTTCTCCATCATTTCTCCACTACTTTGGACAGCCACTCCTCTTACAGTTCAGTTTTTGGATTTGATTCTCTTTTGATTGATTCTCTTTTGGACTCCACTACTTGCTGAAGTAAATGCTTTCATTTTTCATTTTTTTATTTTCCTTTTACTTGAAGAAAATCCTTTTTGCAAAAATATATACGAGCTTACTTCTTTATTTTTAACAGTAAGGTACGCCATGCTTTAGCACTGTCCATACTCATAAAAAGATGGTATAGCTCAAGCTTTTGTGCCTCCTCAAAGGCTCGCCTCTTCTGACGTGTGAGGATCTTCATCCGTCTCTTGGCCTCTCTCTTTGTGATTTCTCCCAATGCTTCGGCTCGTAGATGGCGAAAAAGGTCTCTACATTCCTCATCATACCAGCGATGTTGTGGCATAGTCCTAGGAGGAGGTGTGTGACCACAATGGATGGTGTGTGGGAAGGAGCTGATGGCTGATGTATGAAGGACTGATGCTATCTGTGAGGTGAGTAGGGATAGTGGAGTGTTAGGATGAAGCAACAGAAGATCCTTCTCGACTTGAGCTGCACATATGTGAGCTAGCTCGTGTGTGAAATGGATGGTGGTGTGTGGGATACTTGCTGCAGGTGTGGGTGTAGGGGTGTCTCCCTTGAGGGAGAGCACGAGGTACGTGTGATCGGCCCCAATGGGTATGGGTGGGATGGTGAATGAGGTAAGTAGGTGGATGGCTTCTCTGGATCCCATGACGTAGTCTACTATACTTCCCTGGCCATCTGTGACTGTATGGTGTATGCATGTCAATCCTCCTGAGGTAGGCCACTCAGCCATCCCGTTATAGATAACAAGGTTATGTCGATAGCCTAGTCTGAGTAGGTGAGTGCCATAGTGAGTGTGTGTAGAGTCGGCTGAAGCTCGAGCTGTAGACTCATCCTCTATGGGATGCAGTATCTGTGGGTCTTCTGGGTCAAATATCTCACAGTGATCACTGCCTGTCCTGGCATTGAAGTCTCCCATAAGGAGGACTTCCCCTAATGCAGAGTACTCTGTAATCTCTTCTGACAAACAAATGTATGGTGAGTCCTCCTCTCGATC
This sequence comes from Ceratopteris richardii, assembly GCA_020310875.1. Lineage (NCBI taxonomy): Eukaryota > Viridiplantae > Streptophyta > Polypodiopsida > Polypodiales > Pteridaceae > Ceratopteris > Ceratopteris richardii. The sequence continues at coordinate 157,264,964 of CM035416.1, read as the reverse complement.
TATGATAGCGAACCACGAGCTAGAAGGAGCAAAATAGCGCTATGAAGATAATGTGCTCCTGTGAGAGCTGGAGTCGAATCCAAAGATATCTAGCCTGAGTCATGTGTGGCTATCTGTATCCTCCTTTGAAGTCCATCTCTAAAGAGTATGGCTACTCCTCCTCTGGCGGTCTGCTGATGTGTACACTCTCTGTATGTGGACTCCCACTGGATAAGAAATATCCAAATCGACCTTCTCGACCATATCCAAGAAAAATGCATTTCTTTGACTTATGTTCCAACTTTTCCCTAAGATTCTTAGGTATATGAACATATGCTTCACACCCAAAAACACAAAGATGATCATAATATGGTGGCTTCCCTATCCATAACTCTTGTGCCACCTTTAGAGGTGAAAGGTTAATCATAAGAACTGTAGTCAATACTACTTCTGTCCAAAAGCCTTGTGAAAGGTTTGCATGATGCAACATAGAAATTACTCTATCCTGAATAGTTCTATTCATCCTTTTAGCTACATGTTTTTGTAATAGGGTATGAGGAGTTATAAAATCTCTACAAATTTCTCTAGACTAATAGAAAAGATTGAATTCATGTGATTTATATTCACCCCCATTATGTGAATGTAAAGACTTAAGATTAATTCCTTTTTCCGTCTCACCTAAAGCAAGCCATAGTATGAAAGTAGGGAACAACATATCCTTCGATTTGATGGGATATACCTAGAATTTTCTAGTAGCATCATCTATGAAATTGACAAAGTAAAGAGAGCCACCTAATGACCTTGTGGGCATAAGAACACACACACCTATATGAACGAGATCTAAAGGTTGAATTGAAGGGTCAATGTGCATCTTATGCACATTCCTAGTTTGATTTCTATATTGACAATGCTCACAACATGAAAGATCAGAGAAAGATAACACATGTAAGTAGCGAGAGCGAGATATATTTTCCATTCCATTACGAGATATATGGCCCAAATGGCCATGCCAAATACAAGCCATAGGCTATTTAGTAACAACTAACAAGTTTTCTATCTATGATACATATATCAAGTTGACCAACTGACATCAAACTGTGTGATAATTGAGGTACATGGCATAATTTATGCATAGTAAATTTTGAACCATCAATGAACTGCACATACACATCTCTAATTCCAACAACATTACACTGGTAAGAGTCACCAAGTCTCACAATAGCAAGAGAATTTGCTTCATAAGTAAAGAACCATTTTCTATGTGGTGTCACATGAAAAGATGCACCAAAATCTAGGAGCCACATGTGGAAAAGAGAATCAACCATAAGAGCCTCAATAGGCACTATATTGTCAAGTGTCAACACATCATCATCATTAGAAATAACATTGATTTCTTCAATCTTCACTGTCAAAGTAGATGGTCCAGATAGCTGTTTAACATGCCCATCAACATTATGTCCTTTATCTTTAGCATTCTTTAACATATAGCAATCTTTCTTCATGTGTCCTTTATTATGACAATAATGGCATGCGATATCCCTCTTCCTTGATTTACTTCTACTTTTATTCCATTGATTCTTCTTTTCCTTGTTCTTGCTCCTGCCACATGCTGATTCTTTTGTTGGTAAGAATCAGGAACATTATATGCATCTCCACTTTGAGTGCCAACCATAGATTTTCTATGAATCCTCACTCAAGAGTGCTCCACATATGTCATCATAGACTACTTTACCACCAAGTGCACTATTGCTAATAGCTATGCAAAATATATCCTATGATGATGGCAATGTGCATAACAATAAGAATGTTCATTTCATTATGCACCTCCATTTTTTGAGCCTTTAACTAAGAGAATATAACATGAAACTCATTCAAATGATCAACAATAGTATCTGTGTCCTTTATGCAAAGCTCATATAACTTTCTCATCAGATACACTTTATTTGATGTTGTTTCTTTTTCATATGTATTGCATAACTTCTTCAAAAGGTCCTATGTGGTTTCAGAGTCCAATAGTGTAAATTAAAGATTATCTACTAGGTGCAATTGAATGGTAGTCAGTGTTAGACTCAAGAAATGATAGGCAGGAGGTGGTTGAACTAGACCCTAAGAGGGAGGATTAGCAAGTAATCCTCAACCATGGATTTTGGGGCAAGTGATTAGCCTATCATAATCCTAGCCGATAGGTCATGAGTTCAACTCTAAGAATTGGTATCAAAGAGTAGGAAGTAGCCTCGGGAAAGTTAGATGGAAGGCATGTGTGTCGCTTTCAAAGATGAGCCATCAAACATTAGAGTGTATCTCTCAATCCATAGGTAGGATTTGGACGTATAAGATACTGTTGCAAAGCTCTTGGAATGAGTGTTCCAATGGATGCACTAGATTGAGGATCAAAGATACCTTATATGGGTGAGAACTAGGTTCAAGATACCAAGGTTGAAAGCAAGGCAGGTCTGTAGGCTAGTGTCTAAGAAGCAGAAGGGCAAGGTTGATACCAAGGTTGAGACCAAGGTTGAGACCAAGGTTGAGAGCAAGGCAAGACCAGTTGCCGTGCAAGTTATAGCTCCTCCTGGGAGCACTCGTAGTAGACCCTGATCCACCAGATATGCTTGAAATTTTTGATGCCATGATGATAGAGAATTGGCTAAATGAGAATGTCCAAATGCTACTAAGGATCAAAAAAGGATGACCAAGTGTTAGATTTTGGGAATAGTTCAATAGAGTCTCCCTAGAAAAATGGATTAATGAATACTAATGACTATAAATTTGACCACACTTGTTACACCTAAGAAGTTTGTGTTCATGCTCCTTGTGTACCGTGTTTTTTTTGCATATTTTGTAGCCTATGTGCAGAGTACCATGTGTGGTGCTCAGAGCTCAGTTTTCTACTTTGAGGATATCTTCATGGAGCTCTTGAGAAGGAGAGCGCATTGTGGTGCATGATCATCGAAATACTTCAAGGGCTATGTTTTTCAACCACACTAGTAAATCTACAGGTTTCTTGAAAGGTTTTCATTTGTGGCGAGAGTAGCCACTACAAGTCTATGCAGGTTTTTTGAGCCTAAAGATACAAATTTGACAAACACTTAGAGGTGTTTTTGCCTTGTGTTTGGGCTATGAATTCACTTTTTTAGTGCCCTTTTACTGCACATATTGAGCACATACACACTATGTATGCTTCTGTGGATACCGCTTATGTATGTCCATATGGTCATTGATATAGCAGTTATGTCTTTGCATAAAGTCTTTCACATTGATAAAGAGGGTCATGGTAAGGTTTTCTTAACTCAAAGACACCCATATGTTGGGCTCTCTTTGGTGATGTAGGTGGAAGGCTTATCCAGCCTCCCCATAAGAGATGTATGATAGTTGTTCATAGGTGCTCGATAAGCCTAGTTGGCTTCTTTCAATTAATTGATTATATGGAGTGGAGTTAGAGATTCGTTATGTAGGTTTACACATTAGCACTTGCAGTTTTATGAGCTTTTTGCACTCATCATATGCTCATTTTGCATAGGAGACTACGCCAATATTTTTTCAAATTTCTTTTTTGCCAACTATATAGTGGTCGATTTACTCCTTGATATACTTATTGGTGTGAGCACATATATTCTCACATAATCCTTTTGGTTGGCTGACCAAGCCACTATACGTTTTATTGAAGAACATATACAAAAATGTCAAGTGGCCATTTGGCCTTTCACATGGACACTAACAGTAACAATCTCCCACTAAAGGCCAATATGGCCAAAGTATTTATGGGAGAAAAATGAAGAATGATAAAGAATACTTGAATGTAAGTATAAAAACTATACCTCCTACCTGATGGGCATTTCACACAATGTACAAGTGACTATCTTTAGTCAAAGCATCTATAGCATTATCTTGAGTATGAAACTTCTCAAACATAATGCGCTCATTGGCTAAGCAATCTCTAATGAAGTGATACCTCACCTCAATGTGCTTGGTCTTTGCATGATAGACCAGATTCTTAGTCAAAGCAATGGCACTCTCACTATCATTGAGCAAATGAGGTACATGCTGAGGTAGACCCATATCATAAGCAAGATGAGAAAGCCACAATGCTTGCTTACATGCCTCTTTTGCCACAACATACTCTGCTTCACTGGTGGAAACAATTCTACATTCTTATCAGACGAGATCTCCAAGAGATAGCACCTCAAACAAAATGAAAAATGTACCTACCTTAATGTAGACTTAAGGTTGTCTATGCAACTAGCATACTCAGAATCTGTGTAATCAATAATGGATACTTTCCCTATACCTAAGCATAGACACTTGTCCTTAGCATCACTCAGATATTTCAAAATCATCTTGACCACTTCCCAATGTTTTTTGCTAGGATTAGACATATATTTGTTCACAATGCTCATTGCAAATGCAATGTCTGGTCTCCTAGCTACCATAGCATACATGAGGCTACCAACAACAGACTGATAAGGAATTTTGGTCATGAATTCATTTTCCTCTTTTGATTTGGGGCAATCATCGTTGCTCATTTCACATATGTGCCTTTCCACCCTCACCCTGCATATTGAACCTGTGAAGAAATTTGGATATGTACTCACTTTGGGACAAGTATATGCATCTTTTAGTCCTATCAGGAGTAATGCACATACAAAGAATATGTTTGGCATCGCCCAAATCCTTCATATCAAATTTCTGATTCAACTTCTTCTTGAGAATTGAGAAGTCATAAGAGGACTTCCCGAATCCCAACAATCAACATATCATCGACATAAATATCAAGCATATCAAACTACCATCTGGGCATCTCTTTGTGTAGAGACAATGATCCTCATTGCTTCAAGAATAGCCTTGAGACTTCACAAAAGCATCAAACTATTGGTACCATTGTTTAGGGGTTTGTTTAAGTTCATATAAGCTTTTCTTGAGCTTACAAACTATGCTTTCTTTGCCAAGAACTACATAACCTTTGGTTCTTCCATATAGATATCATATGTAAGATCTCCATGCAAGAAAGCAGTTTTCACATCTATTTGGACTAGCTCTAAGTCCTCCATTGCAAAGAATCCAAGCAACATGCACATGGTAGTCATCTTGACCATTGGAGAGAAGATTTCCTTGAAATCAACACCATGTTGTTGCTTGAAACCCTTTGCAACAAGTCGTGCTTTATACTTTGGAGAAGCACTATCTCATGTGAATTTGAGCTTATATACCCATTTATATGGTAAAGCTTTCTTGCCCTTTGGCAAAGGTACTAAATCCCAAGTAACATTCTTGTGAATAGAATCCAACTCACTCTTCATGACACACTTCCACTTGACATGATCTGTTGTCTATGTAGCCTCTTTGTAGCTAGAAGGCTCACCAACATTTGTTAGCATAACAAAATCCAAACCTAGAACATATCTATCAGGTGGATGTGAGACACATGTAGAGTGTCTCAATGGTTACTAAATGAAGTATTTCAATGACAATGCACCACAATGCACTCTCCTTCTTAAGAGCTCCACCATGATATCCTCGGAGTAGAAAACTGAGCTCCAAGCACCGCACACGATACTCTACACAGAGGTTGTAGAATACGCAAAAAAACACAATACACAGGAAGCACAAACACGAACTTCTTAGGTGTTACAAATATGGTCAAACTTCAAGTCTGTGGCTGACAGGCCACTATATGTTTTATTAAAGAACATATACAAAGAAGTGTCTGGTGGCCATTTGGCCTTTCACATGGACACTAACAGTAACAATCTTCCACTAAAGAACAATATGGCCAAAGTAAATATGGGAGAAAAATAAAGAATGATAAAGAATACTAGAGTGTAAGTATACAAACTATACCTCCCACCTGATGGCATGTTACAATGTACACAAGTGACTGTGTAAGATCATGAATCAAGTAACCTCCATCAAGTGACAACAGTGTCGAAAGCTATCTTGTGGTAGAGCTTTAGTCAAAGCATCTGCAAGATTATCTCGAGTGTGAACCTTCTCAAGAATAATGTGCTCAATGGCTAAGCAATCTCTAATGAAGTGATACGTCACCTCAATGTGTTTCGTCTTTGCATGATACACGGGATTCTTGGCCAAAGCAATCGCACTTTGAGTATCACTAAGCAAACAAAGTACATGCTGAGGTAAACCCATATCAGAAGAAAGATGAGAAAGCCAAAATGCTTCCTTACATGCCTCACTTGCTGCAACATACTCTGCTTCTATGTGGAAATAGTTGTACATTCTTGAAAATGACATCACTACTTCTGATCACTGACTGTACATTCTTGAAAATAGCTATAAATTTATGCATCTTAGAGTCATTGAAAATGACATCACTAATTTTGATCACTGACTGTGTTTCATGATCCCATAAGCGATATCCAAATTTTCCTTCTCGACCATATGCAAGAAAAACACATTTCTTTGACTTGTGGTCCAACTTTTGTCTAAGATTCTTGGGTATATGAACATATGCTTCACACCAAAAAACTCGAAGATGATCATAATATGGTGGCTTCCATGTCCATAACTCTTGTGCCACTTTCAGACCTTTGGTAGTACTAGGTGAAAGGTTAATCGCATGAACTACAGTCAATACTACTTCTGCCCAAAAGCCTTGTGAAAACTTTGCATGATGCAATATAGAGACTGATCTATCCTGAATAGTTGTATTCATTGTTTTAGCTACACCATTTTGTACTAGGGTATAAGGAGCTGTAAACTCTCTATGAATTCCTCTAGACTAGCAGAAAAGGTTGAATTCATGTGAGGTATACTCACCCCCATTATCTGAATGTAAAACTTTGAGCTTAATTCCTTTTTCAATCTCAACTGAAGCAAGCCATTTTCTAAAAGTAGGGATTACCTCATCCTTTGATTTGATAGGATATACCCGATCTTTTCTAGTAGCATCATCTATGAAAGTGACAAAGTAAAGAGAACTACATAATGACCTTTTGGGCATAGGACCACACACATCTGTATGAACGAGATCTCAAGGCTGAATTCAAGAGTCAATGTGCGTTCCATGCACATTTCTGGTTTTCTTTCCATATTGCCAATGCTCAAAGAATGAAAAATCAGAGAAAGATGACACAAGTAAGTAGTCAAAACAAGAAAGTTTTTCCATTCCACTACAAGATATATGGCCCAAATGACCATGCCAAATACAAGCAATAGGCTGTTCAATAACAGCTAACAAGTGTTCTTTCTATGATACAAATAAAGGATAAAGTGAGCCAACTTTGCTTCCTTTTGCAATAACCGTATTGCCCTTTGATATGCAAAAGGACTGAGCATAGAAGACCACCTTGTAACCAAGGTCATCAAGTTGATCAACTAACATCAAACTACATGATAACTGAGGTACATGGCATACCATCAATGAACTGCACAACCACATCTCAATCCCCACAACGTCACACTGGTAAGAGTCACCAAGTCTCACGGTACCAAGAGACTTTGTTGCATAATTAGAGAACCATTATCAGTGTGGTGTCACATGGAAAAAAGGACCAGAATCTATGAGCCACATGTGGGAAAGAGAATCAGCCATAAGAGCCTCAGTTGGCACAGTACTATCAAGTGTCAACACATCAACATCATCAGAAATAACATTAATTTCTTCAATCTTCATAGTCGACGTAGATGGTGCAGGTAATTGTTTAACATGCTCATCAGCATTCTGCCCTTTACATTTAGCATTCTTTAATGCATAACAATCTTTCTTCATGTGTACTTGCTTATGAATCCAAACCACAACTTCTACACAATGCAAGAAATCATATGACATAATCACGTGGATCTTCAGTTGAGATCCCCTTAAAAATTGGAAAATTAATACTGTTATGAGACAGGAGAGAGATGAGGTCTCCTTGTGCCATTTCGGAATCTAAAATGGGTCACTTGCGTGGAGAGGAGTGTTGTTTCTTCTCTTTACTAGACTAGGTTCCAGACTTACTACGACTAGCAATGTTGTGACTGGCGGCTTTGTTGGGCATCTGTATATGGCTAAATGGGGTGTGACACAATTGCATTCTAGTCATATAATGATTAAGCATGCTTAGTGATCAAAATCACCTAGCGCCTTGGGTCCCACCAGATGTGCCAAATTTCTACAACTTGAGCCACAATTGTATGGCATCGATCCTATTTTGTGGAGTTCTTCTGTACTTGGCCTAAGGACTAGTGAGGATTAATGTGGAATAGATATGTTAGCAATCATAAGGACAAACTAGACCATCTAATTTTGAAACAAAGTACTACATAAATTTTCTCAATATAAGATGTGCCATCGCCATTGCCTAAGGGATATTTTTTCATTCAAAACTTAAGGAAATGAAGGGTTAACCTGTTCAACTTCACGCTTCTGCAGAGAAGAGACAAAAGATACATAGAAACTTTTGATATATTATATTGAATGCAAGTTACAAGAGTAGGGAGCATTGTGTGTGGGAATAACAATAAAGTACTGACATTGCCAATGTACCTAAAGGTAGCTTCTCACGCCTTCTCATTTCACAGAAAGAATAGATAGGATATTCCTTGGGTAGAAAGGTAGGTTTCTTGCGAGATGGTTGCATATTCTTTAGGTAGAGAGGATATCACCACAATGATAAAGCAGTTAGGATATGCTTCTGGTAGGATGGATGCAGTGTATGAAGACATACTCGTATATGAACCAATATCGAAGTATGCTAGCACCAATGCTCCAAAGCTCACTCTTTTGATGTCTTGTATGACTTTTACACAAATCTTGTAGAACCCAAATCAGGAGGCAAAAAATGACCATAGTCTACATTGGCATGATTGCTAAGGTATTCTTTTGGGAGAATAGACAGGTAGGATGTCCATGTACCACAATAGCCACCTCTTCTATTGAAGGTTCCACAGCTTCCCCACCCTCCTCAGTCCCCAAACCCTCAGTAGTTCCCCGACAGCACACCCTGCCACTATAGCTACTTGTTCGACGTTAGAAGCACTTGCTTTGGATAGCTAAACTCATTCTTCAATCTCCCTTCTCCAATTTTTCAAACAAGCTTACCCTCACCTAGTAACTCTGCTTTATCCCCTATATGTCTCCTTCCTCTATGCACACAAGAGCCACAATTGCACCTCTTCTACACTATGCAAATCCCGACCCTTCATATGCATGTGAAGAGGACTTCTTCCTGTCCACAAACCACAACTAATTTGACTTTCCCTATCTTCTCCTTTTGTGAGCTTACACGGCACTTTCTATTCTACAAACTAACACTTGTTCTATCTATCTTTATGAGTGACTCTTTTCTTCTCCCAATTCTATGATGTGTTCACCTTCAGATGCACGCCATTATCTAGCATATGCCTCATAGTCTCCTTCTCACTCGGCTTTCCCTTTTTCAATATCAACATATGGATATGTCTATATATCCCTATCTATATCTGCATTTGCCTTCCTTATGCCTTCTTGCAATTGGTGAAAAGCTTTTTGAATGAGCTCCTTCAAGTCGTGCCACCTTGAACTTCCATACTATACCATCATTATTGATTGTGCCACCATAGGATATGAGCTTTCGCATGGGTAAGATGTGAAAATATCTATCGAAATAGGCACATTCGACTAAAAAGGTGCCACAGATGGAAAAAGATTATTTGCAACAAGAGGGACGGGTAGTAGTTAAGGTGATGGACATTGACAGGTGTAGTTGAATCAATTAGGGACGACAAAGGATTGAAAGAGAAATTGAATGTTCATGGAAGGATCAGACATTGATATTGTGGATCATCAGAACTCCATAATTAAGGTACTAGGAAAAGGCATGAGACTCCAAAAAGACTCAACCATAAGTTTGCCAAGGTTACTAAAAATCGGTTGGCTTCCAGACACAGAGATACTGGAAGTTGCATAGAATCCAAATTCAAATGCCTTCATCATATGGAGTTGTGATGATCACCACTTGCAGGGTTGTACAATACATACATACATACATACATACATACATACATACATACATACATACATACATACATACATACATACATACATACATACATACCTACATACATACGTACATATATACATACATATACACACATACATATATACATGCATATATACATACATACATACATACATATAAACATACATACATACACACACATATACATACATACATACATACATACATACATACATACATACATACATACATACATACATACATACATAAATACATGCATACATACATACATATATACATACACACACAAATACATACATAAAGGCATACATAGATACATACATACAAATACATATATTTACACACACACACACACACACATATACATACATACATACATACACACACACACACACATATATATATATATATATATATATATATATATATATATATATATATATATATATATATATATATATATGTGTGTGTGTGTGTATGTATGTATGTATATATGTATATATATATATATATATATATATATATATATATATATATATATATATATATATATATATATATATATATATATATATATATATATATATATATATATATATATATATATATATATATATATACATATATACATACATACATACACACACACATACATACATACATACATACATACATACATACATACATACATACATACATACATACATACATACATACATACATACATACATACATACATACATACATACATACATACATACATACATACATACATACATACATACATACATACATACATACATACATACATACATACATACATACATACATACATACATACATACATACATACATACATACATACATACATACATACATACATACATACATACATACATACATACATACATACATACATACATACATACATACATACATACATACATACATACATACATACATACATACATACATACATACATACATACATACATACATACATACATACATACATACATACATACATACATACATACATACATACATACATACATACATACATACATACAGAGAGAGAGGAGAGAGAGAAGAGAGAGAGAGAGAGAGAGAGAGAGAGAGAGAGAGAGAGAGAGAGAGAGAGAGAGAGAGAGAGAGAGAGAGAGAGAGAGAGAGAGAGAGAGATTCATATATAATATATCATATACATAGACACACACATATACATACATACATACACACACATACATACACACATATATGTGTGTGTGTATGTGTGTACACTAAATATAATTATGTGTGCATGTGAGTGTATCTATATATGTATGTGCATAGACATGTGTGTGCGTGATGTGTATGTATGTATGTAGATGTATCTCTCTCTCCCATTCTATCTCTATCTCTCTCTCTTCATTCTCTTTCTCTATCAATTTGTAGCTCGCTCGAGTGTGTTTGCTCTCAGTAGAATGTCATCAAGTAGAGTGATATTTTTTTTGTTTGAGTAAAAAACTCATCAATAGAACCTTAATTGGTCGACACACTGATGTTGGATATCACACTAGTATCTTGTGGTTGGATGATGTTTAAAATTTGCTCTGAATCTTTTTGAGAATCTAGTTTATTTCTCTTAAAGATAGGAAAAATGCTTCAATACATTGTTGACATAGATAATTGATAAGTTAAAGTCTTGAGTCATTCAGAAATTGACTTCTTACAAGTTTAATCTTTCGAATTTTGAATTGGTTGTACAGAGTTTTAGTTCTTTCTTTCTACCTTTCAAATCGTTTTGGCTCAGATATGGTATCTGATACTTTTCACAAAAGTTGAGGGTTAGCCGGTTAGAATGAGGTGACTAAATTATACATCCTAGATAGATGTTCTATACAAGAACCTTTTTCAATCATCAAAAGATGTCAAGTACAAGATTGACTTATTCATTTGGGTTTGCTTCCTGTTATTAGCATAACTCTCATGACCTTCTAAAGTACAGTACACTCTAGAACAGTGAAGTTAGGACTTGCTCATAGGGTTGATAATTCTGAAGAACTTTTAGCTCAAGTCTTTGAGAAAAGTATCCTAAGTTGGAGAATTTTCATTTTGAATTTGAGTTCAAAGCGAGACAATGTTTTGAATGATTTGGGCAAGGATGCCACCACAAAGATGAGACATGTTCTTCTAGTTTTAGAACATGACCATGTTCTTTTGGTTTTAGATAATGAGGCTCGAGGGTTTCCTACAACATGTATATAGCTCTATTTTTGAGGAAAAAAATATTTTCCAAGGGGCGAGGAATGTAATAAAGTAAGTCTATGATCTAAGGGTCCGTCCGATTCAGATGGGTCTGAAATCTGACACCGTTTGGTCACCCATGTGTATGACCAAAGATCTTGAGTCTAGACTTACTACGAGGTCATGTGATCTTGTGAACAAGTGATCCACTTAGCTTCATGGTTAAGTCTCAAGGGTGTGAAGGAAGAGGTCTTGGGTTCAAACCCCATGGGGTACATGGGAAGAGTATTTTGTCCAAAGAGATCTAGAGACTTCTAGAAGCATCCACTTGAGTTAACTTGAGTTGATTGGGACACTTCGCGTACATACAGTTACATGGCTGAGACATGGATGGTTAGTATCCACCTACCCAAGAAGGCAATCCCCTAGATATAGCTATATATAGAGGCATTTGGTTGAGAGGAGAGTCATCTCTCTAGCACGTGGTTGTCGTAATCTTGCAAGACATGGTCCAATGAGCGGAAACAACACTCCGATTGCAAGCATTCTTCTATTATGATAAAAACAAATTGATGTAATTAGTGGTGGATCTTGTCTCATGGAAATGCATTCAGAGGTTTCCAAGTCAACATGTGATATGAGAAGGCATAGGTTTTTGCGAGGATCATGCTTACATATTGATGTGTTGTTCAAGTCAGAAGCTACCATTGATCTTCACTTAAGAATCGAAAGAAAAAATCAAAGAAAAAGCTACTGCTAAGCTTGAATATTGTTCACATCTAGGCCAATAGAAGTTCTAAACCTAATAAACTTAATTATAACAAAATAACTATCATATGATGGCATCAAAGGATTTCAAATTTCCTCAATCAAGAAGGTGAAAAGCTGCAAAGATCTGTGAGCAATCAGAAACATGTCCAACATGGGATCTAAATTGAATGAGACAAGCCACTATTGCTAGGTCTGATAACTGGTTAAAGACACTATGATTGTCTTTCAAAACAAAAGTATAAATGAATCTCGTAAATGAATCACTTATTGATTGATCAAACCTGTAAAGTTTCTCATGAAACTTTGTACATGGTGTCGCCTAAAGGTTGCGCATCCTCTCCAAGTTAAAACATCTCAAATGACTCAGTAGATCTTGAGTAATGATCCAAACAATCAACCTATGTCTGAAACTGTCCTTTGGTAGAGTCGACTTTGACACCTGCAACTTGTAACACATAGTTCTCCCAAATTAGAAGCCGTTTAAGCAAATGCTTTTAGCCATAGATGGCTTACCTTCCAACTTAGATTTTGACACCTAATTTGTGCAAAACTTTACACTGTGTACTGAGAACTGATCAAATCTTTGACCATCGAGATTGTGCCTGTTTCAGAAGACGCTCATCACTTCTTTACATACAAATGTTCCTACACATAATTCTCTCAGCCTGTTTACAATTAGGCTCTCAAATCTTAGCCATAGAAGCATTAAATATGGAATGAGACATCTACAAAAGGGTTTCTAAAATGATCAAGCACAGAAGGAGAACACAAGAAAATATCGGGTGCAACTTTTTCCTTTACTCAGAAAATTTACATCTGAATGATAAGAGATGTTCACTTCACTTCTAAAATGTCTAATGGTTCTCACAACTTCTAATTCATCATCTCTCATACATATCCCGACTTTTCTACTTGTATATATAGGTGTTATGTAAAAACTCATGACCATTACAAAAGTATAAGCATGTGTACATATATATACAAGCCTTTATTCTTTGATTATACTCTAACACCCATCTTCATGTATTGATATTTGCTTCTTCTTTTGACTCCAAATATTTGTCCAACACATCAATTGATGGTTGTCATCAAATATCTGAACCTTTGATTTATCTTTCTTTTGATTCAAAACTTCTTGATCACCTGCATGATTATTGATTGTACCTGCATACCAAGTACCTTGCTCATCAAATGTAACATCCTTTGATACAAGAAATTGTTTTGTGGATGGACTCCACAACCTATATCCCATCTACTTATCATCATATCCAATGAACACATACTTTTCAGATTTAGGTTCCAATTTATGCCTCAACTGAGATGGCACATATGCATAAGCCAAACATCCAAATACTTTGCAATGATCTAAGGTAGGTCTCTTTCCTCACCATGCCTCATATGGTGTCATACCCTGCAAAGTTTTACATGGTAACCTATTGACCAAATATGTAGCTGTATTTACAGCCTCAACCCACAAATAATTTGGACAATTTTTCTCCTTCATCATTGATCTTGCAAACCCAACAAGAGTTCTATTTCTCCTTTCTGCTACACCATTTTGTTGAGGAGAGTACCTGTAAGTAACTTCCATGTCCATAACTCTTGTGCCACTTTCAGACCTTTGGTAGTACTAGGTGAAAGGTTAATCGCATGAACTACAGTCAATACTACTTCTGCCCAAAAGCCTTGTGAAAACTTTGCATGATGCAATATAGAGACTGATCTATCCTGAATAGTTGTATTCATTGTTTTAGCTACACCATTTTGTACTAGGGTATAAGGAGCTGTAAACTCTCTATGAATTCCTCTAGACTAGCAGAAAAGGTTGAATTCATGTGAGGTATACTCACCCCCATTATCTGAATGTAAAACTTTGAGCTTAATTCCTTTTTCAATCTCAACTGAAGCAAGCCATTTTCTAAAAGTAGGGATTACCTCATCCTTCGATTTGATAGGATATACCCGATCTTTTCTAGTAGCATCATCTATGAAAGTGACAAAGTAAAGAGAACTACATAATGACCTTTTGGGCATAGGACCACACACATCTGTATGAACGAGATCTCAAGGCTGAATTCAAGAGTCAATGTGCGTTCCATGCACATTTCTGGTTTTCTTTCCATATTGCCAATGCTCAAAGAATGAAAAATCAGAGAAAGATGACACAAGTAAGTAGTCAAAACAAGAAAGTTTTTCCATTCCACTACAAGATATATGGCCCAAATGACCATGCCAAATACAAGCAATAGGCTGTTCAATAACAACTAACAAGTGTTCTTTCTATGATACAAATAAAGGATAAAGTGAGCCAACTTTGCTTCCTTTTGCAATAACCGTATTGCCCTTTGATATGCAAAAGGACTGAGCATAGAAGACCACCTTGTAACCAAGGTCATCAAGTTGATCAACTGACATCAAACTACATGATAACTGAGGTACATGGCGTACCATCAATGAACTGCACAACCACATCTCAATCCCCACAACGTCACACTGGTAAGAGTCACCAAGTCTCACGGTACCAAGAGAATTTGTTGCATAATTAGAGAACCATTATCTGTGTGGTGTCACATGGAAAAAAGGACCAGAATCTATGAGCCACATGTGGGAAAGAGAATCAGCCATAAGAGCCTCAGTTGGCACAGTACTATCAAGTGTCAACACATCAACATCATCAGAAATAACATTAATTTCTTCAATCTTCATAGTCGACGTAGATGGTGCAGGTAATTGTTTAACATGCTCATCAGCATTCTGCCCTTTAAATTTAGCATTCTTTAATGCATAACAATCTTTCTTCATGTGTACTTGCTTATGAATCCAAACGACAACTTCTACACAATGCAAGAAAGCATATGACATAATCACGTGGATCTTTAGTTGAGATCCCTTTAAAAATTGGAAAATTAATACTGTTATGAGACAGGAGAGAGATGAGGTCTCCTTGTGCCATTTTGAAATCTAAAATGGGTCACTTGCGTGGAGAGGAGTGTTGTTTCTTCTCTTTACTAGACTAGGTTCCAGACTTACTACGACTAGCAATGTTGTGACTGGCGGCTTTGTTGGGCATCTGTATATGGC
>CM035416.1:157241454-157243954 GCA_020310875.1 Ceratopteris richardii | reverse complement strand
AGTAATGATCCAAACAATCAACCTATGTCTGAAACTGTCCTTTGGTAGAGTCGACTTTGACACCTGCAACTTGTAACACATAGTTCTCCCAAACTAGAAGCCGTTTAAGCAAATGCTTTTAGCCATAGATGGCTTACCTTCCAACTTAGATTTTGACACCTAATTTGTGCAAAACTTTACACTGTGTACTGAGAACTGATCAAATCTTTGACCATCGAGATTGTGCCTGTTTCAGAAGACGCTCATCACTTCTTTACATACAAATGTTCCTACACATAATTCTCTCAGCCTGTTTACAATTAGGCTCTCAAATCTTAGCCATAGAAGCATTAAATATGGAATGAGACATCTACAAAAGGGTTTCTAAAATGATCAAGCACAGAAGGAGAACACAAGAAAATATCGGGTGCAACTTTTTCCTTTACTCAGAAAATTTACATCTGAATGATAAGAGATGTTCACTTCACTTCTAAAATGTCTAATGGTTCTCACAACTTCTAATTCATCATCTCTCATACATATCCCGACTTTTCTACTTGTATATATAGGTGTTATGTACAAACTCATGACCATTACAAAAGTATAAGCATGTGTACATATATATACAAGCCTTTATTCTTTGATTATACTCTAACACCCATCTTCATGTATTGATATTTGCTTCTTCTTTTGACTCCAAATATTTGTCCAACACATCAATTGATGGTTGTCATCAAATATCTGAACCTTTGATTTATCTTTCTTTTGATTCAAAACTTCTTGATCACCTGCATGATTATTGATTGTACCTGCATACCAAGTACCTTGCTCATCAAATGTAACATCCTTTGATACAAGAAATTGTTTTGTGGATGGACTCCACAACCTATATCCCATCTACTTATCATCATATCCAATGAACACATACTTTTCAGATTTAGGTTCCAATTTATGCCTCAACTGAGATGGCACATATGCATAAGCCAAACATCCAAATACTTTGCAATGATCTAAGGTAGGTCTCTTTCCTCACCATGCCTCATATGGTGTCATACCCTGCAAAGTTTTACATGGTAACCTATTGACCAAATATGTAGCTGTATTTACAGCCTCAACCCATAAATAATTTGGACAATTTTTCTCCTTCATCATTGATCTTGCAAACCCAACAAGAGTTCTATTTCTCCTTTCTGCTACACCATTTTGTTGAGGAGAGTACCTGTAAGTAACTTCCATGTCCATAACTCTTGTGCCACTTTCAGACCTTTGGTAGTACTAGGTGAAAGGTTAATCGCATGAACTACAGTCAATACTACTTCTGCCCAAAAGCCTTGTGAAAACTTTGCATGATGCAATATAGAGACTGATCTATCCTGAATAGTTGTATTCATTGTTTTAGCTACACCATTTTGTACTAGGGTATAAGGAGCTGTAAACTCTCTATGAATTCCTCTAGACTAGCAGAAAAGGTTGAATTCATGTGAGGTATACTCACCCCCATTATCTGAATGTAAAACTTTGAGCTTAATTCCTTTTTCAATCTCAACTGAAGCAAGCCATTTTCTAAAAGTAGGGATTACCTCATCCTTCGATTTGATAGGATATACCCGATCTTTTCTAGTAGCATCATCTATGAAAGTGACAAAGTAAAGAGAACTACATAATGACCTTTTGGGCATAGGACCACACACATCTGTATGAACGAGATCTCAAGGCTGAATTCAAGAGTCAATGTGCGTTCCATGCACATTTCTGGTTTTCTTTCCATATTGCCAATGCTCAAAGAATGAAAAATCAGAGAAAGATGACACAAGTAAGTAGTCAAAACAAGAAAGTTTTTCCATTCCACTACAAGATATATGGCCCAAATGACCATGCCAAATACAAGCAATAGGCTGTTCAATAACAACTAACAAGTGTTCTTTCTATGATACAAATAAAGGATAAAGTGAGCCAACTTTGCTTCCTTTTGCAATAACCGTATTGCCCTTTGATATGCAAAAGGACTGAGCATAGAAGACCACCTTGTAACCAAGGTCATCAAGTTGATCAACTGACATCAAACTACATGATAACTGAGGTACATGGCGTACCATCAATGAACTGCACAACCACATCTCAATCCCCACAACGTCACACTGGTAAGAGTCACCAAGTCTCACGGTACCAAGAGAATTTGTTGCATAATTAGAGAACCATTATCTGTGTGGTGTCACATGGAAAAAAGGACCAGAATCTATGAGCCACATGTGGGAAAGAGAATCAGCCATAAGAGCCTCAGTTGGCACAGTACTATCAAGTGTCAACACATCAACATCATCAGAAATAACATTAATTTCTTCAATCTTCATAGTCGACGTAGATGGTGCAGGTAATTGTTTAACATGCTCATCAGCATTTTGCCCTTTAAATTTAGCATTCTTTAATGCATAACAATCTTTCTTCATGTGTACTTGCTTATGAATCCAAACGACAACTTCTACACAATGCAAGAAAGCATATGACATAATCACGTGGATCT
>CM035416.1:157186454-157236454 GCA_020310875.1 Ceratopteris richardii | reverse complement strand
GATTGATCAAACCTGTAAAGTTTCTCATGAAACTTTGTACATGGTGTCGCCTAAAGGTTGCGCATCCTCTCCAAGTTAAAACATCTCAAATGACTCAGTAGATCTTGAGTAATGATCCAAACAATCAACCTATGTCTGAAACTGTCCTTTGGTAGAGTCGACTTTGACACCTGCAACTTGTAACACATAGTTCTCCCAAACTAGAAGCCGTTTAAGCAAATGCTTTTAGCCATAGATGGCTTACCTTCCAATTTAGATTTTGACACCTAATTGTGCAAAACTTTACACTGTGTACTGAGAACTGATCAAATCTTTGACCATCGAGATTGTGCCTGTTTCAGAAGACGCTCATCACTTCTTTACATACAAATGTTCCTACACATAATTCTCTCAGCCTGTTTACAATTAGGCTCTCAAATCTTAGCCATAGAAGCATTAAATATGGAATGAGACATCTACAAAAGGGTTTCTAAAATGATCAAGCACAGAAGGAGAACACAAGAAAATATCGGGTGCAACTTTTTCCTTTACTCAGAAAATTTACATCTGAATGATAAGAGATGTTCACTTCACTTCTAAAATGTCTAATGGTTCTCACAACTTCTAATTCATCATCTCTCATACATATCCCGACTTTTCTACTTGTATATATAGGTGTTATGTAAAAACTCATGACCATTACAAAAGTATAAGCATGTGTACATATATATACAAGCCTTTATTCTTTGATTATACTCTAACACCCATCTTCATGTATTGATATTTGCTTCTTCTTTTGACTCCAAATATTTGTCCAACACATCAATGGATGGTTGTCATGCACTAACAACTCCCCCTCAATCATCAATTGAGATTTTCTTCATCTTCTTTATACCTGCCATGTCTTTGAATCTCTATAGCTTTGGTCCATCCAAGCTTTTGGTTAGCATATCTGCAGTCTGATCTTTTGTTGAAGTATGTATGACTTCAATATCTTTATCAATCACCTTCTCTCTTAAGAAATGATACTGAATCTCAATGTATTTAGTTCTAGCATGAAAAACAGGTTTAGCAGCCAGATACAATGAACTCATATTATCTCCATGAATAGTGGGTGTACACTGAATGATGTCAAAACTCTTCATGAGAGCCTTCAACCATATGACTTCCTTTGCAGCTTCAACCATACCATTATACTCTGTCTCTGTAGATGATAAAGCAATTGTATGTTGCTTCTTAGAACACCAAGAAATTAACTTATCTCCCACATAACACAAGTATCCATATGTTGATCTCCTATCATCAAGATTACCTGCCCAATATGTATCACTATACATCTTGATGCTTGTATCTGATGTAAAACCATAATACAAAACTTCCTTGAGTGTACCCTTAATGTATCTCAACACCCTTTGTCCTGGAATCCAATGTTCTTTCCTAGGACAATGCATGAATTGAGACAACACTCCAGCTGCATATGACAAATCAGGCCTAGTTAATGTAGCATAGATTAGATTACCAACCGAACTTTGATATATCTTCATATCCTTGAATTCTTCTCCTCCATATCTGCTCAATTTGTGATTCACCTCCATTGGGGTAGGTGATACCCTGCAATCTTCCATTTGAAACTTAATCAACAAGTTCTTCAAATACCTTTCTTGAGTTACATACACTCCATGTTTAGTATATGAGATCTCCATGCCTAAGAAATATGACAAGTCTCCCAAGTCACTAATCTTGAACTCTTTCTCCATTTGATTCTTGAGGCTTTGAATTCCCTTCTCATCTGTACATGTAAGAATTATGTCATCGACATATATGCACATGTAAATGAACCCATCATCACTTGCTTTGACAAGTAAACTACTATCTGCTTTAGATACTTGGAAACCAAGTTCCTTCAAGAACTTCACAAGTCTATAATTCCATGCCCTTGGGGCCTGCTTCAAACCATACAAAGCTCTCTTGAGCTTGCATACATATTCTGAATACCTTTTATCTCTGAATCCTTGTGGTAGTTCCATGAAAACATCATATGAAATATAACCATTAAGAAAAGCATTCTTCACATCTAATTGACATAATCTCCAACCTTCACATGTAGCAATGGCTATGAGTGTCCTGATGGTTGTCATCTTTGCCACATGACTATAGGTCTCATCATAGTCTATACCATATGTCTGAGCATAGTCTTTCACAACAAGTCTAGCTTTATATCTAGACACACTTCCATCTGCATACCTCTTTGTCTTGTAGACCCACTTGCATCCAATGATCTTCTGACTATTTTTTTTAGGAACCAAATCCCATGTCTCATTCTCTAAATGCATCATACTTTTCTTGCATAGCTTTCTCCCAATTTTCCTTACCTTTTGCCTCTTCATATGTAGAAGGGTCTTCATTTGCTTTCACCATGTAAGCAAAATCTTTAGTAGTAAAAAAAGAAGTATCATAGCTATACCTTGTAGGTTGCCATTTGTGTCTTGATGTCCTTCTACGTTCTCCACTTCTTGAAGTTTCTGGTTCATCACATTCTGGATCAAACCTTGGCACTTCTTCAACTTCAACTTGTACTTCATTGTTCTCTTCTTCATCAAATATCTGAACCTTTGATTTATCTTTCTTTTGATTCAAAACTTCTTCATCACCTGCATGATTATTGATTGTACCTGCATACCAAGTACCTTGCTCATCAAATGTAACATCCTTTGATACAAGAAATTGTTTTGTGGATGGACTCCACAACCTATATCCCATCTACTTATCATCATATCCAATGAACACATACTTTTCAGATTTAGGTTCCAATTTATGCCTCAACTAAGATGGCACATATGCATAAGCCAAACATCCAAATACTTTGCAATGATCTAAGGTAGGTCTCTTTCCTCACCATGCCTCATATGGTGTCATACCCTGCAAAGTTTTACATGGTAACCTATTGACCAAATATGTAGCTGTATTTACAGCCTCAACCCACAAATAATTTGGACAATTTTTCTCCTTCATCATTGATCTTGCAAACCCAACAAGAGTTCTATTTCTCCTTTCTACTACACCATTTTGTTGAGGAGAGTACCTGTAAGTAACTTCCCTTTTTATACCTGCATTCCATAATTAATCACAGAACTCATTAGAGAAATACTCTCCCCCTCCATCTGACCTTAGTCTCTTCAACTTCTGACCTGTGATTCTTTCTGCATACACATCATAATGTTTAAAAGTGTTGAATACCTCTGATTTATCTTTGGTCACATATATAGTGATCCACCTGGTAGCATCATCAACATAAATTACATAATATCTTGAACCATTAATACTGAAATCCTTTGATGGTCCCCACACATCTGTGTGTACCAATTCAAGCTTCTTTGAATACATGAAACCATGCTTAGTATATGATTGCTTATGAGCCTTACCTAATTGACATGCCTCACATCTGTATGTCATATGTTGACCTGCAACATTAGGCAATCCAAGCATTGAACCATTGTTAACCATATCTTTAATACCTCTTTCATTGAAATGTCCAAGTCTTTTATGCCAAAGATCTAACTTAGAGATCTTATGTCCTCCATAAGTGAACAAGGCATGACCAACATTACCTTGAATCTTCAATGTGAAGAGTTTTACTTCTTTCTTCCCTGAAACAATTTGTTTATACCCATTGCTAGGGTCTTCCACAAAAACTCCATCATTAGTGAACCTTACTTCATAACCTTTTTCAACAATTTGCCCTACGCCTATCAGATTCTTTGGAATTGTAGGAACATACAAGACCTTACTCAGAAGAGTACTTCCATCCTTGGCCTTCACTGATCCAATTGAATTCACATTGTGCTTTGTATTATCACCTATTTGAACTACATGATTAGTTACCTTATTCTCCAAATCAGTCATCAAAGCTATATTACCACTCAGGTGATTGCTACACCCTGAGTCAATGTAGAAGACTCTTTGGTCTTCATTTTGCCTTTCACAAGTTGCATTCATAATCAAGGTTGAATCCTCCTTCTGATCTGAAGCATAATTGTAGTAGGTATTGTTGTAGGATTGACTTTGGAAACCTTTACCTGCATTTCTTCCAAAGTAATCTCTACTATCTCTACCTCTGAAATTACCTCTTTGATTTCTACCACCTCTTCCTCTTGAATTAAAGTTCTGACTATATCCTCCATTATTCTGATTATTATGCCAACAATCATGAGCTAAATGATTTGTCTTACCACAAATGCAACAAGATTTGGCTCCATCTTTATTTCTTCTGCCTCTTCCTCTACCTTTGCCACCTCCTCTTCCTCTTAGGAAGTTGGCTTGGCTAGTTGTACCTTCTTCTTCATTTAATTGTTGCTTGCCTTTGCTATTCTTCTTCTTGTCTTTTAAATACATTGCTTGACCCGTACTCTTATCAACATCACCTTTGACATCCTGCTCAAAATTTACCATATGTCCTAGCAACTGATTTGTGGAATAGATATGTTAGCGATCATGAGGAAATAGCAGACCATCTAGTTTTGAAACAAATTACTGCATAAATTTCCTCATTTTAAGACATGCTCTCGCCATTGCCTCAGGGATATTTTTTCATTCAAAACTTAAGGAAATGAAGGGTTAACCTGTTCAACACCACGCTTCTACAGAGAAGAGAAAAAAGATACAGAGAAACTTTCGATATATTATATTGAATGTAAGTTAAGAGATTAGGGAGCATTGTGTGTGGGAATGAAAATCAAGTACTCACGTTGCCAATGTACCTAAAGGTAGCTTCTCACACCTTCTAGTTTCACAGATACAATAGATAGGCTATTCCTTGGGTAGAAAGGTAGGTTTCTGATAAGATGGTAGGATAGTCTTCAGGTAGATAGGATATCACCACAATGATAAAGCATTTAGGATACCCTTCTGGTAGGATGGATGCAATGTATGAAGAGAGACTCGTATAGGACCCCAATATAAAAGTATGCTAGCATCAATGCTCCAAAGCTCACTCTTCTGATGTCTCCTATGACTTTTGCACAAATCTTGTAGACCCCAAATCAGGAGGCAAAAAATGACCACAGTCTTCGTTGGCACGATTGCTAAGGTATTCCTTTGGGAGAACATGCTGGCAGGATGTCCATGTACCACAATAGCCACCCCTTCTATTGAAGGTCCCACAGCTTCGCAACCCTCCTTGGTCCTTAAACCATCAGTAGTTCCCCAACAACACACCCTGGCGCTGTCCCTACTTGTTCAGCGTTAGAAGCACTTGCTTTGGATAGCGAAACTCATTTCCCTTCTCTAATTTTTCAAAGAAAGTTACCCTCACCTAGTAACTCTGCTTTCTCCCCTGTATATCTCATTCCTCTATGCACATAAGAGCCACGATTGCACCTCTTCTACACTACGCGAATCCCAACCCTTCATATGCATGTGACGAGGACTTCTTCGTGTCCACAAACTACAACTTTGACTTTCCCTATCTTTTCCTTTTGTGAGCTTACACGACACTTTGTATTCTTGAAACTAAGAGTTGTTCGATCTATCTCCTTGAGCGACTTTTGTCTTCTCCCAATGCTACGATGTGTTCACCTTCACATGCACACCAGTATCTAGCATATGCCTCACAGTCTCGTTCTCACTCGGCTTTTCCTCTTTGCATATCAAGGTATGGATATCTCTATATATACCAGCTATCTATATAATTTTTGTTTGCCTTCCTTATGCCTTCTTGCAATTGGTGAAAATCTTTTTGAATGAGCTCCTTCAAGTCCTTCCACCTTGAACTTTCATACTATACCATCATTATTCATTCTTCCTCCATGATATGAGCTTTTGCATGGGCAAGATGTGAAAATATCTATCAAAATAGGCACATTTGACTAAAAAGATGACGCAGATGGAAAAAGACTACTTGCAATGAGAGGGTCGAGGGGCAGTAGTTAAGGTGATGGACATTGACAGGTGTAGTGGAATCAATTAGGAACCATCAAGGATCAGAATATAAATTGAATGTTCATGGAAGGATCACACACACACACATATACATACATACATACATACATACACACACACACACACACACACACATATATATATATATATATATATATATATATATATATATATATATATATAGAGAGAGAGAGAGAGAGAGATATATATATATATATATATATATATATATATATATATATATATATATATATATATATATATATATATATATATCTATATATATATATATATATATATATATATATATATATATATATATATATATATATATATATATATATATATATATATATATGTGTGTGTGTGTGTGTGTGTGTGTGTGTGCATGTGTATATGTGTGTATACTAAATATAATTATGTGTACATGTGATTGTATCTATATATGTATGTGCATAGAAATGTGTGTATGCATGTGTGTGTGCGATGTGTATGTATGTATGTGGATGTATCTCTCGCTCTCTCTTTCTCTCCCATTATACCTCTATCTTTCTAGCTTGATTCCAACAATTTATTTCATGGGTCGCAAAGAACAATAGGAGGCCCATGAACTAAAAGTTCCATCAATCAACACATGATTTGAAAGAACTTTTCTTTGGTTGTATCCCCGTATAAAAGGGATCACACTGCAAAGAAATTCTTTTAATGGCCTCCATCTTGAAAGGGCCTTTGATTTAGTCCCATGCTTTGTAAGATGTGAGGGACAATATTGAAATCAATCACCTTTTAATGTTCAACTCGATAATGATTACAATTCAAATGGTAAGGCAAAGGCAAAATGGCATGGAAACTGTAAAGTAAAGGCAAACGGTAAGGCTAATTGAATTTACATTGCAAATGGTGAACACAGAAGTTCATAGATATTAGTCACTTTTTAATGTTCAACTCGATAATGTTTACAATGCAAGTGGTAAGGCAAAGGCAAAATGCCCATATGGAAGTTAATTGAATTTAGATTGCAAATGGTAAACAAAAAAGTTTAGAGATATTATTTGGGGATTTATAGAAACAATGAATACGCTTCACAAGCTGAAGTATGCAACTCTCTCTAGAAAAATGGGAGAAACTTAATGAAAAGGAGATGGATAAAATGTGCATTCACACACACACACACATACATACATACATACATATATATATATATATATATATATATATATATATATATATATATATATATATATATATATATATATATATATATATATATATATATATATATATATATATGCATATACATATACATATACACACACATATATATATATATATATATATATATATATATATATATATATATATATATATATATATATATATATATATATATATATATATGTATATATATATGTATATGTATATGTATATGTGTGTGTGTGTGCGTGTAGACAGAGACACATACATATATACACACACATACATATATGCGCATTTGGAGTGATCTACATGATTAGTTTCTCCAATCGGGTACATGTTTGATCTTATATAGAATAGAAGTGTATGCTGAATAAAGTGGGCTTTCAAGGACAACCAGAAAGAGCCAAGTGACACCGAACTTGAAGTGGCAAAGCTATTGATCATTGTAGATTGAAATAAGTGTAAGCAAGCGGGTCTTTGTGAAGTGACCCGAAATGGACATCAAGCCACAATGCGTTGGTATTTTGGTCATCTGTGCTAACAAAGGGCTCTTGATTTGGTCCAAATTTGGTCATCCGTACTAATAAAGGGCTCTTGATTCGGTAATCTGTACTAATAAAGGGCTACTGGAAAACGTTGTACTAACAAATGGCCAATTCCTGGATAGAGACAAGGCCCTTAATGCTTAAATGATTCTCTTCTTCATTCAAATCGATGATACTTTCAGTCTAAGTGCTGGGCAAAAGAAGAAGTTGGTCAAATCAGCAGTCATAGTACAGAGGTAGGGCGAAGGTAGATTCGTATTGCACATGGAGAACCCAACTGTCAAGAGTTATTACTCTTGGCTTTATAGAATACTGTGAATATAGTGCTTAAAAATGTTTGTGGAAATCGCCAATCTTTCCCCGGAAGAATGGGAAGAAATCAATGAGAGAGAAAGAAAAAATCGGAAAATATGATTACGTAGCAGCAAGGTAATGTGTTATATGTTGTGTGTGTATGTGTCTATGTGTGTGTGTATATATATATTGTGCAAATAAATAACAGTTATAGTAGAGAGATAGGACATATATAGAACTCCCTTATAGAATCGCTCAAAATTTGTATTGCACATGGCGAATCCAGCTGTTAAGAGTTATGACTCCTGGCTTTACAGAAAACAGCAAAGAATGTGCGTAAGAATGGTTATGGATATCACCAAACTTTCCCCGGAAGAATGTGAAGAAATTGATGAAAGAGAAACAAAGAATCTGAAAATATAGTTTATTTTCTCTAGTCGTGTGCGTATTTGAACTTAGAGGAAATATAGGCGCATGCTAAATGAAGTGGGTCTATCAGGACAACTGAAAAGAGCCAGATGACATCAGCCGTGCAATGGCAACGTTGTTAGTCATAGTCGTTTGCAGGAGAGGTATCGCTGTCCTCCCCACCTAACTGAAAGGAATGTTTCAAGCTTTAACTGATGGCAGGTCATAAGGGTGGTCGATATCAGGTAATGAAGATGGTTAAGATAAATATCGAAAGAGAATGAAGATCTTTCAATAGGTATCTCAACAACACAAACGTGTTCTATGGTTCATCAGATGTTCCTGCGAAGTGCGGAGTGCGATGTAATAGTAATAGTTAATGGCGGCAAATTATGTATTACCTTTAATTTGAGAAAAATTACAGGCCGTTATCAGACCGATTTATACGAAAGAATATCATGGCGTTGATTCATCAGACGTTGGGGTAAAGCAATAATCAATGACGATTGTGCAAACAGGTAATCACTCCGCGCGTATCCAAATGTATGGGTGTGTCTCTTAGATTCATTCTATGTATTAAAAAAAAAAAAAAAAAAGAGGAATCAATGGCGATTAGTACTAGTTCTGTTGAAATAGAAAATAATAAAAATTTGTTATCGGACCGAATCCGCAAGTAAGAATATGTTGCCGCAAAGCGCGGAGTGTGACGTGATAGTAAGAATCAATCGCGATTAATACTTATTTCCTTGAAATCAAGAACAGTTACAGATTTCTTTTTTTAGTGTTATTATGCTGGAACATATTAATCTAAAACATCCGAACCAAAGACGATGCGCCTGACATGAACGGACACATCAATTTCTATATATGTAATGCTATGATTTATCTGATGTCGCCGCAAAGCTTTAAGTGTGCTATAATGGCAGTATTACTAATATTCAATGGCGACTAATACGAGTTATCTTGAGATAAAGTGTAGTTATAGGTTGTAATCAGGACGAAATTATGCTTCTTTCATCAGATGTGGATTATAATACTTATCACCTTGAAATTATAAGCAGTTACAGGTTTTGATCAGATAGAATCCATAAGTGAATATATTATGGCGCCTTTATTCGTCAAGCTGAACTTTTAATTATTTGAGGCACTCTTTGAGAAACGGGTCCAATTGATGAGAGTAACATGGCCGATAATCTATGTCATCGTCTACAGTGATGCGGGCTGCGTGCAGAATATGAACCTTTTGACGTGAAAAGAGATTCGCTTTGAAGTTGATGGTAGCAACGTTTTCGAATAGCTAAAGCGACTTCATGTGGTTTGCTTTCTTGAAAAATTAAAGAGTTCGCAGTAAACGAATTCCGCGATATATTAGATCTGCATACAGACAGAAAAAAGTCCAACTACAAAATGGCGAGCGATTAAAAGAAATCACAAATAAAAGAGAAATGAGAAAACTGTCAGTGTTACATAGTTCATATCAAAGCACAGTTGAACACAGTCGTAGTATCTTGATGGACGGATTCTCCATCTTTTAGGACAATACATTTACCAACACTCTAGCGTACAGTAACGCCACGCCACGCCATGGGGAGTCACATGACAGCAGACAACGACCAAACAATGGTTATTATCGTATGAACTACTGATTCTTGTATTTGACTGTTAAAGCTATGGAAAAGCATGATCGGACTTCGACTGTACTCTACAGAACTAGTATATAACTACATTAATTTTAAGCCAGCGGTCAGAGAAAATCCACGGAATTGGATGAACATACCTCGATCATGTTAACCAAGCTGTTGAACAACTTGTTTATCTTTCTCTTTCATGATGCGTAGAATTTCGAAGTTACTGCTTACACTCGGACTCAAGTGAAGTGAAGCCATCAAGCACATGAACTTCTTCTGATTATCAACTTCGCTTCATATTGTTGTGCATCTCTTAAAATTTCTGCAATAGTGATTGCTCTCTTGAACGCACATGTAGGGACATACGCAGAAACGATAGATTTACTACCATCATCACAAGCATCACTACTGCTAAACACGTACATAAAAGCTTGTAGAGGATGCTTACTCCGGCCATCTTGTATTCTGTGCGAGGCATAGAGCTTGCATGCGAAACTAGTGATGAATGACTAGTTTTAAAAAGGCACAGCGTGTGGTTATCGATCCTCATCCCTTCTATGCCAGGAACTGCTAGCATGTGCTCTGAAAGCGCGTTAGCAACTGTGGAACAACACGTCCTTTCGCAGGATGCGTCTTCCACGAAGCTTTGCTTTGTCCCCTTCTCCTGGGAGGAGAAACCTGGGGTGCCGAAAACGCAAGCAAAAGAACTTGGAGATGAGCAGCCGCAAAAGGTCGACTGCACCTTCCACAGCTCTTCCGAGACAGTTTGCAACGCTCATCTCAATCTCATGGAGCAGCGTCACTTGCCGACGCATCCACCTCCTGTCCTTCCAAAGCCGCCTCGATTGCAATGCGAAAACACTGTCATCTTTACCAAGCCCAGCCCAAATGACGTCCCTGCTAGCCTCCGGCAGCACCAGCATCAGCTTCAATTAGTCAGGAAGCAAAGCTTCGACCAGCTTATCTACCGCGCCCAGTACAGGGGGAGAACGCTGGAAAGGAAATACAGTCATGGAAGTCTGATGCATCAGATACAACGGGAATATGGGACGGGCTCTACAAAAGCCAAGGATGATCCATTCTTTGTGGCAGTTCAAGTTTGCAGGAAACAGCCCATTGAGTCACATTACCACGAAAAAGCAGCCTTGATGAAGGACTATTCAGAACAAGGGGTTGCGCGAGGCCATATCCGTCATGGTTCGCTAGAAACGCAACGTGACTCTAAACATCCTACCATTCGCCAGCTCTTCGTGCGGCAATTGGAGGAGGAGCAGGAGGAGCTGTTCCTCAGAAAAGCGGAGCGTCAAGCCCTCCATCAAAGACGACCCTTGTCTGAGAAAAAACATCAGAGGGGCGCTCCAACTTTCATAGCCAGGTGTTTGGGCTGCTAAAGTCCGTGATAACTTTCTTATTATGTGTATATTTAAGTCTGAACTTCCATCATTTCTCAGATTAATGATACAGAAAAACATGAATGTAACTTTTAAAATCCAACTTTTCCTCAATCCATAAAATAAATATTTACAGATCTATTCTCTGGCAGTGTGGCAAAGTTGGAAAACCGGAAAATAATCCAGAGAACAATGCGTAGTCATATTGACTAATAGTATAGTGGTATATGTATCAGCTACCTTAAGATTCAGTACCGTCGTCTATCGTGCATGATCTCAAGGTACTTATATCATAATGAACAAAGAACAATACAGAGTTTTGGTGGCCTTCATCTCTCTCGTGTCTGTACGTCATTTGAAGAAAAACTGTAATATTTGCTTTAACTCGTTTATAACTCATGGATAATCATATCTCTCATCAGAGTAACTCGATGCGCTGATCGTCAATTTTAATCGTTGCGTTTTGCTGCCGGATGTCCTAACTGTGACACATCTATCTCCCATGGATCAACCATGCCAATCGGGAGGTTGCTCTTTACACGTAATTTGGTCAAATTCACCAAATTCTGATTTAAAAATCTATGCCGATGGCACGATCACCGATTTGAGGAATGGCGTTATTTCATCTTTATCAGCGAGTCGAGCGTCCCCTGCTCGGGGAATCATTGACAGGAGAAAAACTCAAGTAAGGTATTGCTTTAAGGATGCTGCGTTCAACTATTGCAGAAGATTGTCACTGTGTTCGGCGGCGCTGTGTGGCCTACTCCTCTGCGGGGAGGGGCAAAGGTTTGACTCTGCTGAGGCGAAAGGCGCCCCCGAGTCCTCCGCGCTTTCGGTTGAGAATCGAGCGGGCCTGTTGTAAACTGTAACGCACTCAGGCAGTTTCATATGGAGCCTTTGGGTACCCATTGTATCGACTCTGGTTTTCGGACACTCCAGTGTATGCCGCTTCGGGGCCTGTTGATTGTCTCTAACCCCTTCCTTGTGGGATACGGATCTTCCGAGCCTGTTGATTGCATGTAGCCCTTCATTGTCGGGTGGGATAAGCGGGCTTCCATGGCTACTAACTCCACTTTCACTTGTACTTTCAAATTAATTAACCAAAATACTTTCACTTCTACTTTCAAATTAATTAAGCAAAATACAAAGACATTAGGTTCCAGGTCAAACTACCTTAAAAAAAAATGTTGTAAAAAGGGTAATTTATGTGCTATTAAAAAATATGTTCTATCCAAAATGGTTAAATGCTGTAAGACTTTTTGGCCACACTCTATGAGACGTTTTGGTACCTAGGCTTTAACGTATATATTCTTAGTAAACTTGAACGCATTTCCATTTAAAATACTTAAGTACATGAAACTTATTTTTACGCTTACAAGTATACTCTCTTTGGGATGAATGGTCAAGTCCACACTTTTCATAATGAAATCCTCTTTAATTTATTCTCTTTAAGGCAGATGGCCAAGGTTCAAGTCCCACTCGGGGCTGGATGCTTCAGAGTTCCCCAAGATAGGTGCCTCTACCTTACGAGGTCGGGTATGTGTGTCTTTCCAATTCATTGTACTCACAAGAAAAAAGTAAGGCTTTATGCCTTAATATGACAAAGGAGAGGCTTATCCTTTGTGGAGTGGTAGATGGGGAGGTAGCCCTTGCATTGTGCTAGTAGGTGAGAAAAACGGGAGGGATCAATTGAGATTTTTTAGTTGGTATTCAAGATAAATACTACTACTTCTTGCTAGTTTTGGCAACCAAGACAACAGAGAGAACTTCCTTGAGGGAGGGAAGAGAGTCCACACCTAGAGGGCAATGCCCATGTAAAGTAATATAGGACAAAGGCCACTGCAACTAGCAAGAGGACTCACAAAGAGCTCCCCCTTCTCTCATCCTCCTCTACCTTGTTGGAAGAAAGGAATCTAGCATTCTTTTATTACCCCTCCATGAAATTTTACTAGGATTACAAAGCTACTAAGCACTTGAATCTAAGGCTTTTCCATCTTCTCCAAACTCCTTCCTCACAAACACACTCTCCCCAAGATTGCTTTGACAACCATCAAGAAGAAAGAAAGGGAGAAGAAAGTTTTGCCTCTCTAAAGATATTATCTTTGCATAATAAATTTGATTCTTTTCTTTGTAAGCACGTATTGGATATGCTCAGTGTTTGCATGCCTAAAGTCTAAAGGTTAGATCTCTCAAGTCACTTTGATGCCATCTCAAGGTTGCCCATCCTTTATTTTATTTTAATTGGGGTCTTTCCAATACATCACACCTTGTGATGTTCATATCTTCTCGCTCAATCAAGTGTTTGAATGATCTTTAGATTTTTTTTGAGCCATTTTTCAAATTTATCCAAAGCTATAATGCTGAATTACAATGGAACCAAAATTTTACCTTTCTTTAAAGGAAATACATGCTTATATCCTCTTTTGGACTATCATTTAGAGATCGTTTGGTGATCATTTGAGGTCCAAATGATGCGATTATTCCTTGAGATAATTTTTCTTTTTTTTGGTGTGATCTCGTTTTCAACAATCTATTATCTCATCCTTTCATGACTATCTTTCCAAGTTCTATTTCTCATCTTGCCAATGCTTTCTGATTCACTAAGTTGATATTTATTTTCTTGCTCTATGTCTAGAGTCTTTTCTTACCTCTATAGGGACAGCATTAGCCACACTTCCATGTGGTTCTACTACCAAACCAATTACATTAATTGGAGTAATTTTTGTATTCTTAGTTCAATCTCAAAGGAGATGTTCATTTCCACAATTAGGACGAAACCTTAAATCACTATAAATTGCATGCTCTTGTGGTGAATGTGGACATTCATGAATCAAGTGATCTTCTTGACATTTATAACATGGTCCTATATGTCCTTTAGGCCTATATTGTCTCAATTGAGGTCTAGGTCTCCGTTTCATGTACATTCCTTGCATATAATGAGACTCCCAATTAGGTTCCACCCATGGTGCCTCATATTGATAAGCCTCATTATGTTCATGTGATTTAGTGTAATAAACCAATGGTCTATCTCCATGCTTTGAGTCAAAAAAATTGAGCATCAAGATCACTTTTTGAGATCAATGGGGATGTTGACACTAATTCCCTAATTAAGTTATCTTCTACCCTTGCACAATTGACTGATATTACATTAAATGGGGGTAGTGATTGGTGTCCTAGCATTGGTTTTGGTCTACGTTGTTCCTAATATTGTGGTTGGTAGTGTTGTGGCCTATAGTATGGTTGTTGGTGATATGTAATTTGATTCCTATATGGATGTGGGTATGGCTGCTAGTTGTTTTTCCTAAATTCCAGTTTGTTGTAGGAACAATCATGAACCAAATCGTTCATTTATTTCCTTTCTATTGTGCAGTGGTGGGCATTTAAGTTCCTTATGTTCTAGGTTTAGATGGGACACACGTTGGCCATGTGATCACCTCCACTAGTGTGGCAACACTTCATTGTGATCATTCTCTGAGCTTGTCTATTATGGACTCCTAACTTTTGAGCTACTTGTTCAGCCAGTTAATCTATTGACATCATGGGTTTGGATGTGATACTAGTGGATCAATTTCAATCCTTCTATATTTTAGAGAGTTCTAGTTTGTTACCCAAGTTATCCTCAATATAAAAATTCCTAAGGATTTCTCTAAAGTATGGGGCTCCTTCAAATAGACAATATATGACCTTAAGTTTCCAATCAATAGACCATTTAAGAACAAGGAAACATGTTTAGCCTGAACAGTTAATTAAGGGATGGGGCATTTCTCAATGTACTACTTGAACCTATGCCCTGCTAACCCAACAATTATCTCTTTGATCTTGTGTGTGTGTGTGTGTAATGTTTGGAATGTGTGTGTAATGTTTGGAATGTGTGTGTAGGACTATTGTCTACCCCTCCCCACTAATTTTGAGCTATTGTAGTGTGTGTATGAGCTTGTAGGAGTTGTGGCGTGAGTGTGGGTGCTTCCCATCATTCACTATTTTGGTCATAACTTGAAGTAGGGTTGTCAAAATCAAGTGGAAGCACTTTCAATAGATGCGTCTCGTCAAGAGCTTCGAAATGAGTACCTATTGACTATATTGGGAGCTTGGAACTGGGAGAAATCCTTGATTTACTGAAAACTATTGTAAGAGGTATCGCGGCAGACACTTTCAGTCTTTCAATGAGTTTGAGAGGTGGATTAGTCTTTTCTCATGCATAGCAACAAAGCCATTTCCATTATGTGTGCACA
This sequence comes from Ceratopteris richardii, assembly GCA_020310875.1. NCBI lineage: Eukaryota > Viridiplantae > Streptophyta > Polypodiopsida > Polypodiales > Pteridaceae > Ceratopteris > Ceratopteris richardii. The sequence continues at coordinate 157,220,843 of CM035416.1, read as the reverse complement.
TGTCCTCATACACTTGGTTGGGTCGTTCGATCGGATTGACATTTAAATGTGTGTTAATTTCCCACTATACGCACTTGTGTTGCAAATGAGGTTCAGTCTCTTTGGCAAAAGTCCTTGAGTCTTCTAAACTTAAGTACACACGTTTTTGGCACCGTTGCCGGGGAACACTCAGCCAAGGTGCCTTCGTGATGGTTATAGATCGAGTGTGATGGAATCGTACTTGTAGAAGTGAACTCGTTCCGTGGCAAGTACTCTATGACTTCAACACTTGTTACTTCACATCCCAGAGGTGTGTGTAATGAGTTTTTAGGTTTAGGGTTAGTAGGAGGACAGAGAAGGAGGAGTTAGGGTTAGGTCAGAAGGAGAGGAGAGGAGAAGAGAAGTGAAGTAGGAGTAGGCCAAAATCATCAAAAAAGCCCAAAAAATTTGCCGAAATTAGTAATGTTCAGTTTTTGTCACAAAAGGTATAAAAACCAAAAAAATTTGACTCATTTGATACTTTCCTGCATTCTGGTATCGTGTGCAAGCAGCGACTAGTATCATGAGTGTGGTATCACGCGCTACAGGCTGACAAGGCTAGATATTGAGCTCACTTTGCAATCAGGACACCACAAAGGTAAGTTTCAACAAGAATTCCTAGTTAAAAACACACTAAAAGTGCACCAACACGTGATTAACTGCGCATTCGGTATCGCGGGGGGGAAACAAGTTGTTTTTTGAACTTCATTGAAAGAGAGAGTAGGCTAGGAGTGAAGAGGGATGAGAGAAGGGCAAGGGGGTGCAAAAGTTTTTGATTTTTGAGGTATTTTGGCTTGAGTATCGCGATCGGTTGAGTTTTTGGTATCGCGATACCAAAAATTCCCTAGTATCGCGATACTCGCCGAAGTATCGTATCGTCGGATACCAGTCTTGGTATCGCGATACCACTTTGGTATCGTGTCGCCAAGTTGGTATCGTGATCACACTTTATCCCAGTGGTATCGTGTCGTTACCTATTGTGGTATCATATCGTTACCTACTGTGGTATCGTATCGTCCACCTGCCAGTGTCGCATCGCGATACCCTTTTCAGTATCGTATCGCCTTGATTCTCAGATATCGTATCGCGAGGACCTTAGTATCGTATCACTCCTGCTCCAGGTATCGTATCATCAATCCATGAAGTATCGTATCACCCACTTTCTAGTGTAGTATCGCGATATCATACTAGTATCGTATCGTGCAAGTTGGTGGTATCATATCGCCACTTGTCTTGGTATTGTATGGTCTCATTGTCTGGAGTCATATCGCGATACCAAGTTGGTATCGTATCGGTTTACATTCTAGTATTGTATTGGTGGAGTGCCTGGTATCGTCTGGTAGTTTGATATCGTATCGAGAGAATCCAAGGTATCGTATCGTCTTATGAAGGTATCGTATCGTCAGCATAGCTCGTATCGTATCGCGACCAACAGTAGTATTGTATCGTCTACACTACAAGTATCATATCGTGTAGATTTCAGGTATCGTATCATGGCCAGCTCGGTATCGCCCAGTGCAGTATCGCCTGGAAGTGATATCATCCAGAGTGGTTGAAGCATTTTGTCAGGCAACTTGAGGCATTGGGAGAGCCACTCAAGGAGAGTCTCTGAGACTTAGAGAGTTTGAGGAGGGTGAATGAACTTGAGGTCAGGGAGAGTGCTAAGTAGCCGAAGAAGTGTCATATCTTCTGTGGGAAGTGCTGCCCAGGTTAGTCACCACTCTGTCTATTCAGATACCTCCAGTGACTCAGCGGAGGAAATACCCATGCCTCCGGAAGACATGCAGGGTCCAACTCCAAGTAGAAATTTCATGACTGCTGTAGAGGGAGATTAGCGCACTTCCTTGCAATATGTGTCTACCAATGCCCAGGAGATCCCCATCTACCTGGATGGCTTAAACAGATCTGTGGCTAGGATGGTAACTTCCATGGATGCCACGATCGTGCCCAGACCAGCTGTTAAGTATGATGGAGGAGCATACATAGACAAGATTGGTCACATCTACATGGTGATTGAATTTCATGAGATGATCAATGAAAGGGGAGAGTTAGTGGAACCAGAAAACTAAGGAAGAACAGCTGGTGACTACCCCTAGAGGCAGATCCCAAGTAACACAAGTCTTGAGAGGAGACTTGATACCTCAAGACGATTACCTATTGGAAGTCTATATGATCCATGGATCAGATTTATTGCTTCAAACAGACTTACCGGCTCTAGGGAGAGAAGAAAGCCCCATGACATTTTATGAGCTGAAGGATCCAGAAGATGAAACTAGACTCACATACTTGGACAAAAATCAGAGGAGATATTGGCCAGTTAGTGCCTTAGACAGGGCTTGATTGAGATACATGGGTGTGCCTGTATTCCCTCAGAGAGATCAGGCAACTACTTCGCAGAACCCCTTTGGAAATTAACAAGAGAAAGAACACACCACGTCAGGACAAACCAGCCAACGAAGTGTGCCACACCATACCCATGTACAATTTGCGACTCTAGGAGTGCAAACACACAATCAGGCCCCCGCAGGGGTAGGTAATCAGTATCAACCACCAGTAAGACCACGACCACCAATAGGAGGGCAGCCGGGAATGCCCCCAGTTAGACCAGCAGTTCCTGTCTTCCCTGTAATGACTAGACCGCCAGAACCAATGAGAAGACTGAGACCTATCCAAGTGGCCAAGTGTGTAAGAAATCATTATGATGGATTGGGAGAACCCTACGATCACATTGCTGAATTTAAACAAGTTCTAAGGGCAGAGCAAGTAGACGACTTCTTTGTGCAGTATGAGTCTTTTGGACTCACCCTCACAGGAACGGCTCTAACTTGGTTCTAGCCGTTAGATCCTAATCAATTTGGAAACATGGAGCATTTCTTTCAAGAATTTATTGGGGAATTCACGAAGAGAGGGATTAAACACAATTCTGTGTCTTTAATCCATAGTTTTAAACAGAACCCTAATGAAACAGTGAAAACAGCAGCCAGGAGATTCAATCAGTATGTGGATAGATGCCCGGTTGCAGAGAGATCCACTCAACAAAAAATGATTTCATTATTTTTGGATGGACTCACAAACGGAACCCTAAGAACGCTAGTGTACGTGAAGAGGCTACAAACTCTGAGTGAATGCCTGCAAGAATGCATTGATCTGGAAGATAACCTAGCTGCGGACCTCAAGAGTACACCCAGACCCACTAAATCAGAAGGCTCGCGAAGTACCATTACTTCCAACTCCAGTAATATGGAAGAATTAGCGGAACTATTAGCAAAAAAACTAGGAGTCCAGGGACAAAGAACTTACCAACACCCAGCACAAAGAGTGCCTATACTACGAAGATGTAGTCTATGTGGAGGAGATCACCCCACACACATGTGTGTGCGAGGAGGGATTGGTGCACATCAAACATACCCATACAACAGACAACACCAACCAGGACTCACTGCTTTGTACTACCACATAGAACAAAAGTACACTAATCACACCACTGAAAATTGTCCATTCAATAGAGAGGCACAACCATTCCAACCACCACAGTATCGACCATATGGATATCCACCTAGAGAGCAAGACTGAGAGATGCCCATATATAATCCCTATCCAACACCAGTAGGAATACCAAGACCATATGAACAGGCATCGTATCCACCACCACAACCAGTGTTAGGACCACAACTGTCACAACCTCAACAGGTAGTACCTGTGAAGTATGCCCAGCCAGAAGAAAATTTGGAGACAGCCATAGTGCCAACATCATCGACAAACAATGTGGAATCAGTGAACACTGGATATGAGCTGCCACCAGGAGATTACTACCCATATGAAGCCAATATGTTAGATTACGAACCAACCTATGATTCGGCTTATTATGGATATGAAAACTATGACCAAAGCTATGGCATTGAGGTCGCAACTCTAATGTATACCGCTCCTAAAGCACAACCACCCATGAGACCACCCATTAGACCACCTGTACCAAGAGGACCTTGCTATAGATGCGGAGGAGACCATTTTATTAGAGAGTGCCCTCGACCTTACAATCCACCAAAACCTAGGACTTGGGAAGGATATTGCAACGATTGCGGAAAGGAACATCTTTTCAGGGACTGTCCTAAGAATCCAACCAAAGTCCAAGATACTGCACCAATCAATGTAATTGAAGTAATAGAAGGATCTGGAAGTGATAAGGAATATACTGTGCCATTGAAAGCCATTACAAGAGCTCAGACAAGGAAACAAAAAGGGAAACACCCAGAATAGGAACAAGAGAGTGATAAAACGGGAAGCCCTAAAGTTTAGGTGGTTGAAGATTCTGAGGATCCACGCGAGAGTACCTAGAACACCAAGGTACAAAAATGGAAGGAAAGAAGAGAAAAACTCAAAGATAAATGGGCGAAAAATGAGCGTCAAAAAAATAAAAAACAAATCCGAAACAAAAGGGAACATAAAGAACAAAGGATCCGGGAGGAGATTCCGGTGTCACCACTTATCCAAGAGAAAGAGAAACCAGGATCAATTCTAGCTGACCCAAAACCACACGACTTAGACATGTGGCTGAAAGCTTACCAAGCTAGAATTAAGATTGGGCCGAATGTAGAGCAACACGAAAAACTTTACCCACAAGGGGATCTGGAAAAAGAAAGACTAGCGATATGTAGGAAGCTTATAGAGGTGGCACAAGCAACCCTAGAAAAGACTATCCCAGCTCTGCCAAAGACAAGGATAACAGATGATCAATACGAAGACTGTGTCAAATCCAAAGGTAAAGGACTTAGAAGGAAGGATGACAAAGGTGAACAAATGAAAATTCAAGATGAACCTGTGTTAATAATACCGAACTTAGAGGCAGAATGGCCGAAGGAATTATGGAATAGAATCCAAGAAGAACAATGGAAGAAAAATGGAGTATCGAAGCCTCCTTTTGAGGAAATAGATGTGGAAGTGTATCAATCAAATACCAACTTGGAGGAAGTCTATGAGGAAGTATCAAGACTCGATAGAAATAGAGAGGAAACCTTGAGTGTTTCAACCTTACCTAATTACATAGGAGAATACGGAAAGGAGTCTATAATAATACGAGCCCCTACAGTACAGGGAAAAGGAAAAGGAAACTCAGAAAAAATTTCACACAATCTAACAGAACTCAAGAAAACAAAAATACAATGCAAATTGACTGTGGAAGAGTTACTTCAACTTAAGCCACAATTATGGAGACAATTAGCGAGCCAATTAGAATTAGGGCAAGAGAAGGAAGAAAAGGAAGGAAAGGGAAAAGAGAACACATCTAAAATACAAATCCCAGTTGATAAAGTGGGAGAGTTTAGTGAAGGAGACGAAGGTAATACGTGTCTACCTGTCACTTACAATGGGTACATGACCAAGGCTACACTAGACACACGAGCCGGAGTAGGTATTGCCACCAAGGAGATTTGGGAGAAATGGGGAAAACCTGCCTTACGACCCACACGCATGAAGCTCCAATTAGCAGATGGTCATGTGGAGAAACCCTTAGGAATATTGGAAAGAATCAACTTAACCACATGTGGAGTAGAATTTGAACACACATTAGCCATTTGTAAGTTCGAAAAAGCTAACAACTACGAAATGATATTAGGGCGACCCTTTATGAGACAAATGCGGGTAGTGTAGGACTGGGGAAGAGATTCATTGTACCTGCAACATCAAGGAACTACAACCAAGATAAACTTGCATACGTTTTCTTATCGAGATGTCCCTCCACTGCAGTGGAATCCCATACACAAAGAGGAAGATGACCTATCCATGCATAGTGCTGGATCGAGCGATCAATCTTGGATGCACGAGGATGCCCAATTATGGATGTGCAAAGAGGCCAAGAAGGAGGAGAGTAAAAAGGCACATGTGGCCGATAGGACATCGGATTCCTAACTACCGACCAGTAGAGGACCCAGGGTACATGCCTCAAATCTTTCCAGATGAGACCTTTGAACCGCATGGATGGATGGAAATTCTAGCAACCTTAGATGTGTGCGTGAATGAGGAAGTTTTGACAATGAACGAGTGCATAGATGAGGAAGGTTATGATGTAAATCTTTATATGGTTGTCCTTAAAGAAGTAGATGAAGGGGAAATCGTGGAGAAAGAATGGAAAGAGGAATATGAGAGTATAGAAATGGAGCTAGAATTCGATTCCGAAGAAAGCTACCTGGACACCATTTGAAACAAAGAGAAACAGGAACCTACCAAGATCTTAGCAATCGAAGCTACTCCCATGGTACAAAAGCAAGCAGAAGACATGAGTAAAATAGGACCTGATCTAGATTCGTTTGAAGTTCCTGAACATTTTAAAAGATATGAAATAGAAGAGAGAAAGATAGCCATTCAAATGCCTAAACGAGAGGCTAGAGATGGAGAAGCATATGACAACAAAGAACAAACAAAAAAAAATGTAGTAATAGTGGAAGACAGAGAAGAGCGATGCACTTACATAGGCAAAGATGTATCAGAGGAGGAGGAAGAAGAACTCATACAACTGATCCAAGAATATCGAGACGTGTTCGCATGAACTTATAAGGATCTTAAGGGTGTAGAACCCAATATTTGTTCTCATCGAATACCAATGACTGCAGATGCAAAACCATCGAAACAACACCCTTATACGTATAATGAGGTGTATGTAGCAAAAATTAAGGAAGAAATTGACAAGCTACTAGCTGCAGGATTCATATATGAGATAGAACACACCGAGTGGGTATCGCCTTTAGTAGTTGTGCCTAAGAAAAATGGAAAATTGAGGGTGTGCATTAACTTGAAAAAGGTCTTGCAGCCACCATACGTGATAGCTACCCATTACCCATCACAGACCATCTATTGGAAAGGGTAGCAGGAAAGGAAGTCTATAGCTTCTTAGATGGATTCTTCGGATACAAGCAAGTGGCTATTGCTACTGAGGATCGACATAAGACCGCCTTCGCGACCGAATGGGGAGTCTATGCTTTCAGAGTGATGCCTTTTGGACTCACTAATGCACCTGCTACATTCCAACGATCGATGTGTCATGTTTTCAAGGAATTCCTGAAAAAGAGCATGGAAGTGTATGTTGATGACCTATGTACATACTCGAATCAAATATGAGATCATATTCCTGAGTTGAGAAAAATATTTAATAAATGCCGCCATTATCGAGTCTGCCTAAACCCAGAAAAATGTGTCTTCATGGTGAGACAAGGAAAGATCCTAGGACACATAGTCTCCAGAAATGGAATATCCACGGATGAGGACAAGATCAAGGTCATCTTAGAGCTTCCTAGACCAAAGAATGCTAAAGAGGTACAAGCCTTTATGGGACATTGTGGATATTACTGTCGGTTTATTCACATGTATGCCATAATAGCCAAACCCCTGTATGGTCTCTTAACTCAATTCACTTGGACGGAAGAGTGCGAGAAAGCATTCAATGAATTAAAAAAGAGGCTTAGCACGGCCCCAATTCTGAAAATGCCCAATTGGAACAAGCCTTTTCATATTCATGTTGATGCTTCTAATTATGCAATCAGATGTATCTTAGCCCAACCGGCTGATGAAGGAAAGCTAGATCATCCAATTGCCTATGCAAGTAGACAACTAAATCAAGCTGAAAGGAATTATACAACAATCGAGCGAGAAGGATTAGGAATGGTCTACGCAGTTAAGAAATTTAGACACTATCTGTTAGCCAACAAATTCAAGTTCTTCATAGACCATCAAACCCTACTGTATTTAGTCAATAAACCTTGTAACACAGCAAGATTAGTCAGATGGTTCTTGCTATTAATGGAGTTTGACTTTGAAGTGGTAGTAAAAAAAGGAAATACGCATGTAAGAGCAGACCACCTTTCTAGGTTAACCCACAGAGTACCACCAAGGGGAGTAGCCGATGATCTGCCAGATACTTATTTGTTCAATCTGGAAGTTTGTCCGAAGTGGGCACAGAAATTAATTCCTATACTCACCCATGGCCCACAACACTCAATCAATAAGGATAGAAAAAAGGAAATTTTCCAATCAAGAAATTTGCACATTATTGCTGGGAGTGTGTACTATAAGGAACCCAATGGAGTATTGCTAAGATGTGTCGAGGAGGATGAACAAAAGAAACTAATTGAGCAAGCACATGTGAACAAATGGAGAACACACCAAGGGACTCATGGAACCATCCGGGAATTAAAAAGACTAGGAGTGTACTGGCCTGACATGCCCAAGGATGTCCATGACTACGTGAGTAATTGTGCAGAATGCCAGGAGACAACCCCTGAGGATCATATGTCCATACCTTTTTCAACCATAGCACCCAATTGGAGTAAAACATTGGTTAAATTCCTAAAGACCAGAGAGCATGAGGAAGGAATAAGTTTAACTAGAAGACGATCCCTAGAAGAAATGAGCAAGGATTACGTACTTGTGGGAAAACAATTGTTTAGGAGAGGAAAAGATAACCAATTACGATTATGGGTGCATGAAGGACTACCCATATTAGAGATGGCACATGCAAGTGCTGCGGGAGGTCATTTTTCAGTTGACAGAGTTGTCAAAATGATCCTCTTCGCCGGCTTGTGGTGGCCAACTCTACATATGGACGCGGAGACGTATGTACGAAGCTGTGAAACATGCAAAAGGGCTAAATACCCAATTCAGAGAGATGACATGCCATTAAGACCTATGGTGTGTGCGAGAGCATTTCCAAATGGGGTATCGACTTCATAGGACCCATCAACCCACCAGCCAAAGGATCACGTGCTGAGTACATCATAGTAGCCACAAACTATTTGACCAAATGGGTAGAAGCAAAAGCTACGAGAAACAACGATGCTCAAACCACTGCTAAATTCCTTTTTGAGAATATATTCACTCGTTTCGGATTACCAATTGAGATTGTGAGTGACCGAGGAACGCACTCCTTAATGAAGTAATAGAATCCCTGATGAATGAACTTTTAGTGATTCACAAAAAATCAGCCCCATACCATCCCCAAGCCAATGGTCAAGCGGAAAGTTCCAACAAGGTGTTATGTACTGTATTGACAAAGATTGTCAATAATGGGAGGTCTGATTGGGACAAACAATTGCATCATGCAATTTGGGCCTTCCGAGTAGCATACAAGACTGCCATTGGAACTACCCCATTCAATTTAATGTATGGGCAGAATGCAATTTTGCCAATTGATTTTTTAATCCCAACATTGAGAGTAGCCCAACAGTATGAATGGAACGGACATGAGTTATCCCAACAACTCGACCAAATCGAGAAGTTACAGGAAACTAGGTTACAAGCAATAGCAGGAATCTATGCAGCTAAAAGAAGACAAAAGGCATATTATGATGCACATATAAAAGACAAAGGACTTAAAGATGGAGACTTAGTCTTGGTGTACACCTTAAAGAAACATGCCAAGAAGTTGCAAAAATGCGGATATGGACCTCTGATCATCAATAGAATCTCTACTAGTGGAGCAGTTAATCTAGCCACTCTAGATGGAGACATCCTTCCTAACTACATAAGTGGATGCAGAGTCAAACGGTTCATGGAGCCATTGACGGATCAAATGCTAGCACGTTTAGTAGGTGCTCAAAATAGGAAGAAAGAGGAAGAACGGATTAGAGAGGAGGCCCGACAAGAAGCCCTAGAACGCATTAAGAAAAGGAAAGAATGGATAAGGCAACAAGATGAACGCTATCTCCAAGGAAAAGAGCCTATCCCTATGGCCAACTACCAAGTCCATGACTCTGACACAACGAAGTCGTACATGTCAGAGTCTTACCTGAAACTCGGGATCGGCAAGACAGAATACAAATTGAATAGATGCATTGATAGACTCAGGAGCAGGACTTAGTTGCATATGTAAGACGGTCATAAAAGATCTGCAAATGATTATGAGTCCCACAAAAGCCCAATTGAGAGGAATTGGAGGTCAAACTCTAGAATGCATTGGAACAACGATAGTGTCTCTCCACCTAGGAAATTCTTCCATGGAACAACGAGTATTAGTGTGCAGAGACGAGGATTTAATAGAGGATTTGATCCTAGGACAAGATTGGATCATTGAGAATGAAGTCAGTATCAACCTAGCTCAAGGATACATTTCAGCCAAGATAGGGCACAAGGAAATTTTTAGTCTATTAGGAGATAAGCCTTTATTCCATCCCACCACCATCGAGAGTTCAGGGAGATGCATGGAAAAGCTACCAAAACATGATCCCAGTCCAACCATTTCAGAAACCAAGCTAGAAGAAGTAGAAAATTCAAACCCTCAAATCTCCAAAGAAGAACGAAAATCACTCCATCCAGTTGAGGAGCAGTCAGACACTAAGGAAACTAACTCTCATGCTGCTTCTCACCCAGACAAAGGACCAGCAATATGGAATCCAACACTCAGATATTTACGTCAAAGAACGGCAAAATACCAATGGGTACGCAAAGATCAGGAGGAGAAAGAGTAGACGTCAGCATCAACTCATAAGGAGAAAATAGAAATGAAAAAGTCAGCTTCACCGAAGTCCAAACCAAAAGGACTCTTGCAAGTATGGCTCCCCAAGCCTTTGATTGAAGCTCAAAGAGCACGACATCAGATATGGATCCCCAAGAAGATAATACAGGCGGCCAAGCGGAAGATAAGCACTCAGAAGGAAGCATTACGTCGGAAAACGGCGAGTGACGAAGCCAAAACACAGTCATCCGAGAAACAGGAAAGGAAACACCTCTATCACCAGGAGGATAGAGGAAACAAAACAAACAAAGGAAGCCTGAGGAATCAAAGAAAGAAATCGACATATCCAAGCACCCATGAAATGGATTTGGAAACCCAAGCAACTGCAAGGGGTGGACCATCGGAACAATGGATACGCCAATTGCACTCATGAAGCAACGAATGCACCTAAAGTATGCATAGTAGGGCCACATTACAAGGCCACGCATTCGGCACAGGATGTACCTGATAGAATTAATGGTGCACATTCTCCAATGGAGATTAGATCATAGCTTCAACTCTCTTAGGAATGGACATACTATGTACATAAGTAAATGCTTCGGCTATACTAATGCTTGTTTTCTTTCAGGATAAGAAATAAAAGGATGTGGTAAGAGATCTCACTTATAGAACCATGGGAAACGGAGTGATGGAACGACAATAATCACTACAATGCACCACACAGCTTCATGCTTTCCTTTGAAGCTAATGCACTTTTCGTTACAAGTGCAGATGGCTTCTGAAGATTCTGAAGCAAGAGTACAAGAGGAAGTATTGGAATTTCCACTACAGAGTATCACCAAAGCAAAGGAACATTGCTTCAGAGAAGATCAACTGGCTGGGGAGTATTTCTTCCTGGCGACTATCAAAATCATGGATACAAATCATCAATTTCTAATTATGTCCCAAGATTTCCGCCTACTACATGGACTCCCATCTATCATCGACACCATGAAGAAAGCGGGCATACACAAATATTTTGAACTGCCAATCTATAAGCCCGACTTTCAAAGATGCACTCAAGTCATGAATACCTTACAGCCAGCACTGCATGATCCATTGGTGCCTGAGGCTAGAGTGATGGATAAAATAGGTGAATGGCTAGTCATCCAATTTACGCATGACTTGATTAAACAAGCCTTTGGATGGGAAAAGGATGGAACTACCATGGTAAAAGAAGAGAGCCGTGGCGCAAAGACCAGAACATTCACAGACATTAACAAGGTAGACATAGAAGAGGAAGTGAGGCTTGTTCACCAACACTTCTGCTTCCTGGATATGCATCGGTACATGGCCCCTCAAAAGATTATTGTTCAGCTGCTCTCACACGCCATTAAGCAGATTGGAAATCAAATTAATCTGACTCCTTACATCCAAGAAAGATTATTCGAAGCAAAAAAGCAATGGAATAATAAAAAGTTCCTCAATGGAAGTGTGGCTCTGACGATATTGATCTACCACGCCTTAGGTATTCGAGAGCACCTGCAAGAAATGTCATCATCAACTGCCATGGCGAAGTATGCCAAAGTTGCCACTGTTCCAAAAAAGAAACGAGGAGTCAAGATTGTGGAAGAGGCAGAAACTAGCTCTCAACCCAGAATGAGAGGCACAAAGAGACTCAGGGAAGTCAAGCAAGCAGAAGAGGAAGTTCCAACCACCAAAAGGACACATTTACTTTCGAAGACAACAATTGAAGAGCAAAAAACAATTACAGAGGAAGACTTAACTAGGGCCCTGGAAGAAACACACCAATATACAGGAGGACAAGTCAATTTACCTGTACAAGGGCATCATTATCAACAAACTCAACAAGAGATCGAGGCAAAACGGAAGCTCACCAAAGTCCATCGCTACCGAGAAATAGGGATGGACAATTCAAGCTCATCCTCGGATGCACATGAAGAACCCGACACCTCACTACTAAATGTGGATATTCAAAATGAGTCAAAGGATGATGGACAATGGGTAGAATTAAATGCCGTAAATTACAATGAAGAAGAAGACATCAAGATGGATAACAACTCTACCCACCAAGAGCTCAACACCGAAGGCATAGTTGCCAACAAAAAAGGTACGCATGTAATAAAAATTAATGAGACCTCCACTATTCATATCAAGGAGGCCACACCACCGCACGAAATATCCATAAAGATGCCAAAGAAAGAATCTCAAGACGAGACAGTCAAAGAAGACGAACCCTTCACACCGATAAGGGTTGTGGCAGAACCCTCCCTCATGGATGTCACATTTCAAGGGAGTGCCACAAAAGCTATTGATGTGGATAAAGAAGAAAACAAACCACAAGTACATCTACAAATTAGACAACCACACAACGAAACCATCCATGTGGAGCAGGGAAAAGATGTGCAAACCAGTGAAGCTCCAAGCATACCAAGGACTTGGTTGAATGTCGACATTGCCCAACTCAAGCCTGTCGTACAAGATATGATCCGAACCGCACTAGACACACAACAACTAATGCTTGAGGCCGATGAAGATTATGATCAAGCAATGCAGGACAAGCACGAGCTTCAAGAAAAGAGTAAGAATCTTTTAGCAGAATTGAACTTAGAAAGAGAGCACATCAAAAACAAAGAAAAGGAAGTCCAAGAAGCAAAAAAGCAGTGCAATGATTTAATGTCCAAAAACGAAAGATTAAGAGCACAACTGCAAGAATTACAAACAAAATATGCAGCTAGCAAGGTTAAGAAAGCATGAATGACTGCCAGGAGCAAAATACTGGAATCACAGATCAAGGTATACATGGAGGAAGCATAAAACCTAAGAAATCGAAATAAAGAGCTCATGACGGCCCTACTCAGTGATCAGCCAATAGACGTTCAAGAAAGACCAAAAAAAGATATCAAAGAATTGGAGACAAAGTTAGCTAAGTATGAAGATCAGCTCAAGAAGGAGCAACTCACCATTGCCGAATGGGAAAAGAGGTACATGGATGACACTGCAGCTCTCAGAACTAAATGGAAAAAAGCTGAGAATCGTTATCTCCTGCAATGTAAAGAAGACACGGATCACCTTGATATCGTTGCGAAAGAACTTCTTAAACACAAGGATATTATTGCACAGACTACTGAAGAAATAAAGCAGAAATATGAATTGATCAAACAACTTCAAGAACAATTGGTGCAGCAATCAATTGAGGGGACACCAGTAGTTCCAAAATCCGCAGAGGCTACTGTGGAGACTGAGGTACGTCCTCTCTCTCCTCCCTCATATCATTCACCGATAAGGAAGGCACAGGAGGTCCACATTGAACATAATCATCAGAACATTGCAGAACTGAATCGATCGGAAAGGGCACTACTAGTGTCCCAGCTTACGGCTGAATTTGAAGATCAAATCATTCAAGTAATGAAGGAAGCTAAGATAGAAAGCAAAAACTTGGACTAGATTTTGAAGCCTTTCAGTGTACCCTATGGCCTGCTTAAAGAACAAACAGGACATTATATAAAGACTACGACAAATAAAGATCCGGACCACAATCTCCACTTCAGCCAAGATATATTCAAGTATACCCAAGAAGAATTTGAGAAGGTTGATCCCATTTGGAGACGCAAAGTTTTGGAAAAGAATCCAACACTGCGGGTACAATGGGAAGCATCACCATATGTGCTTCAGGTAAACCCATCTTTTTGCCCAGTACCCCACAGATGCTCCTGGTCGCAATTTTGGGAAGGACAGCGCCAGGGAACCATCAATAATCAATGGCTGAATTACCCATTGTTACCTAGTCCGCCTCATAATTACCTACCAACAGAAGAGTATATGGTAAAAACAATGGAATTTTGGATTGCCAGATACGCTACGGTCCCGGACTTAGCAGTTAAAAATGACCAATAAAATTTTCAGTATGCTACTAACAGTAATCAAAGTTTTCCAGCACGCAAAATATACTTTTTTTGAATTTCATCGGCATTACGCAAGGGTCCGAAGCACTCATTTTTTATCTATCTACTATTCCAAGCCGCTTAACACTTATGGCATTGTTGGAACCTTGAAGTTATGAAGGACCCATGAAGCTATGAAGGCTATGGAGTACTTGGAGGCGTCCCTTGAAGCTAACGATACTTGGAGGATTCAAAGCCTTGTGTGGCGGTCTCCCAAATTTCCCATTTTTTCCTTTTGTATACAAGTTCTTCATAGGAACTCTCTCTTACTTCCTTTTGTGAGAAAACACATAAAACATCAACCTTATCCTTCTTTTTTGTAAAAGGCTTCTTTTTTAGTCCTTGCCTTATTTTAGAAATGAGAGCTCTCTTTTGGATACGTGCAAGAGCTCTCTCTCTCTAAGAAGATTCCCTTTTTTATTTTCCCAACTACCTATCATTTTTAGAATATCTTAGTTAATGAAGCCTTTGGCCACTTGTACTCAACAGATCCCTCCTCCTCTCTTATATAAGGAGGGGCTCATTTTGTAAAAGGGAGGTCCCTTGGCCATGGCCTTGGCCTCCATGCTAATGGAATGAAGGTTCATTTGGCTTCCACATTTCTCCTTGTGTGCTAGGCGTTGGTCCATGTGTGTGGGTTTGGCACTTGGGGTTGGCTTGTGTGTGAGCATTGCCCTCCCTTGCTCCTTTTGACGTTGGCCATGGTGCCATTGTTCATGGACGTGGGTGTGTGTGTGTGTGTTGCTTGCACTTCTTGCAACTCCTCTTGGAAGATCCCCTCACTTCCATGTGAGGCGGTTTGGGTTGGTTACTCCCCATACTTCAACAAAATTTGGCGCCATTGCCAGGGATGATCGACCTTCAACTGTTGGGTTTTTTCAAGCTTGCCGTGCCTACACTTGGTGGATGCACCTCATGCTTGGATTGAGTTGTGGATCCGTGTGGCCTTCGATTGGGCAAGGGTACCTCTCGTTTTGTTAATTTTTTGAGTAGATTAGTTCATTTCTTTGTTTGTTGCAAAAAAACATCCTCTAATCCTTCTCTCTCACATACACATACCTCCACGCACGCACTCACTCCTCTTCCATTTTTTAATTTTAACGCTTGTCGTTGGATTGGGGGATGGGTGAGTGTCCTGACTCCTGTGTGACTCCCTCCCTCATTCCATTTCCTTTATAAAAAAAAAGAATAAAATCTTGAGTATGGGAGTGAAAGAACCATTTTCCTTCCATTTGTGCTCTCTACGTGTGACACTAGGAATTGAATGCTAGCCTAGGATTCTCTTTGCATTCTTTTTTGAATGGCTCACGATGATGTGACGATAGGCATTGAATGCTAGCTTGGGTTTTTCTTTGCGCGGATATTCGTTTTTGAACGACTCAGGATGAGGCATTGAATTTCCCTTGTCCCCCTCTCCTCCATGTCAGTGATGGCAGATCCGTGCAAGGTTGGGCATGGCGTGCATTTACATCTCCCTCCTGCTCTCTCTCTATCCATAGTTTCAGAGAAAAACCCTTCACTCTATATCTTCTGAGCGACCTCTCGGATGCGAGAAGGAGGAAGTTTCATCTCGTATTCATCCTCCACTCAGGTGTTGTCATGATTCAGGCCCTTACAACTCTTCTCTCTAATCTCTGTGGCATCTATGGGGGGATTAGGCAGCAAAACTCCCTATACCCTTTTCTGAGGGGTGGTGCTTCTTCCGCTCTATGTTTCGATGTGCCTTTTTATGATGGGTGGTGCTTCTTCCGCTCTGTGTTTCGATGCTATGAAGGATCACTCATTTTTAACTTGCCTCCATCACCATCCCTTGGGGGTGAGCACTTGTAAGATCATCTTCTCTCAGTTATGCTCAGATCGAGAGCTTCGAGTTGTGGCATGGAGTCGTATGCCCTTCAGGTTCCCCATCGTATCTATCATGTGAAGGTTGGTAAGCTCTAGAACTCCCCTTTCGAGCCATGTCTACAACATGATTTGAGTGGAGCTCTGCACTCGAGATAGAGTTTCATATTCTCCGTCTTCTCCTGATGTTCCATCTTGGGTCTCACCCCTGTCGCATCAATTGGTTGTTGTAGGGCATTCTGAGATTGAGTGTTACTCCCCATTTTCTTTCGCACTGAAAGATGAAAATGCTTTGACTCCCCAAGCGTGACAGATCGACTTTGTTGCTTATTTGCCTCTATTTCTGGACTTCGGTGTTGAGCTTTGGCTCCCCTGTGTGTTCTTTGTTGCAGGGAAGGAATGTGTTGTATTTTTTTTACCACGAATTCATCAATGAAATCTTCTCATATCTATGAACAAATTTCTATCTGACAGCCGAAGTTTATTTTATGGTAAATTTGTAATAGTGTGTCGAGGTTCAGACTTTTCTATGGCTACTGTAATACTTCGAAGGAACTCAAAATTGAAAGAAAAGGTTTATTACATTCTTTGTGAGACTCCCTTTCCCACATGTGGTTCTTTAAACAATATGGTTTCAATGATCTAAGTAATGACTTTCATGACCCTATTATAATGTTTTCTTTGATTCATCTCTCTTTCATGGTTGGCGTGAGCTCTTTGGATGGAACAAACCTCATGTAGAGATATGAAGTAAAGCATCTCAAGGTCGAGGCTCTTCAAGATCTGTGAACCTCAGAAGGTTGATTAGAGTGGGTGTTTGCTTCTCATGAGCTTGGGATGAGTCTCTATGACTATCCCATTTTGGGATGCTGTCCACAATCTACTACCCACAGGTTGCACGGAAAGTATATGTGCCATCATTTGCATGTGTGTGTGAAGGCGGTCTTATGTTTTTGAAAAGAGACTCTTGATTATTGTTCTTTTTCTTTACATGTGTCTCAAGGAAGAAGCATGAACCATGATGGTGTTAACATTCATTTTGTTTTTTCAGCTTCGATAATGTGGAATGTTGCATATCTATGGGCGGGGTAGTCTTTTGTCTTAGAAAATGTGGATGATCAAGACTTTGAGGCTGTTGTTTTTGAAAATTTTGTACACAAAATTTTGAAAAGAACATTTCACACCCTGATTTTAGGTAGGTCGAGGTGGTCCCCTTACGGCTGCTTGGGAGTGTGTAGTCTCTATGACGGCCCACATGGGGATAGTTTCCAACCCTCAGTGACGTATGAACTTATTCTATCCTAGTGATTACAGATATGAGACCTTATCTCTAGGCCGCTTGTTTGTTTGAGGCATAATCAAATTCTGGCGTCATGAATGGTATAACATTGCATTGCAACCAGCTATCTCCAATTTAAAAGCATTAGAGTACTCTGAATGTACATCAGCACCATCCCCATGCCTCAATTAAAATATCTACTCATGTCATGGCTTCATCACTTGGTAATTCATGAAGCGAACAAAGGTCGACATTTTTTTTACTATCATATGAACCACTGATGAATCCCAGAATCCCAACTTCTTGCTATCCAAAATGCTATATTCGCACATGCACATTTGCCTTCACATGTATTCTTTGAGGTGTATACAAGCTTCTTGTTGGTATTCTATAATAGCGAACACAGTCATTTTCCACGTTGCATACCTAGAGTTGAGGAGTCTACTATTTTGTAAAGAAGATAAAAGCTCGATAGTTTCCTGACTCTTTTCTCTTTGGATTTTCCAAGGTGTTTCTGGTTTTAAGTCGTATGTTTCATACCCTTCGTGCTCCTCATGTAGGTGGCATTTCAACTTCCATCAGGTTTTGAAAAGCTGTTTTCATATTTCAAGGTCTTGTAGGGATCAGTGAATCTCTCGATATGGCAATAGAAATTGGGAGGGATATATATTGGTACACAAGGAGCAAAGCGTTGTAGGATTTCAGAACTCCAAGAAGTTTTTGAGCTAAGACTTTAGATATATTATTAACATTGTTGAGATTCTTCTCTCACAGGTTTTACAGATATCCTTTGGGGCTTCTCCCTCAAGATGGAGGGTTCAAGCCTCTACTCTTTTAGGAGACCCATCAACTTTGGGATGTCCTAATTTGTGTCCATAGTGTTGTAAGGCTATGGGACACAAGCATGTTCAAGATGGTGATGTAAGGTCACTCTTGGCATGCATTGGAAGGTGATCTTCTCTGTTCACTGTTTTATATGCTTCCTTGATGTTTGAGCTCCTTGAGTGGTATGTATGTTGTTTCCCTTCAAGCATTTTCTTTCTCATCATTCCTGGATATGTTAGGTTGAAGCTCTACATGGAATTGGGTGCACTCACCACTCTCCCTTGGGGTCTTTTACATTGTGTGGCTTCATGGTTTTGTGATTACCCCTAGTAGGATGGTGTACAAAACCCTAGTGGGATTTTGGTAACTTGCTGAAGATATGAGCTGATCCTTTTTATTTCAGGATGGCATTTCTTTCTTGGGCTGTAAGGGATTGTGTCTTGGCTTTTTGTGACTGCCAGATCACTTTGAGTAAAAATTGGGTGGTTATAGTCATTGGGATTCATTGAATTGTTTCATTATTTATTGTTTTTCTGCTTGATGTATATCATGAATTTTCTACACCTCATACAAATGATGCTACTAAGGCATGCCTTTTGGATTGTTAGCAAGTTCACGATGCATCTGTGAGGGTTTCCTTTCTTTGTTGGGCTTGCTTGACCTGCATAGCACTTGGGCATGTATTTATAGGCTTGTACTTGAGTTCACTTAATGGGGAGTAGAAACTGAAGTGGGAATGCATGTTTATTGATTGCATTTTTTCAAATACAGCCTACTTGCTTTTGTATGTGTTAATTTCAGGTTTGGGGGCTTCTTGTGAAGGCTTTTTTAGTCTTACAAAGAGTGCCCAACATGATGTATGCAAGGGGATTGTTTCACTCAGTACCAAAGACATGAACACTTGAAGACTTGAAGACTTGAAGACTTGGAGACTTTGAAGACTCAACACGACCTCGATCAGCTATGTATGGTCCTTTTTTCTCAACTTTGTCGAGGACGACAAAGACTAGGTGGGGGATGGTGTTGGAACCTTGAAGTTATGAAGGACCCATGAAGCTATGAAGGCTATGGAGTACTTGGAGGCGTCCCTTGAAGCTAACGATACTTGGAGGATTCAAAGCCTTGTGTGGCGGTCTCCCAAATTTCCCATTTTTTCCTTTTGTATACAAGTTCTTCATAGGAACTCTCTCTTACTTCCTTTTGTGAGAAAACACATAAAAAATCAACCTTATCCTTCTTTTTTGTAAAAGGCTTCTTTTTTAGTCCTTGCCTTATTTTAGAAATGAGAGCTCTCTTTTGGATACGTGCAAGAGCTCTCTCTCTCTAAGAAGATTCCCTTTTTTATTTTCCCAACTACCTATCATTTTTAGAATATCTTAGTTAATGAAGCCTTTGGCCACTTGTACTCAACGGATCCCTCCTCCTCTCTTATATAAGGAGGGGCTCATTTTGTAAAAGGGAGGTCCCTTGGCCATGGCCTTGGCCTCCATGCTAATGGAATGAAGGTTCATTTGGCTTCCACATTTCTCCTTGTGTGCTAGGCGTTGGTCCATGTGTGTGGGTTTGGCACTTGGGGTTGGCTTGTGTGTGAGCATTGCCCTCCCTTGCTCCTTTTGACGTTGGCCATGGTGCCATTGTTCATGGACGTGGGTGTGTGTGTGTTGATTGCACTTCTTGCAACTCCTCTTGGAAGATCCCCTCACTTCCATGTGAGGCGGTTTGGGTTGGTTACTCCCCATACTTCAACAGGCATATTATTCTCGAATTATGTTCTTGCCATCAACATATATGCAAACTTTCGAAGAAGCATTCTTCACTGGCTTCTTCGAAATGGATTCCGAAATTTTTGTCAAAATTACTTTGAACCTGAATGCACGTCTGGTCGCTTATGAGACGAGTTTTTTTGCGGATCATCGACAAGCACCAGAGGATGGAGTGAAGTCAACACAGTGGAAGGAATGTATGATATGTCATGCTAATCTTCTAAACCAAAGAGAGCAAGCAGCCATACAGACCTATACACGTTGCCACAAAAAGCCTGTCGGGGACGACAGAGTTCAGGAGGAGGGACGTGTGGAAGGGGAATCAAGCAAGAAAAGAAGAAGAAGAAGATCAAAGTAAAAAACGGCTCAATAAAGAACGAAGAGCATAATACAGAGGAACCACCCTCTGCCCAAAGCCCCGCAGGGGCACGCATCAGGCAACAATGCGAATCATCCAGGTCCTAAGAATTGGAATTAAAGATCAATCAGAACCAGGACATTTCATGGGAAGGATGGACCAGGGCCAAGAACCATACATGAAGAAGTGCAAGACAATATTTGGCAGGTAATAATCCTTCCGCTGATAGCGTGCGTTGTCAACAAAGTAAACAGGCTCAGAACAATACAACCGGGTCAGATGTGTGCAACCAGGACAGATCAGAAGACCAAAAGCTAGAAAGAGGTCACTAAGGACAACACATTCCTAGTCACTGGTGGCGTGCATGGCAGCCCGACTGGATGCAACAACCCAGATTTGTGATGTACGAGATATCAAGGGGAAAACAGAAGCAAAGGACTTACATCGGATAAAATAACAAATTCACTGACAGTCCTTATCACCGCTTCGACCGCTGGGTGCGTGCATTCGGACCTCTTAAACAAGCTGAAGACAAGAAGTAAAGCCTGTCAAGGGACGACAGAGACAAAGAGGGGGAGAGTGTTGTAGAGCAAAGGAGCACAAGAGAAGAGCCCCAAAATTTTCAAATTAATGGGCATAATTTTTCTTCTTCGAGGTCTTATAGAATCCCCTCAAAGCCATGTAAATGCAACACAGGAGTCCTCTAGATGCATAATCCCAACTTGTTGTAAAATATCCTTTGTAAATTAGCAAGAAATTCACTTTTTAGTAATAAAGTGCCGGTCTCTTGTGTGAAAGGACCAAACTTAGGGCACATGTATATAAGTCACTTTGTGACTCTTTGTAGAGACTTTTTGCCATTATGAAGAATGACCTCTTCAAAATTTCGAATTTGCCTCTTTCTTGCAGATTTCCATCTTCTCTTTGATCTTGTGTGTGTGTGTAATGTTTGGAATGTGTGTGTAGGACTGTTGTCTACCCCTCCCACTGTTTTTGAGCTACTGTAGTGTGTGTGTGAGCTTGTAGGAGTTGTGGCGTGAGTGTGGGTGCTTCCCGCTATTCACTATTTCGGTCATAACTTGAAGCAGGGTTGTCACAATCGAGTGACTTTCAATAGATGCGTCTCGTCAAGAGCTTCGAAACGAGTACCCTATTGACTATATTCGGAGCTTGGAGCTGGGAGAAATCCTTGATTTATTGAAAACTGGTGTAAGAGGTATCGTGGCAGACACTTTCAGTCTTTCAGTGAGTTTGAGAGGTGGATTAGTATTTTCTCATGCATAGCAACAGAGCCACTTCATTTTCCATTATGTGTGCACATGTCCTCATACACTTGGTTAGGTCGTTCGATCGGATTGGCATTTAAATGTGTGTTAATTTCCCACTATACGCACTTGTGTTGCAAATGAGGTTCAGTCTCTTTGGCACAAGTCCTTGAGTCTTCTAGACTTAAGTACACACCTTCTAACTTAGATTTTGAATGCTCACTCATAAAAAACTTTACACTCTCCAATGAGATCCAAGCAAAAAAATGACACGAAAAATGCACGACTCTGAGAGGTATACCTGCAAACTTTACATACACATGTTCGTATTGATCATACTCACCGCATGAAGGGAATTAGACCATGAAACTTTGAACATAGCTTCGTTAGCTTCTAGATTAGATGTGTACAAAAGATTTCCTGATCCATATGATCAAGCTGAGAGAAATCAGAGAAAGACGCGATGCTAACTTCTGAAGATGACTCTCTACACATCTACCTCATTGACACTTGGCTTCTAACGACTCTCTCACTTATTTATTTACATCATTGACTTATATACATATGATTCTAGACTCATCTTGTGTCTATTACATATTCCTTATCAGCCTAAGGATCATGTATATCCATTTTACAAGAATTCTCAGCTAATAATGTACATATATGTACAAGTTATATTTATGAGATCTCTTCACTATCTCCAATGACTTCTTTGACTTCATTCTGATCCTTGACTTACTTCAAGCTCTTTATAATCATCAATTTGGGATTGCTTTGTTCCAATAGCTCCCCCTCAATCACTAATTGTGATTATTCCATTCTTCTTTATTCCTGCCATCTCTTTGAAATTCTGTAGCTTAGGTCCATCTAAGCTTTTTGTCAACATATCTGCAACTTGCTCTTTTGTTGGAGTATACAATACTTCAATCTCTTTATCAAGTACCTTTTCTCTCAAGAAATGATACTGAATCTCTATGTGTTTAGTCCTGGCATGAAAAACAGGATTAGCTGCCAAATATAATGAACTCATATTGTCTCCAAAAATAATTGGAGTACTCTGATTAGTTCCAAAACTCTTCAACAAGGTCTTTAACCATATCACTTCTTTTGCAGCCTCTACCAATCCTTTATACTCAACTTCTATGGATGAAAAAGCAACTGTATGTTGCTTCTTTGCGCACCAAGAAACTAACTTATCTCCAATATAACAGAGATAACAATGCGTAGACCTTCTATCATCTGAATCACCTGACCAATCTGCATCACTAAACACTTTGATTCTTGTGTCAGAAGTAAAACCATAATACAAACCTTCACTCAGAGTTCCCTTGATATATCTGAGTACCTGCAATCCAATGAGTCTTCTTTGGACAATGCATAAATTGTGATAACACACCCACTGCATATGATAGGCCTGGTCTTGTCAAGGTAGCATAGATCAGACTACCTACCAAACTCTGATATTTCTTCATGTCATTAAATTCTTCACCTCCATATCTGCTCAATTTATGATTTACCTCCAATGGTGTGTTTGAAGGCTTGCAATCTTCCATGTTGAACTTGACCAGAAGATTTTTCAAGTATCTCTCTTGTGTAACATATACTCCATGTTGAGTATACACAATCTCCATTCCTAAGAAGTAAGATAAGTTTCCCAAATCACTTATCTTAAACTCCTTCTCTATTTGTTTCTTAAGATCCTTGATTCCTTGAGCATCTGTACCTGTGACAATAATATCATCAACATAAATACACATGTATATATACCCATTTTCACTTGCCTTCACTAGCAAGCTACTATCTGCCTTTGAAGCTTGATATCCACATTCATTCAAGAACTTAACAAGACTATAATTCCATGCTTTTGGGGCCTACTTCAAACCATACAAAGCTCTCTTGAGATTACACACATAATCTAATCCAATTGAATCCATGAAACTCTCTGGTTGCTCCATCTACACTTCGTCTGCAATATATCCATTTAGAAATGCATTCTTCACATCTAATTGTGACAATTACTTCCATCCTTTACAAGCAGCAATAGCAATTAGAGATATAATTGTAGACATCTTAGCAACTGGACTAAAGGTTTCATCATAATCTACCCCATAAGTTTGGGCATAACCTTTAACCACAAGTCTAGCTTTGTATCTAGACACCTCACCATTTGCAAACCTTTTTGTTTTGTACACCCACTTACATCCAATCACCTTCTGGTTCTTTGGTCTTGGCACCAATTCCCATGTTTCATTCTCAAGTAGAGCATCATACTCTTCTTGCATTGCCTTCTCCCAATTCTGTTTACCTTTCGCTTCTTCATATGTGATTGGATCTTCTTCTATTTTCAAAATATAAGCATAATCTTTTGTTGTTAAGAAAGATGTATCATAGCTATACCTGATAGGTTCCTTTCTTTCTCTCAAAGATCTTCTGACCCCTGCACTTCTTGAAGTCTCAGCCAGATTTGATTCTGGATCAAATCTTGGCCTATCTTCATCATTATCCTGCAATTTGCTTTTGTAATCAACATCATCAATATCTTCTTCATACACCTTTACTTTGTTCTTCCCTTTCCTTTGTATTTCTTCAACATCTGCATAATCATTTGTTGATCCTGTATACCATGTGCTTTGCTCATCAAATGTAACATCTTTTGTAACAAGAAATTGCTTTGTAGATGGACTCCACAATCTGTAACCCATCTATCTGTCATCATACCCAATAAACACATACTTCTCTGCTTTGGTTTCTAGCTTATGTTTTAATTGTGAAGGAACATAAGCATATGCTAAACATCCAAATACCTTACAATGATCAAGAGTAGGTTTCTTGCCCCACCATGCTTCATAAGGGGTTCTACCATCCAAAGCTTTACATGGTAACCTATTCACAAGGTATGTTGCAATGTTGATAGCTTCTTCCCATAAGTAGTTTGGACAATTCTTCTCTTTCATCATTGATTTTGCAAACTCTACAAGAGTTCTATTTCTTCTTTCTGTAACTCCATTTTATTGAGGGGAGTACCTGCAAGTTACTTCTCTTTTTATACCTGCATTCCACAAATAATCATCAAACTCTTTAGAAAAATACTCTCCCTCTCCATGTGATCTCAACCTTTTGAGCTTTTGTCCTGTAATCCTTTCTGCATAAGCATGATAATGCTTAAATGTCTTAAACACTTTTGATTTGTCCTTGATTACATAAAGTGTAATCCACCTTGTTGCATCATCAACAAACAATACATAATATCTGGATCTATTTATGCTATAGTCCCTTGAAGGACCCCACACATCTGTATGAACCAACTCAAGCATGTTTGAGTACTTGTATCCTTACTTATTGTATGAACTTTTGTGTGCTTTACCTAATTGACAAGCTTCACACTTGTACACCATGTGTTGACCCTCAACATTAGGCAATCCAAGCACTACATCATTCTTTGACATTTACTTTATGGATCTCTCATTAAAATGACCTAGCCTTTTATGCCAGAGGTCTAACTCAAACATCTTTTGACTTCCATAAGTAAACAATGCATGCCCCACATTACCTTGAACCTTGAGAGTAAAAAGCCTTCGTTCCTTTTTACTTGCAATGATGCTTCTATATCCTTGATTTGGATCTTGCACATAAACACCAACATTTGTGAATTTGACTTCATATCCCTTCTCCACAATTTGTCCTACACATCAAGTTTTTAGGAATAGTAGGAACATAAAGTACCTTGCTTAAGAGTGTGCTTCCACCCTTTGTCTTCACTGATCCAATGCTTTCCACTTTATGCTTGGTGTTATCTCCTGTTTGAACAGTATGTCCATTCACCTTTGCTTCCATATCAGCCATCAATGATATGTTGCCACTTAGATGATTGCGACATCCTGAGTCACTATAGAACACCCTTTGATCTTCTCCTACTGCTTCATGTGTTGCATTCAAGATGAAGTCATGTCATCCTTCTGATTTGATGCATAATTATAGTAGTTGTTGTTGTAGGACTGAGATTGAAAGCTTCTTCCACCTCCTCTAGCATATGATGTCCTACCACCTCTTCCTCTGAAATTACCTCTTTGATTTTTGCCTCCTCTACCTCTTTGATTGAAACTCAGATTATGACTTCCACCATTTTGATTGTTATACCAACAATCATTTGCCAAATGATTTGTTCTGCCACAAATCCAACAAGCTCTAACATTATCTTTATTCTTACCTCCTCTTCCTTTACCTCTTGAATTCATCTTTCCTCTTGTGAAATTAGCTTGACTTGAAGGTCCTTCATCATCAGTTGACTGCTTCCCTTTGCCATTCTTTTTCTTATCCTTGGAGTACATAGCTTGACTTGCACTCCTATCATTATCTCCCTTAATGTCGTGCTCAAAAGTTAGCATGTGTACTAGCAATTGATTAAGATCAGGAGTAAAATGATCTAATGATAATTATATGGACAATATGAAAGGCTTCCATTTCTCATCTCCTCTCAGACCTATAAGTATTTGTCTTACCAACTTATCCTCTTCAATATCTTCATCTACTGCTCCCAAGCTATCTGCAATATCCTTCATCCTTGCCACATAATCAGAAATTGATTGTGAGCTCTTCTTCTTGAAGGTTATGAAATCAACCCATAATGTGGACTTCCTTGACTTGGTTGTATTTTGGAAATGCTCTTCCAAAGCATTCCACACATCTGTTGCACTTTCTAATCCTCTAATATGAGGTAGAAGATAATCATTTACAACCATGTAAATGATGCTCCTAGCTTGAACATCCTTTCTCATCCAGTTTTTCAAATCTACAAGCTCTTCCCTAGTTGGAACACTAGGATCTTCAAACTCAGGCTTTTGTTCTCCTCCTGTGATGAATGCCATCAAATCTTTGCTCATGAGCTATGCCTCCATCCTCATGGACCAAGCTGGATAGTTCTCCCTATCTAGCTTATCAATCTGCAAGCTCTCTCCCATCTTTGATCTTTTGTGTCTACAATTACTAAGATTTATTGTAATATAGTGTAACTTTGATATAGTGTCCACCTTCAATTTGAAGAAACTTCAATGTCTGCAACAGTCGGTGCTTCCAATGCTCTTGCTTCACTTGTATTGCACCTTCTACTCTGATACCACTGTTGGAGACCTCTAAATCTCCAAAGGCTTCATCTATACTGATTTAAGAGCACCTCCTATATTAGTTATAGACCAAAATTTACACAATGTTACCTTAATTTATCAAATCTTCCACTACCACTTCTCTGAGTGAAAATTTTTCTTCTTCAAGAAGTCTGCTTCAAAGATTGACTTCATTACCTGCATATATCTTCATATTTCTTCAATCTAATTATATACATACCTCCATGCTTCCTTTGCACAATCATATCAACCATTAGTCCTTCAAAAGAATCATGAAATCTTTGATTTGATCTTTAAGATCAAAGATATGTCAGAAACTATCTTCTTGGACAAGCGACTTTGACATAGTCAACTTCTAAGGTTGATTTCTCACAGCACACATCCCATTTTTCTAAATGCTTTTAGCCATAGATTCCTTACCTTCTAAGTTAGATTTTGAATTCTCATTCATAAAAAACTTTACACTATGCACTGAGATCCAAGCAAAACAATGACATGAAAAATGTGCGACTCTAAGAGGTCTACCTACAAACTTTACATACACATGTTCCTATTGATGATACTCACAGCATGAAAGGAATTAGACCATGAAACTTTGAACATAGATTCTTAGCTTCTAGATTAGATGTGTACAAAAGATTTCCTAATCCACATGATCAAGCTGAGAGAAATCAGAGAAAGACTCAACACTAACTTCTGAAGATGACTCTCTACACATCTACCTCATTGACACTTGGCTTCTAATGACTGTCTCACTTATTTCTTTACATTATTGACTTATATACATATGATTCTAGACTCATCCCATGTCTATTACGTATTCCTTATCAGCCTAAGGATCATCTATATCCATTTTATAAGAATTCTCAACTAATAATGTACATATGTGTACAAGCTATATTTTTGAGATCTCTTCACTATCTCCAATGGCTTCTTTGACTTCATTCTGATCCTTGACTTACTTCAAGATCTCTATAATCATCAATTTGGGATTGCTTTGTTCCAACACCTTGGAGAAATCTTCAATCAAGTTGTCAAACAACTGGGTGATGTTCTTAAATTGGTCTTGAAGCAAGGGTTGAAACCACATTAGGGTTGTATTCTTCAAGGTAAGCCCAAAAACCTCATATTGAGTGCAGATGTCCTTGACATGTTTTGCTCTAAATACTTGCTTAAATTCATATACATGATCATAGGGATCTCCCGTTGTTAGAGATTGAGGTCTATGGAAGCACGTGAACAACACATGGAAGAAGAAGAAGCTTTGAGCACAACACACAATACTGATTGTATTACCACTAGAATGAACAAATATTAGTAGCCCATTAGGGTAATAGGCATATATATAAGGAGGGGGGAAAACCTCCTAAAGAGGGAAAAAAGTGCCCCGATGGTCCTAGTGTGTTCACACACATCATTACCTAAATATAACAGCAAATCCCCCCTGGAAGTGATGCAGTGAACAAGGAGCTAGCACTCATGTATAAGGAAGTTCCAAGCTATGTGGAATCAATACACAAAAGGAAGTAATCCCAAAGCTTTGCGGAGAGCTCCAAACTTCTCCCTAGGTAGAGCCTTTGAGAAAAGGCCTGCAATGTTGTCCTATGTGGGCACATATGCCAAACTAATCTCTCTAGCAGAGAGCCTCTCTTTGACATAATGATAGTGCACCTCAATGTGCTTAGTGCGAGCAAGGAACACAGGGTTCCTTGCAATTGCCAATGTGCTCTGAGTGTTAGTGAAGATGGTTGGGGTAGAAGACTGACCAACACCCAAATCATCCATAAGGCGTTTGAGCCACACACACTCAATAGCCCCTATGAAAGCTTCCCTATACTTAGCCTCACAACCAAAAGTGGCCACAGTAGGCTGCTTCTTACTCAACCAAGATATGCATGAGCTACCAAGCATGAAGCAAAAACCACTGGTGGACACATGAGTGTCATAGCAACCATCCAAATAAGAGTTAAAAAAAGCATGTAAATCTGGTGGTAGTGATCCCCCCCTTGGGATAAAACAATCCAAGTAGTTGGGTATCGGCTCAAGCAGCGAAAGATGCGCTTAATTGCCTACCAATGCTTGACTCCTGGGCAATGCATAAACCTTCTCATCTATGAGACAACAAACTGAATATCTGATTGAGTAATGCATAAGTAAATCAAGCATCCAATAGCCTGCTAATAGAGAACAACCTCAAATGCATCTCAAGCATCGTGAAGTCTTAATCGTAAACATGTCTCCATAGGAGTGGCAATACGTTTACACTCTTCAAGGCCAAAACACTACAATAATGTTTCAATACATTCCATTTGACACAAAGCTATTCCGCCATCAACTTGCATAAAGTAAATGCCCAAATAATGATTGTAATGCCGCAAATCAGACATCTCAAATGAGGCATGCGAATCAGCCTTAAAATGAGCAATATGCTTCTCATGAGGACCAGTGAGTAGCATGTCATCAACATGGACAACAATGATCAGAAGCACATCATTTGCACGCTCAATATATAAGGTGCTCTCAGTTGGACTGTTCTTAAAACCATGTGCAATGAGGTAGGATGTATCTTTTCATACCAAGCACATGGTGCTTACTTCAAACCATATAATTCGTTTTTCAACCTGCACACTTGGTTTTCATGTCCTTTTTGCACAAAGCCATAGGGCTGAAAAATATACACTTCTTCATGCAAGTCACCATTCAAAAATGTAGTTTTAATGTCCAATTGATGTACATTCCAACCATGATGAGCTACAAGTGCACAAATGCTAGGAATAGTAGTCATTGGGCAAGTAGGAGCAAAGGTCTCATCAAAATCAATGCCTCTTTCCTGAGCATAACCCTTTGCAACAAGCCTAGCCTTATATCTGTCAACTGTTCCATCAGGCTTATGCTTCAACTTGTATACCCACTTGGTTCCAATGGACTTCTTGCCAGGAGGCAATTCACATAAATACTAGGTACCATTCTTCATTATAGCATCATATTGAGATTGCATAGCAGCCATCCAGTTTTTTGAATTTTGTGCTTCATCAAATGAAACAAGTTCATTCTCATAAAAGAGACTAGAGGTAGCCATAACATAGCAATCTAATGCAAAAGAAGCACTATGAGAGCCTGATTGAGTACAATATGACAGAGGTGCATCTAATTTGCTATCATGCAAAGTCTACACCAACCTTTTTGGCAGAATTTTTGCTTCCTCAATATCAACTCTCTCATCAAAAAGTGCATCATGTAAATTTACATCAGAAATGGAATGATCTTCACCATCATATGAAACCTATAAAGGATGAGAAGTTGCCTCATTACTCTCCACTTGTAAAAAGAGGGAGCAATGTGTCATACATGTCTTTGGATCTAATTGATATCTCCTTAGTACATGAAAGTAATGGTTGAATAGC
The DNA here is from genome assembly GCA_020310875.1 of Ceratopteris richardii. NCBI lineage: Eukaryota > Viridiplantae > Streptophyta > Polypodiopsida > Polypodiales > Pteridaceae > Ceratopteris > Ceratopteris richardii. The sequence goes on along the minus strand of CM035416.1, from coordinate 157,190,587 downwards.
ATCTTCCACAAAAACATCATCATGGCTAACCAGAATGCATTTAGTCTATGGATGATACAAACGATAGTCTTTGCTTTTAGAATTGTACCCAACAAAAGTACATTTCACCACTTTAACATCCAATTTTCTACGGTGTTGTTCAGGCACTAATGCATATGCCAAACAACCAAAAACATGCAGGTGAGCAATAGATGGCGTACGACCATGCCAAGCCTCATATGGAGTGATACACTGCAATGCTTTAGTGGGACACCTGTTAAGTACATATGCTACACACATAATAGCCTCAAGCCAAAAATTATGTGGTGAAGTCTGACTCTTGGCCATACACATCACCATCTCCATGAGTGACATGTTCTTCCATTCAACAACTACATTCTATTGAGGTGTATATGGCACTGTACACTCATATTTTATCCCACATTCGGCTAGAAATGCATTAAAATTAGAAGACATATATTCCCCCCTTGATCAGAATGGAGGGTGCCCATTTTACATGCTGATAGTTTTTTAGCCAAAACCAGAAACTGTTTGAAGCACATAGACACTTCGAACTTTGCTTTCTATGGATATACCCATGCATGCTTGGAAAAATCATCAATCAAAGTAACGAAGTAAAGATAGTTCCCAAAGGAAGGTGTCTGCATAGGACCACAGACATCACTATGTACAAGCTACAATTTTTTAGTAGCTCAAACTGAACCATCTTTTGGGAAGGACGAATGTTGCATTTTGCCCAAAATACAACCTTCACAGAAATGTATACTGGGTGCCTCAAGTTTGGGCAAAGAGGTCACCATTTCAGATTTATGTAGGTGTAGAAAACTAGCAAAATTCAGATGACCAAAGCATTAATGCCAAAGCTTTGCATCTGACATAGTTTGAGAATCATGTACTCAACATGCTAAATCATTCATAGATTTTTATAGTCTATGAGCTTATATATCCCACAACATAAAATTCCAAAAGCAATAATGACATCGCCATGTGAAAGATCATGAATTGTACATCTATCATCAACAAATTTCACAACCAAGCCGATCTTGGATAATGGTGAAACCAAAAAGAGATTCTTCTTGATCATTGGTACAAATAAAACATCTGACAATGTAAAAGAACTACCATCAGTAGTAGTCAAAATGATCTTACCAACTCCCATGATAGGATAAGAGGAGTTATTGGTGCATGTGACAGTATTCCTTGTAGGGGTAGGCTTGAGTGAAGTGAAGAAACTGTGCTACGAGGTAATATGTTTGGTTGCCCCACTATCAAAGTACCAAACATCTGAGTCTACTACAGACATACACTGCTCATGAGAAGATGGGTCAAAACTGCAAATAGTAGTAAACACCCATTCTTCATTCTGCACAAGATTAGCAGACTCTGTTTTTGGTGTAGAGGCCTCTGCAACAACCAATCCAACCTCTTTCTTCTTTGCCTCTTTTGCAGCTAGTTTTGGACAACTCTTTTGCGTATATACAAGTTGGGGGAAAAACCTCCTAAAGAGGGAAAAAAGTGCACTTGCAATCCTAGTGTGTTCACACACATCAATAAATATATCAACACTCGTACCATAATAATAAGTCTTCATGGCTTTCACTAACTAAGTAGATCTCAAGACTCTATGATGCTTTCTTAGTCTTGGTAGGGGAAATTCATCCATACCTCTTTGATTCCTTTTTCCTTGAGGTCTTTCTCGTTCTATTTTATCAATGTCCAACCTTGATCTTTCTCTTCCTATGGTGCACACAAAACTTACTTTGGGTTTCTCCTTGGATCTCTCTTTCTGCAGTCCTAAGACATGTGAAGATTCTACTCCATTCTGGCTATGAGGGTAAGTAGATTTATGTGAGGGGAAAATCTATTCACCCTTCCAAGTCTATCCATGTCTACTATGTTCTCTAACAATGTACATCCTTTCAAAAGTATCATCCAAGTATATAATCTTACCTCGCACGCTAGGATCCTTGAACTCATGTATGATAATTCCATCTATGTTGCTAGGCTTATCACGTTTGAATCACCAAAATGCCTCATTAGTCTCTTTATTAATGAAGATCTCTATAATTGTGTTGTCTTGAGGGATCCATTTGGGTGTGATGATCCTTCTCAGGAATGATTTACCTCTAGGAGTTCTAGGTTATATCTCTTTGCTTTGATGTTCTAGCTCTCATATTTTCGACTCAGGTATGACCGATCCAAATTCATATCTCCTATCATGTAAGTTGGTTACCACATATATGGTACCTTGCTTATCCATATGTGAACCTCTTCAAATTTGACCATGGGGTGATTAATTCCAAAGGGTTGCTCTAGATTTCTTTGTTGGATGTCCAATCTTCTTAAACGATCCTCATAGATACGACCACCTAAGTGGTTGGTTTGAATATATTCAAGCTGAGTCTTATAAGGTCCTTTTGGGGTCTCTAGGTAAGCAACCTTGAACTACCTGTAGGTCTTTCCATGCTAAAAGACATCTCTGAGTCACTTGTTTTTGAGCTTACTATGTTTGGATAATCACTCAACTCTTGAGCCCAAAATTTGGTTGTATGATTGATGCTAGCTTCAAATGTCCTAAGGATTTGCCGATGAGTCTTATCTATCTCTATGATTTCAAGTTCATTAATTTGATCCACTTACCTTTCCTAGTTTTGAGTACAACCATGTTGCAATGTTCTTTTGTGTTTCAATCACTTGTTCTTTTTAAAGTTCCTTTGTTTGGGTCTTTTCTTCAAATTCATGTCATCAAGGGTAACTTTAGTTGTCATTTCTTCACGTTTGATAGCTTGATTAGATTCGTTTTGTTATGCTTATTGTATTTTTCTTTACTTATCAACCTTGACTTGAATTAATCAGAGTATCTTTGACTTGATCAGTTCCTATCGACACCCCAATTAATCGATTTCACCTATGCACACTTATCATAAGCTAGAATTGACTGAGAGGGTTTGAGTAATTCTCCAACCTCATGTCACATGCCTTGAAATTGCTCTGGTGCTCAGGATGATCTCCAAGCTTTGCTTTGCAACTGCACCTTGCTTGGCTACTCAATTTCCTAAAGAAACCCTAAAAATCACCCAATTAGCCTTTTAAAAGCCCAACTTAATTTGCACATAAAGAAAACCAAGTTTTTTTAATCTATCACAATAGATAGTGTCTATGACGATAGAAGAATTTATCACGATTTCACTATATTGTCACAATAGATGGGAGTGTATCACAATAGATAGCTCTATCATCTATTGTGGATTTCGTCTATCATGATGAACAATCTGTTTTTCATAATAGATGTGTCTATCATCTGTTGTAAAAGGTGTCTGTCATTATAGATGGGTTTCTATCATGATGAATGGTTTGTCTATTGTGATAGATTCATCTATCATGATAGATGAGCATCTATTGTCGATCATGGGGTTCATCTATCACAATAGACGGGTGTTTGTCATGGCAAATAGGTCATTTGTCACCATAGAAATTTCTATCATGTGTGATAAAATTGGTTTGACGCCAAATTTGGCATTGTTGCCAAACCCAAACTTCCATTGTACATTGTACATATATATGTTGTTCACTCAATTGCTTGTAAGAGATAAATGCATATGATTGAAGCTTTCAATATATATGAGAAAGATGTTCATTGAAACATATATTCTCATGATGTAGATATCATATACTTATGTAAGATTGGTGCATTGATGACTTAAGATGTGTGAATTACATTGTTTTGCTACCTCTACGCACTATCTGACAAAGGAGACCAAATTTTTTTGATAAGATGAACTAAATCATCTAGAGTATGGAAGTCCTTGAAAGAAGTTATGTCCATTTCCATTTTGTCCATAATACAATAGTGAATGTTCAAAACCATTTGTGTTAAGACATCTAGTGAAAGAAGTTATGATTTTTTTGGTGATATTAGAGTTTTTCTTCTTTGAAACTTCGAAATGAATGTGATATATACTTAATGATGATAGGCTACAACTATATCTAAATGACTTGTGAATGTTTCAATCTCTTCATCCTAAGCTAAATTATTTAGTGTATTGTTAAGAAATTGAAAGAAATAATGTGTATAAGAAGATGATAGTGAGGTTAAAGATGCTAAAGAGACCTCAAGGAATTGGATAGCAAGG